>CM060312.1:3409797-3449797 GCA_030674185.1 Monoplex corrugatus | reverse complement strand
AATGGGAGATTTTGATGCTGGTGTGGGACAGGATAGTGTGGAGGATATGGTTGGACCTCATGGCCTTGGTGCGCAGGGTGACGGGGGAGAGAGGCTTGTGGAATGGGCACAGATGAATGAGTTCATAGTGGGAAACACCTGGTTTGGGCAGCCTAATAGAAGACAATGGACTTGGATGAGTCCAGGAGATAATACCAAAGATCAGATTGATTGCATCCTGATCGGCAGAAGATTTGGAGATTTTTTGCTGTCGGCGGAGACACTGCCGGACGCAGACTGCAGCGGTGACCGCAGTCCTGTGGTGGGGGGATTTGGACTGAAATTGAGGAGAGGGAGACAGACCAAAGGCAGCATCGAACTAAACCTTGGACTCTTAAAGACAGATGAAGTGATAAGTAAAAAATTCAATGTACATGTACATGTTCAAAACAAATTCAGTGCTCTGGAAGACGTTGGTGACAGTGAGGAACAATGGACAAAGTTGAGAAATTCGATAAATGAAGCTTGTGAAGAAATCCCTAGGGCAGATAGAAAAGCAAAAAAGAGCTGGATGACTAATGAAATTTTGGGCTTGATGGAGGGAAGGAGGAGGGCAAAGAGAAACGGGGGGTATACAAGAAGATAAACAACGAGATCAGGAATAGGTGCAATGAAGCTAAGGAAGCCTGGCTGAAAACAGGGTGCAAAGAAATGGATGACCGACACAAAACGGATCCTCAGGGTGTGTACAGACGTATTGAAGAAATTGTCCACAGGAGGGGTGCATGCGCATCAACTGGTTGCTTGAAATTGAAAGATGGCACGCTTATCATGGAAAAAGACAAAGTATTAGACAAATGGGGAGAGTACATTGGGGACCTTTTTGGGGATGACAGAAACGAAGAACACATTGTAAAGGAGAACTTTGAAGGACCACCCATAATGAAGGATGAAGTTGGAGCGGCACTGAGGGAGATGAGGCCGGGGGAGGCCCCGGGACCAGACAACATTGCTACAGAGATGATTGAAGCCCTGGAGGAGTTCGGCATGGAGAAGGTGGCGGTCCTCCTAGATGAAATTTACGACACTGGAAAGGTCCCCAGAGATATGTCAAGTCAGTTTTCGTTGCACTTCCAAAGAAGACAAGGGTTATGGAATGCGAACTCCATCAGTTTGATGAGTCATGTGACAAAAATCCTGTTGGGAATAATCGCGATGAGGACAAGGAATAGAGTCAAAAGAGAAATGGCAGAAGAACAGTGTGGATTTGTGGAAGGGAAGGAAAAACTATTAATGCCATATACATGTACATCCTACGAACTATCATAGAGAGGTCAATTGAGATGAATAAAGATTTGTATTTATGCTTTGTTGACTACACCAAGGCTTTTGATCGGGTAAGACATGATGAATTGATCAACCAACTGGAGAGACTCAATGTTGATGGAAAAGATCTGCGAGTTGTCAGAAATATGTACTGGGAACAAACAGCTGCAATGAGAATAGAAAACAATGTAAGCTCTTTCCAAATCATCAAAAGAGAAGTCGGACATGGTTGTGTTTTGTCAACCAGATCTGTTTTCACTTTACAGCGAAAACATCATGAGAAACCTAGAAGAAGACCCTGGATTAAAGGTTGGAGGGAGAATGATAAACAACATTCGATGCGCAGATGACACCATGCTGATTGCAGAAAATGAGAGGGGTCTACAAAACCTTGTGAATGTACTGGAGGTGGAGAGCAAGGGTGGGGGGCTGGAGATGGGCGGCGGGAGGACTGGGGTCATGGTGGTCAGTGGGAGACGTGAGATCCCCTCATGCAGGGTGACAGCAAGTGGCGCAGCCTTGACACAGGTTGATGAATACAGATGCCTGGGAGCGATCATTTCATCAGACGGCAGATTCGCATCGGAGGTGGCCGGCGGAGTCGGCCGGGCCGGGGTGGCATTCGAGAGGATGACAAGCATTCTTGCCAACAGGTGCCTATCAGTTGGCGTCAGGAAGAGAGTTCTTGAATGTTGTGTGGAACCAATGCTGTTGTACGGATGTGGGGCGTGGGCAGTCAGCGGGCAGGGCCGGAGCGGGATTGAGGCAGCCAAGATGTGGTTTCTGGGAAGAATGTTGAGAGTTCCATGGACAGCAAAGAAGGCAAGCGGGACAGTCTTGATGGAGGCAGACACAAGTGGATCACTCATGGGGAGGATTGGGAAAAGACAGGCAACATTTGTGGGCCATTTTGTGAGGAAGGGGATTTGGAGCGCCTGGTCACAACGGGAGGGCTGGAGGGAAAGAGAGCACCAGGTGGACCCGGGGAAAATGCTGGACGGACTTGCAGAAGTGGCTGGGGACGAGGAGGGTGGGGGACATGCTGGGGGCAACGAGAGATAGAGACAGATGGAAGTCCATGATCGCCAACGCCATGCGGCAGGGCACCTGATGGTGATGATGATGATGATATATATATATATATATATATATATATGTATATGTAGATATAGATATATACATATATATTCTCCTTAACCTTGTATGCGCACACAGACATACAAAGAGAAGATAAGCTTGCACACACATACACACCATGCACACACACACACGTGCACACCTATACACATATACACACATGTTCGCACACACACACACGCATGCGCGCGCGCGCACACACACGCACACACACACACACACACACACACACACACACCCGTCTAATATCACTTATTATGAAAAGACGTTAAATCAAAGAACGAACGAACACACACACACACACACACACACACACACACACACACACACACACACACACACACACACACACACACACACACATCCACACACACACACACATATGCACACACACACACACACACACACACACACACAATTTTCCCGCCTTATCAGTCTCTTTCTAGAGAAGTAACTTCATTGGAAAAGAAAGGTATTGTGCTAGGTTAAAAGAAAAAATGAGATTTTTAGAATGGCTGGACGATTTTTTCGCCATATACGTCACACCTCTCGGGCTTCCCGGGACGGATTTCACGTGTTTTTCTCCCCAACAGCGTGAGTTTGCTGTCACGCGACTTCACTGTCCTCACACTGTTCATAGGCCTACTTGTCAAACGTCTTCATTTCGCTGAGTGTGTGTAGGTTAGTTTAGGTCTCCATTGTACATTTAAAATGTACTTCTTTCCTTCATTGCTATCTAGTGACATTTTAAGGAAGAAGGAGCCCTCTGAAGGAAGCATCCAGCAGTGCATGGTAAAGTCCCAAATGTCGCTATGTTATCCATGTCGTCATTTTCCCCCATCACCATGGAGGAAGGTGTCACAGAACACGGTGGAAGTGACGGATGATCTCCAGTGGCTGTCTCTATTTGACTGTAGCGCGTTAGGTAAGTATAGGTAAGTCTTTTTTTTTCCTTTTTTAAAATTTTTTTTTTAATCGAACATAAGCCTGATGAAAGTCTGTGTAACGTGCTTGCGTGTGTATGAATATGCGTGTATGTGTGTGAGCAAGCAGGCGCGTGTGTCCGGTGTGTGCATGTCGCTGTGTCAGTATATGTGTGTGTGCATGTGCGTTTGCGTCCGTGTGTCAGCGCGTCACTGTGTGTGTGCATGCATGTGTGTGTGCTCTGTCTCGCGCGCGTATGTGTATGTGTTAGAACAAATGTATGTAATGATTCTCATACTCTCGGGAGGGCGTCTGCGCGCTCAGGCTCGTAATGAATTGCACGCACATTGATGGCATTGACGCCATATGACGCAGAAGAATCAAAATAATGGCAGAAGCCTGCACATAAACTGTATGCACTGTAAGGTTCTAGGTCCTTTGTAGCGTGTAGGTTTTAAAAATGTCTGTGTGAATCTGAATAACAAGAAAACTGCCAATACAGCAACAAGAAAAATTCAAACAAATCATGTGTCAATGATGACAGTATGTAAATGTTTCACAGCTGTTTATGGTAGCGCTGATATGGCTGTAAAAGTGGCTGGGCTCTAAGCAGTATGAACTTGGAACCGTTTGTGGGTGCACTTTTGTTGTAGGGTTGTATGGTTACAGCCGTGTATACAAAACGGTGGTTGTTTTTGTTTTGGCGTTTTGCTTGCTTTGTTTTTATCAAAACACCTTCATAATTGAAATGGCCAAGAAAAAACATACCTCCAGTTTTGGGTGTGGTAGGGTTGTGAATATACACACACACATACGCTGTCAGTTGTAAGCAACGTTTTCCTGGTCTGTTTAGCTATGTTGTCTGCTGCTTACCGCTGTGGGAATGCCGAGGACTCTTTTTGAATAAATAAACCTCACTTTCTGGAAAATCTCTCCTAGAAATTTTCTCTTTAGAGTCGCGCTTTGTTTCTACCTTGTTCTTTTGGTTTTTGTCATATCCATTTTCAGGAAGGGAACACAATTTAAACGCGTAGATAACGTGACTACCCGTGTCGTTACCATGTCTTCGTCCTTTTCCATGCCCACGAGATGACCACTGTTGGTGACACGAAGTTACACGGAGTGGTCAATGCCGGGGGCATGTCCGTATATTATATGCGCGAATGCATTGATATGTATGTGTACTTAATTTCTTTTTTTTTTCCTGTTGCAATTTTTGTATGTTTTGAAGCGGTTATAGCCCTGATATGGCTCAAAACAGTCGGCTGGGCTTTAAACAATAACAATAACAATAGAATGGACAGGACCAGTGTCGTTACCATGGCCTCTTTGGTTGGTTTTTCTTTTGCCATGAGAACCATTATTGGTTACATGGAAATTAAATTGACGTAAGATTCATATCGATACCCGTGCTAGCAAAGCAAATCCGTAACCTTTTGATTTCCCATCCCTATCCACCAGCTTCCTGCAGAAAGCTGGTGGATAGGGTGAGGGAGTCAAAAGGTTAGGTTTTTGAAGCACCATGGTGTATACCCTGTGATGAGCCGTAGAGCATCCGACACCTCCTCCTAAATTGCTGGGACTTGTACGATGTGAAACAAAAGCACTACGCGGCAGATTCCTTAAAGGAGCTCTTCCGAGACGTCCCTCCTGATGCAATTTTCCAGCTTTTACAAGAGATCAGTAGATTTCACTTGATGTAATTTTACGTGTTTTTCTTCAATGGCATTTTAGATTTGCAAGGTTGACGGTGAGCATGGTTTTTAACTGGGTTTTTTTTTTTTAAATCTTAGCGGGTTTTCTTTTTGACGTGGTGTTAGCCCTGATATGGCTCTAGTGGTCGGCTAGGCTATTCGCAATATGAATTGAACTTGGTGTAATTGATGTCCAGCATGTAAGGGTGGATATCAGCTTTTCTGTTCAAATACAGTCGTTTCGAGGCATCTTGGAGCGACTCCAGCCCATCAGAGTGTGGGCCTGGCAGATTGTGGACACTGTCCTTGTAGGACGGCCACCGTGACAGATTCTGACCCGAGCTCTCCCTTAACATCTGCAGCTCCTCGCAGGACATCCAGCCCGCCTCGATGGCCAGGAGAATGGCGTTCAGGTGCTCCTTCCAGCACACCCACAGTATACTGCTCTTCAGGACATTCATGTCGTGCACCATCTCCTCCCTTGGAACGCGCATCTGGGCATACATGATCATCCTTTCCAGCCACACCTCCACAGGCAAACGACCCAGCGGCGTTTTGTTCTGCCAGTCTTGGGCGGAGGGGTGGGCACCCAGCATGATGAATGCAGCCACAGAATCCCTCTTGTTGTGGAGCATGGCGTGGTGTAGAGGAGTCTGCTGCCTGTCATCTGGCTGATGGACCAGGTGAGGCTGGAGCTCCGCCACCTTGAAGATCCAATCGATTTTCGGGCAGCGGTGGTCCGTCATGCAGCCAAGATGTCTGCCACTTTCAAAATGGACACAACGCCGACACGCAAACGGCAGCCTGACCAGGTAGTGCATCACGCTCCTACCCTGCCAGTCACGTGCCAGGAGATCCGCCTGGTGGTCCAGCAGAACCCCCAGTCCGGTCAGACAATTTCTTTCAATTGCTCTGAGCAGCAGCGTCAGTCCCTGACTGTCCCGGGCCTCCAGCCAGTCCGGGAAGAGTTTTAAGATGGGACCCACAAGACAGGGATGGGCTGTGTGAAGGACGGGGTCCGTCATCGTCCTCAACACATTCCTGTAGTGGGACAGTACGTGAAAACAGTCCACAGAAGTCAGCATGAATAGATGCTGGACTGCCTTCTCCATCTGGTCCTTACTTTTTTCCATCAGCAGATCCAGCATCCTCCTGTCATCCCCTTTCATCACGCTGTACAATGCTGTGTGGTCTTGCTTGCTGATGGGGAAATGATCTAGAATGTACCTGACCATTTCTACGTCACCACGGTGTAAGGCCTCTTTTGAGTGGCGTTCTCATGCTGTAGTCACGGTCATCATTTAAAGCTGCTCTTACCCGATTCTTCTTCAGAAGCCGATGGAGAACATGCAAGTTTGATAAGCGGCCGCCCACTGCTGCTAGGATGAGAGAGGTGCCAGACTGACTGTCCACGGCACTGGGATGGGCGTGGCAGTGGAGGAACATCAGGACGTGCGAGTGCCCCAACAGTGCTGCCAGAGGCAACAGGGACAGTCGGTATTCGTGTTCATCGTGCCACGCGCGATCCTCACTGTCCACAGCTTGGTACCTCTGTAACGGCAGGAGCAGGTCCACTTTTCCCAGGTCCAGCGGGTTGATTTCGTATTGCACAAGCGCCTGTCTGTCCTCTAGAAGCAAGAAGGAACTTCTGCCGGCACATTCTCTTGGCCAGTGCCAGCTGACAGTGGCCTATGATCAGGTCCTTGGCTGTCACTGTGTGCACAGCCGCCGGGTCCTGAAGCTTCTTCTTCAGGCATAGTGTTCGCTTCCTTCAGCAGACGAGGGACGGCTTTTCTTAGAGATTCTTTGCCAGCCATTTTTTGTTTTTTGTTTTTTTTGTTTTGAGCCCTGATATGACTGTACACAGTCGGCTGGGCTTTAAACAAAGATAAGTGACAAAGGGTGAGGGAGTCAGTGGTCAGTGTTTTGGTTTGATAGCATGGTTGACAGTGCAGGATGCTGATGGACAAGGTGTGAGTTAATGCTTTTACTAGTTTTGCTGTTTGTGGTTGGATCCTTGTATTGTAATTATGTAACACGTTTCTCCATTTTAACCCTTTGACTGCCGCACCCTGTCCACCAGCATCCTGGGATGTCAACCGTGTTGGCAAAGCAAAAACAACTGTTTAACTCCCAACACCCTATCCCACCAGCTCCCTAGGAAGGTGGGCATAGTTTTTAATCGTTCTTTTATCTTTTCGTTTTTTGTGTTTTTTTTTATAGTTTT
Source organism: Monoplex corrugatus (assembly GCA_030674185.1). Taxonomy (NCBI): domain Eukaryota; kingdom Metazoa; phylum Mollusca; class Gastropoda; order Littorinimorpha; family Ranellidae; genus Monoplex; species Monoplex corrugatus. Next base: position 3,442,510 of record CM060312.1, on the reverse strand, counting down.
AGCCCTGATATGGCTCTAGTAGTCGGCTGGGCTATAAGCAATATAAACTGAACTGAACTGAAGATTTTGGAATGCATTTCCACTGGAAAAGACAATCATGTGACTGGATTTGATAATTGTTGTTTCAGTTAAACTCGGAATTGTGTTTGACGTGGTGTTGGCCCTGATATGGTTCTAACAGTCGGTGGGCTATAAGTAGTAATATGAGCTTGAATCACCATGGCTTTTTCCCCATGAGAAAATCATTGTTGACGACATTAATTGAAGTTTTTTTCTTCCAAACTACACAGATGACCAGTGTCACTCGCATAGCAAAAATAAGCAAAACAACAAAAACAAAAAATCGCCATGAAGTAACCGTTGCAATTGACAAGGGAGATAACTTAAATTTTTTTTATTGCAATGAAAAACCGTTTTCGTTGATGCGTGAATACAGCTGTTCGTTTTTGTGCATATTTATGTGCGTTGCGTGTGTGTGCCCGTGTGTGTGTGTGTGCCCGTGTGTGTATGTGTGTGTGTTTGCCCGTGTGTTTGTGTGCCCGTGAGTGTGTGTGTGTCCGTGTGTGTGTGTGTATGCTGCCTGTCATCTGGCTGATGGACCAGGTGAGGCTGGAGCTCCGCCACCTTGAAGATCCAATCGATTTTCGGGCAGTGGTGGTCCGTCATGCAGCCAAGATGTCTGCCACTTTCAAAATGGACACAACGCCGACAAGTAAACGGCAGTCTGACCATGTAGTGCATCACGCTCCTACCCTGCCAGTCACGTGCCAGGAGATCCGCCTGGTGGTCCAACTCCTCCAGTCCGGTCAGACAATTTCTTTCAATTGCTCTGAGCAGCCGCGTCAGTCCCCGACTGTCCCGGGCCTCCAGCCAGTCCGGGAAGAGTTTTAAGATGGGATCCACAAGACAGGGATGGGCTGTGTGAAGGACGGGGTCCGTCATCGTCCTCAACACATCCCTGTAGTGGGACAGTACGTGAAAACAGTCCACAGAACTCAGCATGAATAGATGCTGGCCTTCTCCATGTGGTCCTTACTTTTTTTAATCAGCAGATCCAGCATCCTCCTGTCATCCCCTTCATCACGCTGTACAATGCTGTGTGGTCTTGCTTGCTGATGGGGAAATGATCTAGAATGTATCTGACCATTTCTACGTCACCACGGTGTAAGGCCTCTTTTGAGTGGCGTTCTCATGCTGTAGTCACGGTCATCACTTAAAGCTGCTCTTACCCGATTCTTCTTCAGAAGCTGATGGAGAACACGCAAGGTTAAGCCGCCGCCCACTGCTGCTAGGATGAGAGAGGTGCCAGACTGTCCACGGCACTGGGATGGGCGTGGCAGTGGTGGTGGAGGAACGTCAGGACGTGCTATTGCCCCAACAGTGCTGCCAGAGGCAACAGGGACGGTATTCGTGTTCATCGTGCCACGCGCGATCCTCACTGTCCACAGCTTGGTACCTCTGTAACGGCAGGGGCAGGTCCACTTTTCCCAGGTCCAGCGGGTTGATTTCGTATTGCACAAGCGCCTGTCTGTCCTCAGCAGAAGCAAGAAGGAACTTCTGCCGGCACATTCTCTTGTTTTTTGTTTTTCGTGTTCTGTTTTGTGAATTATTTTCAGTCAGCTGTTTGGATGGCTTGTTGCTGGCCACATACTAAATGTAAAGCTGTGATCACAGATCTGTGAGCAGTGCAGCATAGGAGGATGGCTAAAGGTTAAGACTGTAATCTCCAACGAACATTTCCCTGCAATTAGTATTCAGGTATGTTTATAAAATCTCCTGTGCGAGAAATTGGACGTAGTAAACGCCAGGAGCATTTCCTTAGATTATGTGTGCAAACGCATTGATATGTGTACTGAATTTCCCTTTCTTTTTTTCTGATAAAGTATTGTGTATGTTTTGAAATGGTTATAGCCCTGATATGGCTGTAGTTGTCGGCTGGGCTATAAGCAATATGAACTGAACTGAGCCCTGATATGGCTGTACGCAGTCAGCTGGGCTTTAAACAAAAATAACAGTGACAAAGGGTGAGGGAGTCGGTGGTCAGTGTTTTGGTTTGATAGCATGGTTGACAGTGCAGGATGCTGATGGACAAGGTGCGAGTGAATGCTTGTAATAGTTTTGCTGTTTGTCGTTAGATCCTGGTATTGTAATTATGTAACACGTTTCTCCATCAGCACGGTGTAAGGCCTCTTTGAGTGGCGTTCTCATGCTGTAGTCACGGTCGTCACTTAAAGCTGCTCTTACCCGTTTCTTCTTCAGAAGCCGATGGAGGACACGCAAGGTTGATAAGCGGCCGCCCACTGCTGCTAGGATGAGAGAGGTGCCAGACTGACTGTCCACGGCACTTGGATGGGCGTGGCAGTGTTGGTGGAGGAACATCAGGACGTGCGAGTGCCCCAACAGTGCTGCCAGAGGCAACAGGGACAGTCGGTATTCGTGTTCATCATGCCACGCGCGATCCTCACTGTCCACAGCTTGGTACCTATGTAACGGCAGGGGCAGGTCCACTTTTCCCAGGTCCAGCGGGTTGATTTCGTATTGCACAAGCGCCTGTCTGTCCTCGGTAGAAGCAAGAAGGAACTTCTGCTGGCACATTCTCTTGGCCAGTGCCAGCTGGTACTGGCTGTGACGGTGGCCTATGATCAGGTCCTTGGTTGTCACTGTGTGCACAGCCGCCGGGTCCTGAAGCTTCTTCTTCAGGCATAGTGTTCGCCTCCTTCAGCAGACGAGGAACGGCTTTTCTTAGAGATTCTTTGCCAGCCATTTTTTGTTTTGTTTTTCGTGTTCTGTTTTGTGAATTATTTTCAGTCAGCTGTTTGGATGGCTTGTTGCTGGCCACATACTAAATGTAAAGCTGTGAGCACAGATCTGTGAGCAGTGCAGCATAGGAGGATGGCTAAAGGTTTAAGACTGTAATCTCCAACGAACATTGGAGAAAGATTTTCTTCAACAGTAGCCCACCAACCAACCACATTTCCCTGCATTTAGTATTCAGGTATGTTTTTAAAATCTCCTGTGCGATAAATTGGACGTAGTGGTCAACACCAGGGGCATTTCCTTAGATTATGTGTGCAAATGTATTGATGTGTAGTGAATTTTCCTTTGTCTTTTTTTCTGATAAAGTATTGTGTATGATTTGAAATGGTTATAGTCCTGATATGGCTGTAGTTGTCAGCTGGGCTATGAGCAATATGAACTGAACTGAGCCCTGATATGGCTGTAGTTGTCAGCTGGGCTATGAGCAATATGAACTGAACTGAGCCCTGATATGACTGTACACAGTCGGCTGGGCTTTAAACAAAGATAAGTGACAAAGGGTGAGGGAGTCAGTGGTCAGTGTTTTGGTTTGATAGCATGGTTGACAGTGCAGGATGCTGATGGACAAGGTGCGCGAGTCAGAGTTAATGCTTTTAATAGTTTTGCTGTTTCTCGTTCGATCCTTGTATTGTAATTATGTTACACGTTTCTCCATTTTAACTCATAGTGTGTTTTTGTTATTTCAGCGTTGAGTTATGAACATTGTTGTCAGTACAGCTTTGATGTTAACCTGACATAAATGGTTTGTGATGTAATAGTGTGCTCTTTGTGTGTGTGTGTGTGTGTGTGTGTGTGTGTGTGTGTGTGTGTGTGTGTGTGTGTGTGTGAGAGTGTGCGCGTTTGTGTGTTTTTTGTGTGTGGAGTGGGTGATATTGGAGGCGAGTGTATACATGGTGTGGGTTGGCATGTGTGTGCGTGCGTGTGTGTGTGTGTGAGAGAGTGAGTGTGTGTGCGTGTGGAGTGGGTGATATTGGAGGCGAGTGTATACATGGTGTGGGTCTGTGTGTGTGTAGGATGTACATGGATGAGAGGAATGGAGTGAGTGTGTGTGTGTGTGCACGTGTGTGTGTATTGTATTACGTTCCAGTTCTAGTTTTAAACTATACAATTGTAAATGACTTCCCTACCCTATCCACCAGCTGCAAAACCTTAACTCTTTTTGACTCCTGTTCCTGTCTACCAGCCACGTACAGGAAGCTGGTGGATAGGGTGAGGGAGGACCCCTGTGGGGATGCCGGAGGCTCTTTCAGTATAAATAATATCCCCACCTTCTGTAAATTCTGTCCTGGAAATGTCCTCTTTACTGTTATTGTTTCTGCTTTATTCCTTAGGTCCTTTCTTCCTATCTTTTCTGCCTTGCTGGTCCATTCACCTGTATGTGTTCGATGAAGTCTTACTTACAACTCCAGGCATTGATAATTGGGTACATGTATTGAGTGCGTTTTTGGTTCTAGGGAAATGAGGTATGCGGAAGCAATTTTCGGTAATTTATGGCCATTTTTATGTTTGAGTGTCCTTAGTTATGTTTAACTCTTTGACTACGGCACCTTGTGTCCCCCACATCCTGCATTGTCACCTATGCTAGCAAAGCAAACATGTAACCTTTTGATTCCCTGTCCCTATCCACCATCTTCCTGCAGAAAGCTAGTGGATAGGGTGAGGGATTCAAACGGTTAGGTTTTTGCGGGTGGTGGGTAGGGTGCCGGAGTCAAGGGATTAAATTTGAATTCAGGTATGTTTTTTAAAATCTTCTCTGCGATAAACTGGACGTAGTAGTCAACACCAGGGGCATTTCCTTCGATTATGTGTGCAAATGCATTCTTTGTAAGGTTAACGGTGAGCATGGTTTTTGAATGTTGTCTTTTATCCTAATATTTTTTTTAGTGGTGTTAGCCCTGATATGGCTCTAGTAGTCGGATGGGTTTCAAGCAATATGAACTGAACTGAACTGCGCAGTTGCATTGATATGTGTATTGAATTTTTTTCTTTATTTTTCCTAATAAAGTATTGTGTATGTTTTGAAATGGTTATAGCCCTGATATGGCTGTTGTAGTCGGCTGGGCTATAAAAAGTATAAGCAATATGAACTGAACTGAACTGAGCCCTGATATGGCTGTATGCAGTCGGCTGGGATATAAAAAGTATAAGCAATATGAACTGAACTGAACTGAGCCCTGATATGGCTGTACGCAGTCGGCTGGGATATGAAAAGTATAAGCAACATGAACTGAACTGAACTGAGCCCTGATATGGCTGTACGCAGTCGGCTGGGCTTTAATTTAAACAAAAATAACAGTGACAAAGGGTGAGGGAGTCGGTGGTCAGTGTTTTGGTTTGATAGCATGGTTGACAGTGTAGGATGCTGATGGACAAGGTGCGAGTTAGTGTTTTTAATAGTTTTGCTGTTTGTCGTTAGATCCTGGTATTGTAATTATGTAACACGCTTCTCCATCACCACGGTGTAAGGCCTGTTTGAGTGGCGTTCTCATGCTATAGTCACGGTCGTCACTTAAAACTGCTCTTACCTGATTCTTCTTCAGAAGCCGATGGAGGACACGCAAGGTTGATAAGCGGCTGTCCACTGCTACTAGGATGAGAGAGGTGCCAGACAGACTGTCCACGGCACTGGGATGGGCGTGGCAGTGGTGGTGGAGGAATGATAGGACGTGTGAGTGCCAGAGGCAACAGGGACAGTCGGTATTCGTGCTCATCGTGCCACGCGCGATTCTCACTGTCCACAGCTTGGTACCTCTGTAACGGCAGGGGCAGGTCCGCTTCTTTTCTCAGGTCCAGCGGGTTGATTTCGTATTGCACAAGCGCCTGTCTGTCTCAGTAGAAGCAAGAAGGAACTTCTGCGGGCACATTCTCTTGGCCAGTGCCATCTGGTACTGGGTGTGACAATGGTCCACGATCATGGCCAGTGCCAGGTCCTTGGCTGTCAGTGTGTAAACAGCCGCTGTGTCCTGAAGCTTCTTCTTCAGCTGCACAATGTTCCCTCCTTCAGCAGACGAGGAGGGACGGCTTTTCTTAGATTCTTTGCCAGCCATTTTTTGTTTTTTGTTTTTCGTGTAGTCAGTTTTGTGAAATATTTTCAGTCAGCTGTTTGGATGGCTTGTTGCTGGTCACATACTAGATGTAAAGCTGTGAGCACAGATTTGTGAGCATTGCAGCATAGGAGGATGGCTAAAGGTTAAGACTGTAATCTCCAACGAACATTAGAGAAAGATTTTCAACAGTAGCCCACCAAGCAACCACATTTCCCTGCATTTAGTATTCAGGTATGTTTTTAAAATCTCCTGTGCGATAAATTGGACGTAGTGGTCAACACCAGGGGCATTTCCTTAGATTATGTGTGCAAATGTATTGATGTGTAGTGAATTTTCCTTTCTCTTTTTTTCTGATAAAGTATTGTGTATGATTTGAAATGGTTATAGTCCTGATATGGCTGTAGTTGTCAGCTGGGCTATGAGCAATATGAACTGAACTGAGCCCTGATATGGCTGTAGTTGTCGGCTGGGCTATGAGCAATATGAACTGAACTGAGCCCTGATATGACTGTAGTTGTCAGCTGGGCTATGAGCAATATGAACTGAACTGAGCCCTGATATGACTGTACACAGTCGGCTGGGCTTTAAACAAAGATAAGTGACAAAGGGTGAGGGAGTCAGTGGTCAGTGTTTTGGTTTGATAGCATGGTTGACAGTGCAGGATGCTGATGGACAATGTGCGCGAGTCAGAGTTAGTGCTTTTAATAGTTTTGCTGTTTCTCGTTCGAACCTTGTATTGTAATTATGTTACACGTTTCTCCATTTTAACTCATATTGTGTTTTTATTTCAGCGTTGAGTTATGAACTCTGTTGTCAGTACAGCTTTGATGTTAACCTCGCATAAATGGTTTGTGATGTAGTAGTGTGCTCTTTGTGCGTGTGTGTGTGTGTGTGTGTGTGTGTGTGTGTGTGTGTGTGTGTGTGTGTGAGAGAGAGAGTGTGCGTTTGTGTGTTTTTGTGTGTGGAGTGGGTGATATTGGAGGCGAGTGTATACATGGTGTGGGTTGGCATGTGTGTGCGTGCGTGTGTGTGTGTGTGTGAGAGAGAGTGTGTGTGTGTGTGTTTGTGTGTGGAGTGGGTGATATTGGAGGTGAGTGTATACATGGTGTGGGTGTGTGTGTGTGTAGGAGGTACATGGATGAGAGGAATGGAGTGAGTGTGTGTGTGTGTGCACGTGTGTGTGTATTGTATTACGTTCCAGATCTAGTTTTAAACTATACAATTGTAAATGACTTCCCTACCCTATCCACCAGCTGCAAAGTTAACTCTTTTTGACTCCTGTTCCTGTCTACCAGCCAAGTACAGGAAGCTGGTGGATAGGGTGAGGGAGGACCCCTGTGGGGATGCCGGAGGCTCTTTCAGTATAAATAATATCCCCACCTTCTGTAAATTCTGTCCTGGAAATGTCCTCTTTACTGTTATTGTTTCTGCTTTATTCCTTAGGTCCTTTCTTCCTATCTTTTCTGCCTTGCTGGTCCATTCACCTGTATGTGTTCGATGAAGTCTTACTTACAACTCCAGGCATTGATAATTGGGTACATGTATTGAGTGCGTTTTTGGTTCTAGGGAAATGAGGTATGCGGAAGCAATTTTCGGTAATTTATGGCCATTTTTATGTTTGAGTGTCCTTAGTTATGTTTAACTCTTTGACTACGGCACCTTGTGTCCCCCACATCCTGCATTGTCACCTATGCTAGCAAAGCAAACATGTAACCTTTTGATTCCCTGTCCCTATCCATCTTCCTGCAGAAAGCTAGTGGATAGGGTGAGGGATTCAAACGGTTAGGTTTTTGCGGGTGGTGGGTAGGGTGCTGGAGTCAAGGGATTAAATTTGAATTCAGGTATGTTTTTTAAAATCTTCTCTGCGATAAACTGGACGTAGTAGTCAACACCAGGGGCATTTCCTTCGATTATGTGTGCAAATGCATTCTTTGTAAGGTTAACGGTGAGCATGGTTTTTGAATGTCTTTTATCCTAATATTTTTTTTAGTGGTGTTAGCCCTGATATGGCTCTAGTAGTCGGATGGGTTTCAAGCAATATGAACTGAACTGAACTGCGCAGTTGCATTGATATGTGTATTGAATTTTTTTCTTTATTTTTCCTAATAAAGTATTGTGTATGTTTTGAAATGGTTATAGCCCTGATATGGCTGTTGTAGTCGGCTGGGCTATAAAAAGTATAAGCAATATGAACTGAACTGAACTGAGCCCTGATATGGCTGTACGCAGTCGGCTGGGATATAAAAAGTATAAGCAATATGAACTGAACTGAACTGAGCCCTGATATGGCTGTACGCAGTCGGCTGGGATATAAAAAGTATAAGCAATATGAACTGAACTGAACTGAGCCCTGATATGGCTGTACGCAGTCGGCTGGGATATAAAAAGTATAAGCAACATGAACTGAACTGAACTGAGCCCTGATATGGCTGTATGCAGTCGGCTGGGCTTTAATTTAAACAAAAATAACGGTGACAAAGGGTGAGGGAGTCGGTGGTCAGTGTTTTGGTTTGATAGCATGGTTGACAGTGTAGGATGGTGATGGACAAGGTGCGAGTTAGTGCTTTTAATAGTTTTGCTGTTTGTCGTTAGATCCTGGTATTGTAATTATGTAACACGTTTCTCCATCACCACGGTGTAAGGCCTCTTTGAGTGGCGTTCTCATGCTATAGTCATGGTCGTCACTTAAAGCTGCTCTTACCTGATTCTTCTTCAGAAGCCGATGGAGGACACGCAAGGTTGATAAGCGGCTGTCCACTGCTACTAGGATGAGAGGTGCCAGACAGACTGTCCACGGCACTGGGATGGGCGTGGCAGTGGTGGTGGAGGAATGATAGGACGTGTGAGTGCCAGAGGCAACAGGGACAGTCGGTATTCATGCTCATCGTGCCACGCGCGATCCTCACTGTCCACAGCTTGGTACCTCTGTAACGGCAGGGGCAGGTCCGCTTCTTTTCTCGGGTCCAGCGGGTTGATTTCGTATTGCACAAGCGCCTGTCTGTCCTCAGTAGAAGCAAGAAGGAACTTCTGCGGGCACATTCTCTTGGCCAGTGCCATCTGGTACTGGGTGTGACAGTGGTCCACGATCATGGCCAGTGCCAGGTCCTTGGCTGTCAGTGTGTAAACAGCCGCTGTGTCCTGAAGCTTCTTCTTCAGCTGCACAATGTTCCCTCCTTCAGCAGACGAGGAGGGACAGCTTTTCTTAGATTCTTTGCCAGCCATTTTTTGTTTTTTGTTGTTCGTGTAGTCAGTTTTCTGAATTATTTTCAGTCAGCTGTTTGGATGGCTTGTTGCTGGCCACATACTAGATGTAAAGCTGTGAGCACAGATCTGTGAGCAGTGCAGCATAGGAGGATGGCTAAAGGTTAAGACTGTAATCTCCAATGAACATTGGAGAAAGATTTTCTTCAACAGTAGCCCACCAACCAACCACATTTCCCTGCATTTAGTATTCAGGTATGTTTTTAAAATCTCCTGTGCGAGAAATTGGACGTAGTGGTCAACACCAGGGGCATTTCCTTAGATTATGTGTGCAAATGTATTGATGTGTACTGAATTTTCCTTTCTCTTTTTTTCTGATAAAGTATTGTGTATGATTTGAAATGGTTATAGTCCTGATATGGCTGTAGTTGTCGGCTGGGCTATGAGCAATATGAACTGAACTGAGCCCTGATATGGCTGTACACAGTCGGCTGGGCTTTAAACAAAGATAAGTGACAAAGGGTGAGGGAGTCAGTGGTCAGTGTTTTGGTTTGATAGCATGGTTGACAGTGCAGGATGCTGATGGACAAGGTGTGAGTTAATGCTTTTACTAGTTTTGCTGTTTGTGGTTGGATCCTTGTATTGTAATTATGTAACACGTTTCTCCATTTTAACCCTTTGACTGCCGCACCCTGTCCACCAGCATCCTGGGATGTCAACCGTGTTGGCAAAGCAAAAACAACTGTTTAACTCCCAACACCCTATCCCACCAGCTCCCTAGGAAGGTGGGCATGGTTTTTAATCGTTCTTTTATCTTTTCGTTTTTTGTGTGTTTTTTTTTTACATAGTTTTAGCCCTGATATGGCTCTAGTAGTCGGCTGGGCTATAAGCAATATAAACTGAACTGAACTGAAGATTTTGGAATGCATTTCCACTGGAAAAGACAATCATGTGACTGGATTTGATAATTGTTTTTTTCAGTTAAACTTGGAATTGTGTTTGACGTTGTGTTGGCCCCGATATGGTTCTAACAGTCGGTGGGCTATAAGTAATATGAGCTTGAATCACCATGGCTTTTTCCCCATGAGAAAATCATTGTTGACGACATTAATTGAAGTTTTTTTTCCTTCTAAACAACACAGATTACCAGTGTCACTCACATAGCAAAAATAAGCAAAACAACAAAAACAAAAAATCGCCATGAAGTAACCGTTGCAATTGACAAGGGAGATAACTTAAATTTTTTTTTATTGCAATGAAAAACCGTTTTCGTTGATGCGTGAATACAGCTGTTCGTTTTTGTGCATATTTATGTGCGTTGCGTGTGTGTGCCCGTGTGTGTGTGTGTGCCCGTGTGTGTGTGTGTGCCCGTGTGTGTATGTGTGTGTGTTTGCCCGTGTGTTTGTGTGCCCGTGTGTTTGTGTGCCCGTGAGTGTGTGTGTGTGTCCGTGTGTGTGTGTGTGTGTATGCTGCCTGTCATCTGGCTGATGGACCAGGTGAGGCTGGAGCTCCGCCACCTTGAAGATCCAATCGATTTTCGGGCAGTGGTGGTCCGTCATGCAGCCAAGATGTCTGCCACTTTCAAAATGGACACAACGCCGACAAGTAAACGGCAGCCTGACCAGGTAGTGCATCACGCTCCTACCCTGCCAGTCACGTGCCAGGAGATCCGCCTGGTGGTCCAGCAACTCCTCCAGTCCGGTCAGACAATTTCTTTCAATTGCTCTGAGCAGCCGCGTCGGTCCCCGACTGTCCCGGGCCTCCAGCCAGTCCGGGAAGAGTTTTAAGATGGGATCCACAAGACAGGGATGGGCTGTGTGAAGGACGGGGTCCGTCATCGTCCTCAACACATCCCTGTAGTGGGACAGTACGTGAAAACAGTCCACAGAAGTCAGCATGAATACATGCTGGCCTTCTCCATGTGGTCCTTACTTTTTTCCATCAGCAGATCCAGCATCCTCCTGTCATCCCCTTTCATCACGCTATACAATGCTGTGTGGTCTTGCTTGCTGATGGGGAAATGATCTAGAATGTATCTGACCATTTCTACGTCACCACGGTGTAAGGCCTCTTTGAGTGGCGTTCTCATGCTGTAGTCACGGTCATCACTTAAAGCTGCTCTTACCCGATTCTTCTTCAGAAGCTGATGGAGAACACGCAAGGTTAAGCCGCCGCCCACTGCTGCTAGGATGAGAGAGGTGCCAGACTGTCCACGGCACTGGGATGGGCGTGGCAGTGGTGGTGGAGGAACGTCAGGACGTGCTATTGCCCCAACAGTGCTGCCAGAGGCAACAGGGACGGTATTCGTGTTCATCGTGCCACGCGCGATCCTCACTGTCCACAGCTTGGTACCTCTGTAACGGCAGGGGCAGGTCCACTTTTCCCAGGTCCAGCGGGTTGATTTCGTATTGCACAAGCGCCTGTCTGTCCTCAGCAGAAGCAAGAAGGAACTTCTGCCGGCACATTCTCTTGTTTTTTGTTTTTCGTGTTCTGTTTTGTGAATTATTTTCAGTCAGCTGTTTGGATGGCTTGTTGCTGGCCACATACTAAATGTAAAGCTGTGATCACAGATCTGTGAGCAGTGCAGCATAGGAGGATGGCTAAAGGTTAAGACTGTAATCTCCAACGAACATTTCCCTGCAATTAGTATTCAGGTATGTTTATAAAATCTCCTGTGCGAGAAATTGGACGTAGTAAACGCCAGGAGCATTTCCTTAGATTATGTGTGCAAACGCATTGATATGTGTACTGAATTTCCCTTTTTTTTTTTCTGATAAAGTATTGTGTATGTTTTGAAATGGTTATAGCCCTGATATGGCTGTAGTTGTCGGCTGGGCTATGAGCAATATGAACTGAACTGAGCCCTGATATGGCTGTAGTTGTCGGCTGGGCTATGAGCAATATGAACTGAACTGAGCCCTGATATGGCTGTAGTTGTCGGCTGGGCTATGAGCAATATGAACTGAACTGAGCCCTGATATGGCTGTAGTTGTCGGCTGGGCTATGAGCAATATGAACTGAACTGAGCCCTGATATGACTCTAGTTGTCAGCTGGGCTATGAGCAATATGAACTGAACTGAGCCCTGATATGGCTGTACGCAGTCAGCTGGGCTTTAAACAAAAATAACAGTGACAAAGGGTGAGGGAGTCAGTGGTCAGTGTTTTGGTTTGATAGCATGGTTGACAGTGCAGGATGCTGATGGACAAGGTGCGTGAGTCAGAGTTAGTGCTTTTAATAGTTTTGCTGTTTCTTGTTCGATCCTTGTATTGTAATTATGTTACACGTTTCTCCATTTTAACTCATAGTGTGTTTTTGTTATTTCAGCGTTGAGTTATGAACATTGTTGATGTCTGTACATCTTTGATGTTAACCTGACATAAATGGTTTGTGATGTAGTAGTGTGCTGTGTGTGTGTGTGTGTGTGTGTGTGTGTGTGTGTGTGTGTGAGACAGAGAGAGAGAGAGAGAGAGAGAGAGAGAGAAAGAGTGTGCGTTTGTGTGTTTTTCTGTGTGGAGTGGGTGATATTGGAGGCGAGTGAATACATGGTGTGGGTGTGAGTAGGAGGTACATCGTTGAGAGGAATGAAGTGTGAGAGAGAGTGTGTGTGGAGCGGGTGATATACATGGTGGGTGTGGGTGTGTGTAGGAGGAGGTACATGGTTGAGAGGAATGAAGTGAGAGAGAGAGTGTGTGTGTTTTTGTGTGTGTGTTTTGTGTGTGTGTGGAGCGGGTGTATACATGGTGTGGGTGTGTTTTGTAGGAGGAGGTACATGGATGAGAGGAATGGAGTGTGAGTGAGAGTAAGCCACTGTGTTGCGCCTGCGCACGTGTGTGGGGATGTTGGTATGGGACGTTTGTGTGTTGGGTGGTGCATGGGGTGGGTGGGTGTTCTGGGTGATGTGGTGGGTGGGTGGGTGGCAGTACTGGGTGGCAAATGTATGCGTAGGCGCGCGCGTGTCCCTAGTGAGATAACCACTGTCGTTGACGTGGGATTAAGGTCTAGGTGTTGGAAAGCAAGCTTGTGTAAGAGTTTAGATTATTACTTTTTGTTTTATTGCTTTGAGATAATCATAGAATAGACATAATGTTAAGGTCTAACGTTCGTTGTGTGGATGGATTGGTGTGTGTGTGTGTGTGTGCACGTGTGTGTGTATTGTATTACGTTCCAGTTCTAGTTTTAAACTATACAATTGTAAATGACTTCCCTACCCTATCCACCAGCTGCAAAACCTTAACTCTTTTTGACTCCTGTTCCTACCAGCCACGTACAGGAAGCTGGTGGATAGGGTGAGGGAGGCCCCATGTGGGGATGCCGGAGGCTCTTTCAGTATGAATAATATCCCCACCTTCTGTAAATTCTGTACTAGAAATGTCTTTACTGTCTTTGTTTCTGCCTTATTCCTTAGGTCCTTTCTTCCTATCATTTCTGCCTTGCTGGTCCATTCACCTGTATGTGTTCGATAAAGTCTGTCTTACAACTCCAGGCATTGATAATTGGGTACATGTATTAAGTGCATTTTTGGTTCTAGGAAAATGAGTAATGCGGAAGCAATTTTCGGTAATTTATGGCCATTTTTATGTTTTAGTGTCCTTAGTTATGTTTAACTCTTTGACTACGGCACCTTGTGTCCCCCACATCCTGCATTGTCACCAATGCTAGCAAAGCAAACATGTAACCTTTTGATTCCCTGTCCCTATCCACCATCTTCCTGCAGAAAGCTAGTGGATAGGGTGAGGGAGTCAAAAGGTTATGTTTTTGCAGGTGGTGGGTAGGGTGCGGGAGTCAAAGGATTAAATTTGAATTCAGGTATGTTTTTTAAAATCTTCTCTGCGATAAACTGGACGTAGTAGTCAACACCAGGGGCATTTCCTTCGATTATGTGTGGAAATGCATTATTTGTAAGGTTAACAGTCAGCATGGTTTTTGACTGTTGTCTTTTATCCTATTTTTTCTTTTACGTGGTGTTAACCCTGATATGGCTGTAGAAGTCGGCTGGGCTATAAGCAATATGAACTGAACTGAACTGAACTTACCTGCGCAGTTGCATTGATATGTGTATTGAATTTTTTTCTTTTTTTTCCTAATCAAGTATTGTGTATGTTTTGAAATGGTTAAATGGTTATAGCCCTGATATGGCTGTAGTAGTCGGCTGGGCTATAAAAAGTATAAGCAATATGAACTGAACTGAACTGAGCCCTGATATGGCTGTACGCAGTCGGCTGGGCTTTAATTTCAACAAAAATAACAGTGACAAAGGGTGAGGGAGTCAGTGGTCAGTGTTTTGGTTTGATAGCATGGTTGACAGTGCAGGATGCTGATGGACAAGGTGCGTGTGAATGCTTTTAATAGTTTTGCTGTTTGTCGTTAGATCCTGGTATTGTAATTATGTAACACGTTTCTCCATCAGCACGGTGTAAGGCCTCTTTGAGTGGCGTTCTCATGCTGTAGTCACGGTCATCACTTAAAGCTGCTCTTACCCGATTCTTCTTCAGAAGCCGATGGAGGACACACAAGGTTGATAAGCGGCCGCCCACTGCTGCTAGGATGAGAGAGGTGCCAGACTGACTGTCCACGGCACTTGGATGGGCGTGGCAGTGTTGGTGGAGGAACATCAGGACGTGCGAGTGCCCCAACAGTGCTGCCAGAGGCAACAGGGACGGTATTCGTGTTCATCGTGCCACGCGCGATCCTCACTGTCCACAGCTTGGTACCTATGTAACGGCAGGGGCAGGTCCACTTTTCCCAGGTCCAGCGGGTTGATTTCGTATTGCACAAGCGCCTGTCTGTCCTCGGTAGAAGCAAGAAGGAACTTCTGCTGGCACATTCTCTTGGCCAGTGCCAGCTGGTACTGGCTGTGACGGTGGCCTATGATCAGGTCCTTGGTTGTCACTGTGTGCACAGCCGCCGGGTCCTGAAGCTTCTTCTTCATGCATAGTGTTCGCCTCCTTCAGCAGACGAGGAACGGCTTTTCTTAGAGATTCTTTGCCAGCCATTTTTTGTTTTGTTTTTCGTGTTCTGTTTTGTGAATTATTTTCAGTCAGCTGTTTGGATGGCTTGTTGCTGGCCACATACTAGATTTAAGGCTGTGAGCACAGATCTGTGAGCAGTGCAGCATAGGAGGATGGCTAAAGGTTTAAGACTGTAATCTCCAACGAACATTAGAGAAAGATTTTCTTCAACAGTAGCCCACCAACCAACCACATTTCCCTGCAATTAGTATTCAGGTATGTTTTTAAAATCTCCTGTGCGATAAATTGGACGTAGTGGTCAACACCAGGGGCATTTCCTTAGATTATGTGTGCAAATGTATTGATGTGTAGTGAATTTTCCTTTCTCTTTTTTTCTGATAAAGTATTGTGTATGTTTTGAAATGGTTATAGCCCTGATATGGCTGTAGTTGTCAGCTGGGCTATGAGCAATATGAACTGAACTGAGCCCTGATATGACTGTAGTTGTCAGCTGGGCTATGAGCAATATGAACTGAACTGAGCCCTGATATGGCTGTAGTTGTCAGCTGGGCTATGAGCAATATGAACTGAACTGAGCCCTGATATGACCGTACACAGTCGGCTGGGCTTTAAACAAAGATAAGTGACAAAGGGTGAGGGAGTCAGTGGTCAGTGTTTTGGTTTGATAGCATGGTTGACAGTGCAGGATGCTGATGGACAAGGTGCGCGAGTCAGAGTTAATGCTTTTAATAGTTTTGCTGTTTCTTGTTCGATCCTTGTATTGTAATTATGTTACACGTTTCTCCATTTTAACTCATTGTGTTTTTGTTATTTCAGCGTTGAGTTATGAACTCTGTTGATGTCAGTACAGCTTTGATGTTAACCTGACATAAATGGTTTGTGATGTAGTAGTGTGCTGTGTGTGTGTGTGTGTGTGTGTGTGTGTGTGAGTGAGAGAGAGAGAGTGTGCGTTTGTGTGTTTTTGTGTGTGGAGTGGGTGATATTGGAGGCGAGTGTATACATGGTGTGGGTTGGCATGTGTGTGTGTGCGTGTGTTTGTGTGTGGAGTGGGTGATATTGGAGGCGAGTGTATACATGGTGTGGTAGTGTGTGTGTGGAGGAGGTACATGGATGAGAGGAATGGAGTGTGTGTGTGTGCACGTGTGTGTGTATTGTATTACGTTCCAGTTCTAGTTTTAAACTATACAATTGTAAATGACTTCTCTACCCTATCCACCAGCTGCAAAGTTAACTCTTTTTGACTCCTGTTCCTGTCTACCAGCCAAGTACAGGAAGCTGGTGGATAGGGTGAGGGAGAACCCCTGTGGGGATGCCGGAGGCTCTTTCAGTATAAATAATATCCCCACCTTCTGTAAATTCTGTGCTGGAAATGTCCTCTTTACTGTCATTGTTTCTGCTTTATTCCTTAGGTCCTTTCTTCCTATCTTTTCTGCCTTGCTGGTCCATTCACCTGTATGTGTTCGATGAAGTCTTACTTACAACTCCAGGCATTGATACTTGGGTACATGTATTGAGTGCGTTTTTGGTTCTAGGGAAATGAGGTATGCGGAAGCAATTTTCGGTAATTTATGGCCATTTTTATGTTTTAGTGTCCTTAGTTATGTTTAACTCTTTGACTACGGCACCTTGTGTCCCCCACATCCTGCATTGTCACCTATGCTAGCAAAGCAAATATGTAACCTTTTGATTCCCTGTCCCTATCCATCTTCCTGCAGAAAGCTAGTGGATAGGGTGAGGGATTCAAACGGTTATGTTTTTGCAGGTGGTGGGTAGGGTGCCGGAGTCAAAGGATTAAATTTGAATTCAGGTATGTTTTTTAAAATCTTCTCTGCGATAAATTGGACGTAGAAGTCAACACCAGGGGCATTTCCTTCGATTATGTGTGCAAATGCATTCTTTGTAAGGTTAACAGTCAGCATGGTTTTTGAATGTTGTCTTTTATCCCAATTTTTTTTACGTGGTGTTAGCCCTGATATGGCTGTAGAAGTCGGCTGGGCTATAAGCAATATGAACTGAACTTACCTGCGTAGTTGCATTAATATGTGTGTTGAATTTTTTTCTTTTTTTTTTTCCCTGATAAAGTATTGTGTATGTTTTGAAATGGTTATAGCCCTGATATGGCTGTAGTAGTCGGCTGGGCTATAAAAAGTATAAGCAATATGAACTGAACTGAGCCCTGATATGGCTGTACGCAGTTGGCTGGGCTTTAATTTCAACAAAAATAACATTGAGAAAGGGTGAGGGAGTCAGTGGTCAGTGTTTTGGTTTGATAGCATGGTTGACAGTGTAGGATGCTGATGGACAAGGTGCGAGTTAATGCTTTTAATAGTTTTGCTGTTTGTCGTTGGATCCTTGTATTGTAATTATGTAACACGTTTCTCCATTTTAACCCTTTGACTCCCGCACCCTGTCCACCAGCATCCTGGGATGTCAACCCTGTTGGCAAAGCAAAAACAACTCCAACACCCTATCCCACCAGCTCACGAGGAAGCTGGTGGATAGGGTGAGGGAATCGAAGTTTTAGCAATTGGTGGATAGGGTGTGGGAGTGAAAGGGTTAACTTATAGTTTTGGTTTGTTTCAGCGTTTGAGTTTTGAATATTTTTGATGTCAGTACAGTTTTGATGTCAACGTGACAAAAATGGTTTGTGATGTAATAGTGTGTGTGTGTGTGTGAGAGAGAGAGAGAGAGAGAGAGAGAGTGTGAGTGTGAGTGAGAGTGAGAGATAGAGAGACAGCCACTGTGTTGCCCCTGCGTGTGTGTGGGGGGATGGTGGTGTGTGTGGTGGATGTTTTGGGTGGTGTGTGGGGTGGGTGGGTGGCAGTACTGGGTGGCAAATGTATGCGTAGGCGCGTGCGTGTCCCATGTGAGATAACCACTGTCGTTGACATGGGATTAAGGTCTAGGTGTTGGAAAGCAAGCTTGTGTAAGAGTTTAGATAATTTTAGTTTTTATTTCTTTGTTTTTATTGCTTTGAGATAATCATAGAATAGACATGACGTTAAGGTCTAACGTGCGTTGTGTGGTTGGATGTATGTGCGTGTGTGTGTGTGTGTGTGCGTGCGTGTGTGTCCTGTAACTGCTAACTGCTGCCGTTGGCGCAAGAGTATGAAGTATTGTGTATGTTTTGATATGGTTAGAGCCCTGATTGGCTCTACGCAGTCGGTTGGGCTTTAAACAAAAACAGCAAAATAAAAGGTATGTCGGGGGCTAAACTTTTTTTTTTATTCTCTAAGCCGTTTTTTTGTTTTTGATTTTTTGTGTCTTTTTAGATCGCTTTGAGATAATCATAGAATTAACATTTGTGTGCTAGAAATTTCCTCTTTTCTGTCATTCTTTGTTTCTGCCTTGTTCTTTTGCTTTCTGTCATTTCTACGTATCATTTTCTGCCTTAATGGGCCATTCACTTGCATTTGTTCGATAAAGTCTTCGGTACTTTTTCTTAGGATTGATAATTGGGTACATGTATTGAGTGCATTTTTGGCTTTAGGGAGGTGAGATACACGAAAGCAATTGTAGGTAATTTATGCCTGTTTTTATATATGTTTTGGTGTCCTTATGTATGCTTGTATTTGTATTCAGGTGTTTTTTTGTAAATCTTCTGTGGGATATATTGGACGGAGTGATCACCGCCAGGGGCATGTCCTTAGATTATGTGCGCAAATGCATTATGTGTACTTAATTTTTTCTTTTTTGTTTTGTATGTTTTGAAGCAGTTATAGCCCTGATATGGCTCTACTCAGTCGGCTGGGCTTTACACAACAGTAAGAGTAAGTCTGCATCAGACAGCTGCTCATGGAATGCTGGGAGTTGCACAATGTGCGACTGGAGCATTATACAGTAGACTCCTTTAACCTTTGAACCCATTGACTCCATCACCCTATCCACCAGTGCAAAAACTTAAACCCTTTGACTCCCTCACCCTATCCACCAGTGCAAAAACTTAAATACTTTTGACTCCCTCACCCTATCCACTAGTGCAAAAACTTAAAAGCTTTTGACTCCATCAACCTATCCACCAGTGGAAAAACTTAAAACCCTTTTGATTCATTCATCCTTTCCACCAGCTTCCTATAGGCATCTGGTGGAAAGGGTACGGGAGTCAAAGGGTTACGTTTTTGCTTTGCTAGCATGGTTGACGATGCGGTATGCTGGTGGACAGGGTGTGGGAGTCAGAGGATTAAGTGGTGTTCTTCCAGATGCAATGTTGATTTTAGAAGAGAAAATCAGATGTCATGTTATGTGTTCATACATATGGGAAAGATTTTGGAATCATTTAGATTTGCGAGGTTAACGGTGGGCATGGTTTTTAATCGCTGTCTTTTATCTTTTCGTTTTTTTGTTGTTTTTTTACATGGTTTTAGCCCTGATATGGCTCTAGTAGTCGGCTGGGCTATAAGCAATATAAACTGAACTGAACTGAAGATTTTGGAATGCATTTCCACTGGAAAAGACAATCATGTGACTGGATTTGATAATTGTTTTTTTCAGTTAAACTTGGAATTGTGTTTGAAGTGGTGTTTGCCCTGATATGGCTCTAACGCTCGGTGGGCTATAAGTAGTAATATGAGCTTGAATCACCATGGCTTTTTCCCCATGAGAAAATCCTTGTTGACGACATTAATTGAAGTTTTTTTCTTCTGAGCAACACAGATTACCAGTGTCACTCACATAGCAAAAATAAGCAAAACAACAAAAACAAAAAATCGCCATGAAGTAACCGTTGCAATTGACAAGGGAGATAACTTAAATTTTTTTTTATTGCAATGAAAAACCGTTTTCGTTGATGCGTGAATACAGCTGTTCGTTTTTGTGCATATTTATGTGCGTGTGAGTGTGCCCGTGTGTGTGTGTGTGTGTATGTGTGTGTTTGCCCGTGTGTTTGTGTGAGTGTGTGTGTGTGTCCGTGTGTGTGTGTGTATGCTGCCTGTCATCTGGCTGATGGACCAGGTGAGGCTGGAGCTCCGCCACCTTGAAGATCCAATCGATTTTCGGGCAGTGGTGGTCCGTCATGCAGCCAAGATGTCTGCCACTTTCAAAATGGACACAACGCCGACAAGCAAACGGCAGTCTGACCAGGTAGTGCATCGCACTCGTACCCTGCCAGTCACGTGCCAAGAGATCCGCCTGGTGGTCCAGCAGAACCCCCAGTCCGGTCAGACAATTTCTTTCAACTGCTCTGAGCAGCGGCGTCAGTCCCCGACTGTCCCGGGCCTCCAGCCAGTCCGGGAAGAGTTTTAAGATGGGACCCACAAGACAGGGATGGGCTGTGTGAAGGACGGGGTCCGCCATCGTCCTCAACACATCCCTGTAATGGGACAGTACGTGAAAACAGTCCACAGAACTCGGCATGAATACATGCTGGCCTTCTCCATGTGGTCCTTACTTTTTTTAATCAGCAGATCCAGCATCCTCCTGTCATCCCCTTTCATCACGCTATACAATGCTGTGTGGTCCTGCTTGCTGATGGGGAAATGATCTAGAATGTATCTGACCATTTCTACGTCACCACGGTGTAAGGCCTCTTTGAGTGGCGTTCTCATGCTGTAGTCACGGTCATCACTTAAAGCTGCTCTTACCCGATTCTTCTTCAGAAGCCGATGGAGAACACGCAAGGTTGATAAGCGGCTGCCCACTGCTACTAGGGTGAGAGAGGTGCCAGACTGACTGTCCACGGCACTGGGATGGGCTGGCAGTGGTGGTGGAGGAACGTCAGGACGTGCGAGTGCCCCAACAGTGCTGTCGGTGGCAACAGGGACAGTCGGTATTCATGTTCATCGTGCCACGCGCGATCCTCACTGTCCATAGCTTGGTACCTCTGTAACGGCAGGGGCAGGTCCGCTTCTTTTCTCAGGTCCAGCGGGTTAATTTCGTATTGCACAAGCGCCTGTCTGTCCTCAGCAGAAGCAAGAAGGAACTTCTGCCAGCACATTCTCTTGGCCAGTGCCATCTGGTACTGGCTGTGACAGTGGTCCACGATCATGGCTAGTGCCAGGTCCTTGGCTGTCGGTGTGTAAACAGCCGCTGGGTCCTGAAGCTTCTTCTTCAGCTGCACAATGTTCCCTCCTTCAGCAGACGAGGAGGGACGACTTTTCTTAGATTCTTTTCCAGCCATTTTTTGTTTTGTTTTTTTTTCGTGTAGTCAGTTTTGTGAATTATTTTCAGTCAGCTGTTTGGATAGCTTGTTGCTGGTCACATACTAGATGTAAAGCTGTGAGCACAGATCTGTGAGCAGTGCAGCATAGGAGAATGGCTAAAGGTTAAGACTGTAATCTCCAACGAACATTGGAGAAAGATTTCTTCAACAGTAGCCCACCAACCAAGCAACCACACTTCCCTGCAATTAGTATTCAGGTGTTTTTAAAATCTCCTGTGCGATAAATTGGACGTAGTGGTCAACACCAAGGGCATTTCCTTAGATTATGTGTGCAAATGTATTGATGTGTACTGAATTTTCCTTTGTTTTTTTCTGATAAAGTATTGTGTATGATTTGAAATGGTTATAGTCCTGATATGGCTGTAGTTGTCGGCTGGGCTATAAGCAATATGAACTGAACTGAGCCCTGATATGACTGTACACAGTCGGCTGGGCTTTAAACAAAGATAAGTGACAAAGGGTGAGGGAGTCAGTGGTCAGTGTTTTGGTTTGATAGCATGGTTGATAGTGCAGGATGCTGATGGACAAGGTGCGTGAGTCAGAGTTAGTGCTTTTAATACACTACGCACAAAAAGCTGATGGACAAGGTGCGTGAGTCAGAGTTAGTGCTTTTAATACACTACGCACAAAAAGTTAAGGATCACTTGCACAAAAATTCATAACTTTCAAAATAAGAAAGCCAATGCGTTGAAATTTGGCAAACATTTAATTCCATGCTTTAGTGATAACGATACACAATTGCCTTCAATTTCGAGCAATCGTTTGGTGTGTACATTTGATCAAAGTGGGTACGTATCGAAATTTGATTTCCCAAAGTCATTGAAATCACAAGACAGGGCATTCTGATGCTCCCAAAAGTACGCCATGGCTGTTCTGGCACTCGACGCAGCGAGTCCTCATCGTGTTGACCAGGTTGGTGAAGATCCTCTGTGGAAGCGCCTGCCACTCAGCCTGCAGCATCTGGTAGAGGTGTTGGGCATCCCTGGGAGGGGGGTGGTTGCTCCTCACTTTGCGATCCAGCTCATCCCAGAGGTTCTCAATCGGGTTGAGATCGGGACTGCATGCTGGCCACTCCATTCTGTTGACTCCAGACTGCTGCAGGAAGTCGTTGACCACCCTTGCCCTGTGGGGGTGAGCGTTGTCATCCTGGTAGACAGCCGTCGGTCCCATCTGCTGCAGTGTAGGCACAGCCAGCGGTCGAAGGATCTCGTCCCGGTATCGGAGGCCAGTCAGGTTACCCTGTACATGATACAAGGGTGTTCTGTGGTGAAGGCTGAAGGCCCCCCAGACCATTACAGAACCTCCACCAAAGGCCACCTTTTCTTGGACAGTGGTGTCAATAAAGCGTTGCCCTGGGCGCCTCCAGATCCTCATTCGGCCGTCGTTGTGGTTCATGGTGAAGCGTGATTCATCACCGAACAGGACCTGGGACCATTGCTGACGTGTCCACCTCACGTGACGTCTGCAGAAGGCGCGGCGTACTGCCCTATGGGCTGGAGTAAAGGGTGGCCGTACAGCTGGGCGACGAGAACGGAGGTTAAACCCATGAAGGCGGTTCCGTATGGTCTGCTGGCTGATGTTGATGTTAGTAGCCACCCTCAGCTGCCTTCGAATGATGCTGGAAGAGGCTGTTCTTGTCTGCAGGGCTTGTCGTTCAATGAGATGATCTTCACGTGGGTTTGTCTTCATCGGTCGACCAGATCTGCGTCTTTCATGGACCCTCCCAGTGGCTGTGAAGTGTTGAATCAGTCTGACAATGACCGAGATGGACACCTGAAGTCGCCTGGCCACTTCTCTCGCTTGGGAACACCATCTTGGAACCATGCAACAGCTCGTCCCCTCTCAAACTCGCTCAATTTTCGTCGTGGAGGCATTGTCAGATCAGGCCTACGACTGGTGGAATGTCTTCTTATCAAGCCAAGCAAGAGACAGCATCTCACACATAAACAGCAGTGCTTGCACGTGCATAATGGTTTTTCCATCTGGCTTGTGCAATGTGTTCAGGCAGAACGGTCCAAAACAAGGTCCTTTTTCGCAAGTTTCCGCTTTTCCGTTTGCGGCCAAGCTCAGTAGTAGAGAATCCCGTGCAATTTTCGCACTAACACAACATCGCCCACTTACAGCTGAACAAGAATTCATAACAATTTGGCTGGACTGAGAAATAAATAACAGTAGCGAACTGAGTTTATTACGCACCTGTTTTCTCATAGTGATCCTTAATTTAACTTTTTGTGCGTAGCTTAGTTTTGCTGTTTCTTGTTCGATCCTTGTATTGTAATTATGTTACACGTTTCTCCATTTTAACTCATAGTGTGTTTTTGTTATTTCAGCGTTGAGTTATGAACATTGTTGATGTCAGTACATCTTTGATGTTAACCTGACATAAATGGTTTGTGATGTAGTAGTGTGCTCTTTGTGTGTGTGTGTGTGTGTGTGTGTGTGTGTGTGTGTGTGTGTGTGTGTGTGTGTGTGTTTTTGTGTGTGGAGTGGGTGATATTGGAGGAGAGTGTATACATGGTGTAGGTGGGCATGTGTGTGCGTGCGTGCGTGTGTGTGTGTGAGAGAGAGAGAGAGAGAGAGAGAGAAAGAGAGTGTGTTTTTGTGTGTGGAGTGGGTGATATTGGAGGCGAGTGTATACATGGTGTGGGGGTGTGTGTGTAGGAGGAGGTACATGGATGAGAGGAATGGAGAGTGTGCGTGTGTGTGTGCACGTGTGTGTGTATTGTATTACGTTCCAGTTCTAGTTTTAAACTATACAATTGTAAATGACTTCCCTACCCTATCCACCAGCTGCAAAACCTTAACTCTTTTTGACCCCTGTTCCTATCTACCAGCCACGTACAGGAAGCTGGTGGATAGGGTGAGGGAGGACCCCTGTGGGGATGCCGGAGGCTCTTTCGGTATAAATAATATCCCCACCTTCTGTAAATTCTGTGCTAGAAATGTCCTGTTTACTTTGTTTCTGCTTTATTCCTTAGGTCCTTTCTTCCTATCTTTTCTGCATTGCTGGTCCATTCACCTGTATGTGTTCGATGAAGTCTTACAACTCCAGGCATTGATAATTGGGTACATGCATTGAGTGCATTTTTGGTTCTAGGGAAATGAGGAAATTTATGGCCATTTTTATGTATTAGTATCCTTAGTTATGTTTAACTCTTTGACTACGGCACCTTGTGTCCCCCACATCCTGCATTGTCACCTATGCTAGCAAAGCAAACATGTAACCTTTTGATTCCCTGTCCCTATCCACCATCTTCCTGCAGAAAGCTAGTGGATAGGGTGAGGGAGTCAAACGGTTAGTTTTTTGCAGGTGGTGGGTAGGGTGCGGGAGTCAAAGGATTAAATTTGAATTCAGGTATGTTTTTTAAAATCTTCTCTGTGATAAATTGGACGTAGTAAAGACCAGGCGCATTTCCTTCGATTATGTGGAAATGCATTTGTAAGGTTAAGAGTGAACATAGTTTTTGACTGTTGTCTTTTATCCTAATTTTTTTTTACGTGGTGTTAGCCCTGATATGGCTCTAGTAGTCGGCTGGCCTATAAGCAATATGAACAGAACTGAAATGAACTGCGCAGTTGCATTGATATGTGTATTGAATTTTTTCTCTTTTTCCCTAATAAAGTATTGTGTATGTTTTGAAATGGTTAAATGGTTATAGCCCTGATATGGCTGTAGTAGTCGGCTGGGCTATAAAAAGTATAAGCAATATGAACTGAACTGAACTGAGCCCTGATATGGCTGTACGCAGTCGGCTGGGCTTTAATTTCAACAAAACTAACTGTGACAAAGGGTGAGGGAGTCGGTGGTCAGTGTTTTGGTTTGATAGCATGGTTGACAGTGCAGGATGCTGATGGACAAGGTGCTAGTTAATGCTTTTACTAGTTTTGCTGTTTCTCGTTGGATCATTGTATTGTAATTATGTAACACATTTGTCCATTTTAACCCTTTGGCTCCCGCACCCTGTCCACCAGCATCCTGGGATGTCAACCGTGTTGGCAATGCAAAAACAACTCTTTAACTCCGACACTCTATCCCACCAGCTCCTTAAGTTTTTGCAGTCGGTGGGTAGGATGTGGGAGTCTAAGGGTTAACTTATAGTTTTTGTTTCAGCGTTTGAGTGTCCCAAGTGAGATAACCACTGTCGTTGACATGGGATTAAGGTGTAGGTGTTGGAAAGCAAGCTTGTGTAAGAGTTTAGATAAGTTTAGTTTTTATTTTTGTTTTTATTGCTTTGAGATAATCATAGACTAGCCTTAAGGTCTAACGTGCGTTGTATGTGTGTGTGTGTGTGTGTGTGTGTGTGTGTGTGTGTGTGTGTGTGTGTGTGTGTTTGTGTGTGTGTGTGTGTGTCTGTGTGTGTATGTGTGTGTATTGTATTATGTTTCAGCTCTAGTTTTAAATTACACAATTGTAAACCCTTTGACTCCCGTACCCTATCCACCAGCTGCAAAACCTTAACTCTTTTTGACTCCTGTTCCTGTCTACCAGCCACATGCAGGAAGCTGGTGGATATGGTGGAGGCCTTCTGTGGGGATGTCGGAGGCTCTTTCAGTATAAATATCCCCACCTTCTATAAATTCTGTGCTAGAAATGTCCCCTTTACTGTCATTGTTTCTGATTTATTCCTTAGGTCGTTTCTTCCTATCTTTTCTGCCTTGCTGGTCCATTCACCTGTATGTGTTCGATGAAGTCTGACTTACAACTCCAGGCATTGATAATTGGGTACATGTATTGATAGCGTTTTTGTTCTAGGGAAATGAGGTATGCGGAAACGATTTTCGGTAATTTATGGCCATTTTTATGTTTTAGTGTCCTTAGTTATGTTTAACTCTTTGACTACGGCACCTTGTGTCCCCCACATCCTGCATTGTCACCTATGCCAGCAAAGCAAACATGTAACCTTTTGATTCCCTGTCTCTATCCACCATCTTCCTGCAGAAAGCTAGTGGATAGGGTGAGGGAGTCAAAAGGTTAGGTTTTTGCAGGTGGTGGGTAGGGTGCGGGAGTCAAAGGATTAAATTTGAATTCAGGTATGTTTTTTAAAATCTTCTCTGCGATAAATTGGACGTAGTAAAGACCAGGGGCATTTCCTTCGATTATGTGTGGAAATGCATTATTTGTAAGGTTAACGGTCAGCATGGTTTTTGACTGTTGTCTTTTATCCTAATGTTTTTTTTTACATGGTGTTAGCTCTGATATGGCTGTAGTAGTCGGCTGGGCTATAAGCAATATGAACTGAACTGAACTTAACTGCGTAATTGCATTGATATGTGTATTGAATTCTTTTTTTTCCTAATCAAGTATTGTGTATGTTTTGAAATGGTTAAATGGTTATAGCCCTGATATGGCTGTTGTAGTCGGCTGGGCTATAAACAATATGAACTGAACTGAACTGAGCCCTGATATGGCTGTACGCAGTCGGCTGGGCTTTAATTTCAACAAAAATAACATTGACAAAGGGTGAGGGAGTCAGTGGTCAGTGTTTTGGTTTGATAGCATGGTTGACAGTGTAGGATGCTGATGGACAAGGTGCGAGTGAATGCTTTTAATAGTTTTGCTGTTTGTCGTTAGATCCTGGTATTGTAATTATGTAACGCGTTTCTCCATCACCACGGTGTAAGGCCTCTTTGAGTGGCGTTCTCATGCTGTAGTCACGGTCATCACTTAAAGCTGCTCTTACCCGATTCCTCTCATCCTTTAATACAAAAAGCATCACTCTTTGTCTACATGTCTAATTCTATATTTATCATTAGGATACAACACGAACCGGTAACCAACACATTCACACCCATAAGAAAACAAAAAATTATTCTCACATTCTTGGGTATGAACAGAAGTCTGACGTAACTGCATTCGTATGCCAAAATCGTTACCCATTCCCTCGAGAGGAAATGTGCATATTTCTTTCATTACATCTGGAGTGGACTGTGTCCAACAATCTGAGAGGACTTTCCTTAGCAAACCCAAGCAATTGATAACGGTTACCAAGTCTTCTGTGACCAAGATTGTGTCCATATTTTTGAGTGGTATGGCTTTGGGATTGCAAGCGGCTACATCCACAATGGTAAGTACGTACATGTCGTCTAGTGGATACATTACATGGAACAAATGATCCTCTGTGACCTCCGTGCATAGTTGCCACCCCAGGTAAGTTACCTAGAATTAAATCGGTGACAGGGTCTTTAATGACAGGCCAGAAGTGTACCTGTGAAATAGGGGGTTGAGACTTCAATGTCTGCTACATGTGACATGTGTACTGCTCTGGTCGCACCAGAGACTTCCTGACCCCTGCTGTAGTACAGCCTGTATCTTTCAGAAGAGTAGCATCATACCCGTTCACATTGCATTTTTCTACGTACAATCCAGCAGTATGCCCATCCACTTGTGTAATATTGTCACTCACTCCATGTGAAGCTACATTCACTGCCCCTACATTTTCATCATCAACCTGTGAGGCTACATTTTGATTTGAGCCAAAGTAAGGACAATTGTTTCGTTTGTGAAACGCACATCCACAGTGCCAGCAAGAAGTGTCTGCATTGGACCAGTTCTGTTGTTTTTGTCTACTGGTATGGGATTTACCAGTAGCAACGGGAGAACGTGGGGTGGGGAACAATTTTGTCTCTCACCAGGGTTAGGTCTGGAAAAGGATTGTCCTTTGTATTCACCATGACCGAAATGGTTTGTATGAGGGCCATACCTCTGTTGAGGTGTTGCGTTACCAAAATTAGATGGATTGCCAAAACGAGGCGATGGTTTTTGATAACGAGGTGGAGCGTTATACCCACCGCGACCAAAGTTCCGGACAAACGGGTTTTTATTTGGCGAATAGACAGACATTTGCGTCGAAAACAGAAAAATCATTTTTTCGGGCAGTGTATTTCTCTGGATGAGCAACTCGGTACTGATCCGCGGCCCGGCACATTTGTTCTGCAGTGTGAATTTCTCTTTCGCGCAGAAAGACAGCGAGATCCTTACTGACACTTTGTAAAAGCCGTTCTTTCAAAAGGAGATCCCGAAGACTATCAAAATCTTTATCCGTTTGCGAAAGTTCGATCCATCGATCCAGATAATGGGACATTCTGATACTGAACGATGGAAAAGACTCACCTTTTTCAGGACGGACTGCGCGAAATTTGTCACGGAAACCATCTGCGGTGCACTGAAATTTTTTTAAAAGTTCTTCTCTCAATTGGTCCCACGTCAGTCCGTCTTTTGCCGCAAGGGTATGATATAGCACTAATGCGCTTCCCTTAAAAAGTGACGCGACGTATAAAGTCCATTTTTCACGGGCCCAACCGCAAGAAGTCGCGTGACTCTCGAACCGAAAAAGAAACGAATCGATGTCGTCCCTATGCTCATCGAATGGAGGGAGTTTTGGGATATATGAGGAC
The DNA here is from genome assembly GCA_030674185.1 of Monoplex corrugatus. Classification (NCBI taxonomy): domain Eukaryota; kingdom Metazoa; phylum Mollusca; class Gastropoda; order Littorinimorpha; family Ranellidae; genus Monoplex; species Monoplex corrugatus. The sequence continues at coordinate 3,413,922 of CM060312.1, read as the reverse complement.
TTGGGCTGAGAGCTACTGGATGAAGTTTTAGAGGGCGAATCTTTGCTTTCTTTTTGAAATTTTAGCCTCTATAATTCTATTTCTGCTTCTAATTCCAGTTGACGCAACTTAAAGCTACGTTCTTCCTTTCTGTCTTCTATTTCCTTCATTTCTTTTTCATATTCTTTGTTCTCTTTATTTTTCACTTTCCTCTCTCTCTCTCTCTATTTCCTTCATTTCTTTTTCATGTTCTCTTTGTTTTTGGCGCTCATCGCGCTCAGCACATTGTTGTACATAGTTATTTATTTGTTCCCCAGAAAATTGCAAGCGCTGAGCTTGATCAAAATATTTATCAAAATTATCCATTTTTACAATCTGGGGTAAATAAAATTGTCAAAAGAAAAATGTCAAAGTTAAGAAAAGTAAGCAGCACACAAATAAACACGAATTCTAAGCGTATTTATGACGAAAGACAAAGCGCCATAAATAAAGCAAACAATAGCTTGTAACAACCACTATTCTTAAAGAGAAATCAGCATTCAATCAAAAAGAAAACTGCATGAAATTATACAAATGAAACACTTGTCAGAGGGGGTACAAATCCCAATGTTTCACCAAGGTATATAAATCGGTATCCAAAAAAACATTTTTTTAACAGGGGGTTAAATCAAACTAACCTATTCTTATGTCGGGGTCACCACTGTCATGCTTTCGATATACACTACGCACAAAAAGTTAAGGATCACTTGCACAAAAATTCATAACTTTCAAAATAAGAAAGCCAATGCGTTGAAGTTTGGCAAACATTTAATTCCATGCTTTAGTGATAACGATACACAATTGCCTTCAATTTCGAGCAATCGTTTGGTGTGTACATTTGATCAAAGTGGGTACGTATCGAAATTTGATTTCCCAAAGTCATTGAAATCACAAGACAGGGCATTCTGATGCTCCCAATAGTTCAGTAATGCGTGTAACCGCCATGTCTGTTCTGGCACTCGACGCAGCGAGTCCTCATCGAGTTGACCAGGTTGGTGAAGATCCTCTGTGGAAGCGCCTGCCACTCAGCCTGCAGCATCTGGTAGAGGTGTTGGGCATCCCTGGGAGGGGGGTGGTTGCTCCTCACTTTGCGATCCAGCTCATCCCAGAGGTTCTCAATCGGGTTGAGATCGGGACTGCATGCTGGCCACTCCATTCTGTTGACTCCAGACTGCTGCAGGAAGTCGTTGACCACCCTTGCCCTGTGGGGGTGAGCGTTGTCATCCTGGTAGACAGCCGTCGGTCCCATCTGCTGCAGTGTAGGCACAGCCAGCGGTCGAAGGATCTCATCCCGGTATCGGAGGCCAGTCAGGTTACCCTGTACATGATACAAGGGTGTTCTGTGGTGAAGGCTGAAGGCCCCCCAGACCATTACAGAACCTCCACCAAAGGCCACCTTTTCTTGGACAGTGGTGTCAATAAAGCGTTGCCCTGGGCGCCTCCAGACCCTCAGTGGGCCGTCGTTGTGGTTCATGGTGAAGTGTGATTCATCACTGAACAGGACCTGGGACCATTGCTGACGTGTCCACCTCACGTGACGTCTGCAAAAGGCGCGGCGTACTGCCCTATGGGCTGGAGTTAAGCGTGGCCGTACAGCTGGGCGACGAGAACGGAGGTTAAACCCATGAAGGCGGTTCTGTATGGTCTGCTGGCTGATGTTGATGTTAGTAGCCACCCTCAGCTGCCTTCGAATGATGCTGGATGAGGCTGTTCTTGTCTGCAGGGCTTGTCGTTCAATGAGACGATCTTCACGTGGGTTTGTCTTCTTCGGTCGACCAGATCTGCGTCTTTCATGGACCCTCCCAGTGGCTGTGAAGCGTTGAATCAGTCTGACAATGACCGAGATGGACACCTGAAGTCGCCTGGCCACTTCTCCCTTGGGAACACCATCTTGGAACCATGCAAACAGCTCGTCCCCTCTCAAACTCGCTCAATTTTCGTCGTGGAGGCATTGTCAGATCAGGCCTACTACTGGTGGAATGTCTTCTTATAAAGCCAAGCAAGAGACAGCATCTCACACTTAAACAGCAGTGCTTGCACGTGCATAATGGTTTTTCCATCTGGCTTGTGCAATGTGTTCAGGCAGAACGGTCCAAAACAAGGTCCTTTTTCGCAAGTTTCCGCTTTTCCGTTTGCGGCCAAGCTCAGTAGTAGAGAATCCCGTGCAATTTTCGCACTAACACAACATCGCCCACTTACAGCTGAACAAGAATTCATAACAATTTGGCTGGACTGAGAAATAAATAACAGTAGCGAACTGAGTTTATTACGCACCTGTTTTCTCATAGTGATCCTTAACTTTTTGTGCGTAGCTTACATATGTTCACGCACTCAAACACATGCAAAAAGCATACGTCCGTCACACAACGGCACGCGCTCCTTCCAACCAATGGCACTAAAACAAACTGCGATATATTCTTTTTTTTACATTTGTTATTACTAACCTTCACCCATCACTCATACACAACCACGCAACTTCATACTTTTTCTCTCCTCCTTCGTTTTCTCCTCCCTCTTCGTCTCCTATTCCTCGTTTTCTTCTTATTCTCCTTCTTTTCTTTCTTCTTCCTCGTCTTTCTTCCTCGTCTTTCTTCCTCGTCTTTCTTCCTCGTCTCCCGTTTCCTTGTCTCCTTTTCCTCGTCTCCCTCTTCGTCTCCCTCTTCGTCTCCTTCTTCCTCGTCTCCTTCTTCCTCGTCTCCTTTTCCTCGTCTCCCTCTTCGTCTCCTTTTCCCTCGTCTCCTTTTCCCTCGTCTCCTTTTCCCTCGTCTCCTTTTCCCTCGTCTCTTTTTCCTCCTTATCCTTATTTTTCGCCTTTTTAAAAAAAAATTTTCCTTCTTTTTCTTTCTCACCGTTCTCTTCTCCTTCCTCTTCTTCTTCTCCTTTATTTCTTCTCTTTTTATTTGTTTCGCCTTCTTTTCTTCATAACTTTTTCGCGTTCTTCTTGTTCTTTTTCTTCTCCTTCTCCATTCGATAGGCGGTTGTTTTGGAGACTCCTTCCTCTGGGCAGATTCTTTGGCGACTGCTTCGCAAAACCTATTCCACCTTTTGTTTTTAACTTGGGTGAGCTGTTTTCCGAAAACTCAATCCTACCACACACTAGGCATTTTGCTTGCCTAGTTCATGAAATCGGCAAAACTTTGCCTATTACATGAAATCGGCAATTACACGATTTAGGCGTAACACATACATCACTCCATGCACACACACAAAAATCGAGAGCATGCACCACCCTGCGCACATGACAATCGACCATGTCTTCAACTGTGTCAAACTTACTCTCCTTGAGAAATGCAACCAGATTGCTCGCACATGACGCCAAAAATTGTTCCTTGAGGATCAAATCACATAGCTTATCAAAGCTCTTACCTACTTTTGTCATTTCAATCCATCGACAGAAAAATCTTTTCATCCGTGACAAAAATGTAGGCATGTTTTCACCACTCTCTGGTGTAGCTGATCTGAACTGACTTCTGAAGCCTTCAGCGGTACAACGAAATCTTTTCAACAAATGAGCTGATAAGACATCATACGAATTTGCCTGTTCTGCCGAAAGTTCATGGTAATATGTAAGGGCTTTACCACGTAAGAGAGAAGGTAAGATGGAACCCCAAGAATCGTGCGCCCATCCCATGTTGATGGCATGTTTTTCAAACCTGAATAGGTAGCTGTCAATCTCATCATGCTTTTCATCAAAATATGGGAGTTTTGGCTTGCCTATTGTAGCTCTCTCTTCTGACTTGCTTTCCTTTTTGTTCCAGCTCGATAGTTTTGAGTTCTTTTTCCTGCTCTAGTTAGCATTTTCGAGTTCCAACTTTGCTCTAATTCTATTTCCTTGTCTTGCTGTCTCTGTTCTAATTCTATTTCCTTGTCTTGCTTTCTCTGTTCTAATTCTATTTCCTTGTCTTGCTTTCTCTGCTCTAATTCTATTTCCTTGTCTTGCTGTCTCTGTTCTAATTCTATTTCCTTGTCTTGCTTTCTCTGCTCTAATTCTATTTCCTTGTCTTGCTTTCTCTGCTCTAATTCTATTTCCTTGTCTTGTTTTCTCTGTTCTAATTCTATTTCCTTGTCTTGCTTTCTCTGTTCTAATTCTATTTCCTTGTCTTGTTT
>CM060312.1:3383594-3391094 GCA_030674185.1 Monoplex corrugatus | reverse complement strand
TTCTGCTGTGCTGGTCCATTTACCAATGTATGTGTTCAATAAAGTCTTACGTACTTTCTCAAAAGATTGATAATTGGGTACATGTATTAAGTGCACTTTTTGTTCTAGGGAAATGAAATGTGTAGAAGCAATTTTAGGCACTGTAGGCCCGTTTTTATATATGTTTTAACATCCTTAATTATGTTTCAATTTGTTAGGTTTGTATTTTTAAATCCTCTGTGTGATAAATTGGACGGAGTGGTCAACGCCAGGAGCACCTCCTCATATTATGTGCACGTATGCATTGATATGTGTACTTAGTTTTCTTTTCCTTTTTTCCTGTGTTGAAGTATCGTGTACGTTTTGAAACGGTTATAGCCCTGATATGGCTCTACACAATTGGCTGGGCTTTCATCATCATCATCAGGTGCCCTGTCGCATGGCGTTGGCGACCATGGACTTCCATCCATCTCTATCTCTCGTTGCCCCTAGCATCTCCTCCACCCTCCTCATCCCCAGCCACTCTGCAAGTCCGTCCAGCATTCTCTCCCTGGGTCTACCTGGTGCTCTCTTTCCCTCCAGCTTTCCCGTTGTGACCAGGTGCTCCAAATCCCCCTTCCTCATAAAATGGCCTATAAACGTTGCCTGTCTTTTCCTAATCTTCCTTATGAGTGATCTATTTGTGTCTGCCTCCATCAAGACTGTCTCGTTTGTTTTCTTTGCTGTCCATGGAACTCTCAACATTCTTCTGAGAAACCACATCTCGGCTGCCTCGATCCTGCTCTGGCTTTGCTTGCTGACTGTCCACGCCTCGCATCCGTACAACAGTATTGGTTCTATATAACATTCAAGGACTCTCTTTCTGATGTTAATTGATAGGCATTTGTTGGTAACAATGCTTGTCATCTTCATGAATGCTGTTTTGGCTTGGCCGATTCTGCCAGCTATTTCCGATGTGCATCTGCCGTCTGATGAAATGACCGTTCCCAGGTATTTGAACTTATTAACCTGTGTCAAGGTTGTGCCATTTGTTTTTATTTTGCATGAGGGGATTTCATGTTTTTTACTGATCACCATGACTTCAGTCTTCCTGCTGTTTAGTTCCAACCCCTTACCTTTGCTTTCTGTTTAAACAAAAATAACAATAACAACAACAACCTAGCAGATAGATAGATAAATAAATAGATAGATAGATAGTTAGACAGACAGATAGATAAATAGATAGATAGATAGATAGACAGATAGATAGATAGATAGATAGATAGATAGATAGATAGATAGATAGACAGACAGACAGACAGGCAGGCAGACAGACAGACAGACAGACAGACAGACAGACAGAAAGGAAGAAAAACCAGAAAAGAAAGAAGAAAACGGAGAATGTACTCAGACAAAGACGGAGATTTTTGTGTGTGCAGCATTCCATTTTTGCTCGTATGTATGTACTTTCGCATGCGTGGTGTTTTTCCCACTACACTGTGCAGGCGGTATGTCGTTGCACAGTCTGCGAACTACGTCCTCGGTGAGTGTGCATGCTGCTTGTTTTGATGTTCACATGAGCCATCCACTGACGTGAGTAACAGGATACTAGATATCCATACTTGATTTTCTGTGTGCGTTGGGGCTTTTGGCACTAACAAGTTTGCACTCATGATCAGAAAAAACCTCTACCTTTACCAACCAGACAGGAGATACCCAGTGAGGATCAAATCCAAAACCTTCTAATCGGAAGTTTGACGTCTTAGCCACTTGATTACCTGCACCCATCGAGAGAGGGGGGATAACTCTAGTCATTCTCCTGCCCGGATATAACGAAAATGGAACAGTCAGCTGCTTTACGGTCCTTTGATGCTTGTGTAGTTTGTTGTCCTCGGACTTCCAATATTTGTATGTCTGACGGTCTTTCCACGCTTCCCGTCCTTTGTTCATTCTTTCATCCTTTGTTCTTTCTTTCATCCTTTGTTCATTCTTTCATCCTTTGTTCTTTAATTCGTATTTCTTCTTTTTTTTTTCTCCTTTTTTTTCTTCTTTTTTTTCTTTCTTTCTTTTTGTGTGTGTGTGTGTGTTCTCCTACGTTCTTCCCATTTTGCCTCCTCGACTACTTTAAAATATTTATCAGACTGAAGGTTTCTCTCGTCTGCAAACTACTTAAACCTTGCGGATGAGAGCTTTTGATCTTTTTTGAAGTGTGTGTATTGGAAAGGGGAGTGTTAGAGGGGGGAAAAAACCTTCGTTTCCTGAAAGCAGAAATACGTGAAAATCGAATAAGACCCCGTATTTAATTAACGAAAAATGCTGGACAAGGAAAGAAAGGGACAAAGAAAGAAAGGGACAAAGAAAGAAAGGGACAAAGAAAGAAAGGACAAGGAAAGAAAGGACAAAGGAAAGAAAAAGGGACAAAGAAAGAAAGGGACAAGGAAAGAAAGGGACAAAGAAAGAAAGGGACAAAGAAAGAAAGGGACAAAGAAAGAAAGGGACAAGGAAAGAAAGGGACAAAGAAAGAAAGGGACAAAGAAAGAAAGGGACAAAGAAAGAAAGGGGACAAAGAAAGAAAGGGACAAAGAAAGAAAGGGACAAAGAAAGAATTACGTGAAATGGTCTCCTTGAAAAAAGAGGGAGATAAAAAGAAATTAGCAAACAAATATAAAATAGTAATATATATATATATATATATATATATGTATACATATATGTGCGTGTGTGGTGTATGTGTATGTATATCTATCTAGTTAGCTATTTAGCTAGCTATCTAGCTATTTCTATATAATAAATGCATATATATATATACATGTATGTATATATATATATATATATATATATATATATATAGAGAGAGAGAGAGAGAGAGAGAGAGAGAGATATGTATATATATATATATCTATGTATACATATATATGTACGTGTGTGGATATTTTCTTTCTTCTTCTTCATTGTTTCTTTCTTTCCTTCCTTCCTTCCTTCCTTCTTGTCTTTCTTTTTCCGTCTTCTTTCTCATTTCATCACTTCATCAAGTCTACCTTCTTTGCTTGATTTCGTTTTTAAACACGTTCTTTCTATCTTTCCTCAGCCAATCTCTCTTTCTTTCCTTTTGATTTTCTACTTCTCTTTCTCCCTTTCTTCCTTGGTTCCTTCCAAACTTCCGGCTTCTTTCTTTGTCCATTTCTGGTCAGGAATCGTCTCGGGACAGACTATATGTGATGCCAGAGTACTTCTGTGTCCAAGTGCCTCTCAAAGGTGTCTGATTGGTTTCGGCTTCCTGGCCTAATCTACCCTACAAACCAAGTCAACTGTTGAACTAGGGGAACATAGAGATTGGATTTTGATCGACTGTCTGTGCAGACTGTGCATCAGCACACCACCTGTGCAGTGTAGGCAAAACAAGGTGCACTCGCTCATCTGAAAAAATCAAAACGCTTAAGAAAAAGAAGAAAACAAACAAACAAGCGAAGAAAGAAAGAAAGAAACAGATAGACAGAAAGAAATAAAAAAGAAAGAAAGAGAAAGAAAGAAAAAGAAAGACAGACAGAAAGAAAGACAGACAGACAGAAATAAAGAAAGAAACAAAGAAAGAAACAAAGAAAAAAGAAAGAAAGAAAAAGAAAGAAAGGAAGAAAGAAAAAGATAGAAAGAAAGAAAGAGAAAGAAAGAAAAAATAAAGAAAGAAAGAAAGAGACAGAAAGAAAGAAAGAAAGAAAAGAAGAAAGAAAGACAAACAGACAGACAGACAGACAGAATAAAATAAACAAAATCCAACTCTTCACGATGTTCATCGATCATCTATGCGGCAGACTAAGAACAAAAATGTCTCAGATTATTCGATTTTTCATGTTTTCTGTCTCGATTATCTGTCTCTGAAATCTGAATCAAAATGCTGTCACTGTTGAAGCGAAAAGAAACCAGGAATGCATGAAAGTGAAAGGAGAACGCGGATTTTGTCATCAAAACAAGACAGACGCAAATTTTCGACCAAGTAGCCTTTGTCAGGCATACACAAAACAAATGGACATATGGAGTTCATCTGTCAACAATATCTTTTCATATATATAATTTTTTTTTATCATTTTTCGTTACTACATTGCATGTTTGATGTCTGTTTGTTGTGAAATAACAAAAATGAATAAAAATGTTTATTTAACAAAAAGGAAACAAAGTCACGAGATGTAGAACAAAAACAGACAGAAAATCGGCTAACTTCTCTGATGTTCCGTTCAGCTGGTAAAAGATTGGAACAGTCTCCTCCAGCTTAAAGAAACGTAAGGGGAATGAGCTGATCTGGATCTCCCACCAGGATCTGGGGTAGAGATAAGATGAGATGAGATGAGATGAGATGAGATGAGATGAGATGAGATGAGATGAGATGAGATGAGATGAAGCAAGGAGAGGCCAGGCCAGGGGAGAGGAGACGAGACGAGAGGAGACGAGGTGAGACAAGAAAAGACAAGACAAGACAAGATAAGACGATAAGGTTAAATAAGATAAGACGATAAGATATACACTGACGCCAGGGTTCAACAGACTCTTATCATATACAGTGTTGTCCAAATTATCTGCCAGCACCATATGTCTCTGTGATAACTGTAGAGTTTGGTATCCGCTACACTATCCTGTGATAGCTTTGTCCGGCTTGTTATGGCGTCCTCACACACTTCTGAAATAAGCTGGCATCAACGATGTTAACCCTTTGACTCCCTCACCCTATCCACCAACTGCAAAAACTGAACCCTTTGATTTCGTCACCCTGGTGGTAGGATGAGGGAGACAAAGGTTTTTTTTGTTTTGCTACCATGCTTCACAATGCATAATGGTGGTGGACAGGGTGTGGGAGTCAAAGCATTTAGGTCTCCTGTCCCTCAGGGCGAAAGGGCGGTCACCTCTTACCTCCCCTGTCTGGTCCACAACTGTGTAATCATTGTTGTCAGTAGGGGGCGTTGTAGGCATCGTTCTATTCTGTTTATGTCAGAACTAGTTACCGTTGTCAACAAGATAAATGATGACTGAGTCCGGATGGGTCATGCAGCGCGTGGTTAGTTCCCTTTGCTTCTATCAGAACTAGTTACCGTTGTAAACAAAGTAATTGATGACCGGGTCCGAAAGGGTCGTGCGCGGACAGTCCCATTTGCTTGACGAGATGACTATCATGGGGCTTTGGGAGCTGGGAGGTGGTTGTCCGGTCGGTGGTCAGGTGTTGTTCTCGGTCCCACCCAGCGCCCCCGGGCGTTTCTAGTTAACTCTATGTCAGAACCAGCTGGCTTTGCCGAACATTTCGATAGAAGTGGACAATGCCTTTGTTGCAAGAGTAGGCGTAATTGAACATTGCTTATATTAGATACTGTCATGTGCAGTTTTGTACTACAGCTTGTATTGAACACTTTGATAACAGCACGTAATATCATTAATAAGGAAGATTAGGAAAGTTACAAGCAACAATTATAGGCCATTTTATGAGGAAAGGGGAATTAGAACACCTGGTCACAACAGGAAAGCTGGAGGGAAAGAGAATACCAGATAGACCCAGGGATAAGACATTGGACGGACTTGCTGGGTGGCTGAGGACAGAGAGGGGGGAAGATGTATTTGCAGCGACAAGGGATAGATGCATTTGGAGGGTCATGATCGCCAACGCCATGCGGCAGGGCACATGATGATGATGATGATGATGATGATGATGATGATGATGGTGATGATGATGATGATGATGATGATGATGATGATGATGATGATGATGATGACGACGACGACGACGACGACGTAATATCCAGTGTTGGTTGAATCAAAACAGGCGGGGGTTCCTGTATATTTCTATAACTAGTTTCAGTTTTAATTTTAGTTTCTCAAGACATCGTCGCCGCGCTCGGAATGAATTCCATATATGCACTGACGCCACTGATGATATGTGATGGAGAAGATTCAAAATGATCGTGGCATAAGCCTTAGGCGTACACATAAACCTTATATGCTAGCAAGGTCTTGAGGTCCTGTCTATGGACTTTATATCTGTCTTTGCATCATTCTGTCAGTGCAACAACCTAAGTTTCAGCTTCAGTTTCAGTTTCTAAAGATCACGTTTCCGCGCTCGGAAAGAATTGCATATGCACTATCATCACAGGTGCCATGTGATGGAGAAGATCCAGAATTATAACGGCACAAGCCTTAAGCCTGCACATAAACCCATGAGCTGGCCATGTTCTGAGGTCCTACCTAGATAGTTCCATAACTCTGAGGTCGTAGGGGAGAGAGGTGGCAGAGACCTCAACTTTTCCCGGGGCCAGCATTATGAGGGCGGCGCCCATCCCCTCTCCCTCGCTTCAAAATTCATATTCATATTCACTGCCTCCATTTCCATCGTTACACTGCAAGCTGAGTTTCTGTACGCAGCATTTTCTTCGTGAGTACTGTTTCCATCCTGTTTGACAGTGAAGCCCCATGCATATTTATTATTTGTGACTGGGTCAGCCATGAATGTGACATCTTTGGGATTCCAGCTTGTTCTCTGGATGAGCGGTTTGATTCCTGCATCGGCTTAACTTTTTTTTTGACATATGCAACAATTTAGTACACATACGAGGGGCACACATTATGTTTTGCAACCTAGACGAACTAATGACGTCACTACTTTCTTTTTTTACATTACATCATAGACCAATTTCGTAATACTTGTGACAAAATTTTTTACTTGATTCCGTACAACCATTGTCATTCCATGCGACAAAAGACAAAATGTCCGGTAAGGGTGACGGGTCTTCTGCCAGCAGCGGGATTTTCGAGCTATGATGTATTATGACTACTGCCAAGGAAAATCTTTTCAAGAGTGCTTTCAAAGTTTAAAACACTGTTTTGGAGATCAATCTTCGTCCAAAGCCACTGTTTTCAGACAGTTCTTCTTCTTCTTCTTATTATTATCATTACTATTATTACTATTATTATCATTGTTACTATTATTATTATATTAATATTATTATTATCACCATTATTATTGCTATTGTCATTATTGTTACTATTATTATTGATATCATCATTGTCTTTATCATTTTATTCGCATTATTGTTGGAAACGAAGGCAGTGACCTGTGCTCTTTGTGCCGGGGTTAATGGCCGTTACTGCACGCTTCCATGTATCAGGAAGTATCGTATAGCAGCTGACTTAGATATGGCTAATTGCACACACACACACACACACACACACACACACACACACACACACACACACACACACACACACACACACACACACACACACACATACACACACAAACACACACACATACACACACAAACACATACACATACACATACACATACACATACACATACACATACACACACACACACACACACACACACACACACAAACACACACACACACATACACACACACGCACACATGCAGGCTCAGACACAAGTAAGCACGCACAAAAACACTCTACCCAGCTCTCTCTCTCTCTCTCTCTCTCTCTCTCTCTGTCTCTCTCTCTGTTTCTGTGTCTCTATTTCTCTCTGTTTCTCTCTCTTTCTGTCTCTCTTT
>CM060312.1:3378594-3381094 GCA_030674185.1 Monoplex corrugatus | reverse complement strand
AAGATGACAAGCATTCTTACCAACAAATGCCTATCAATTAACATCAGAAAGAGAGTCCTTGAATGTTATATAGAACCAATACTGTTGTACGGATGCGAGGCGTGGACCGTCAGCAAGCAAAGCCAGAGCAAGATTGAGGCAGCCGAGATGTGGTTTCTCAGAAGAATGTTGAGAGTTCCATGGACAGCAAAGAAAACAAACGAGACAGTCTTGATGGAGGCAGACACATAAGGAAGATTTGGAAAAGACAAGCAAAATTTATAGGCCATTTTATGAGGAAGGGGGATTGGAGCACCTGGTCACAACGGGAAAGCTGGAGGGAAAGAGAGCACCAGGTAGACCCAGGGAGAGAATGCTGGACGGACTTGCAGAGTGGCTGGGGATGAGGAGGGTGGAGGAGATGCTAGGGGCAACGAGAGATAGAGATGGATGGAAGTCCATGGTCGCCAACGCCATGCGGCAGGGCACCTGATGATGATGATGATTGTTATGTGTGTGTGTGTATGTGTGTGTGAGTGAGGTGTGTGTGTGTGTGTGTGTGTGTGTGTGTGTCTGTGTGTCTGTGTGTGGTGTTATTTATTGTTATTTTAGTATGTAGTACCCACTGTTGTTGGTCAACTGTAGTTTGTGTGCGTGCGTGCGTGCGTGTGTGTGTGTATGTGTGTGTGTGTGTGAGTGTGTGTGTGAGTGTGTGTGTGTGAGTGTGTATGTGTGTGTGTGTGCGTGTGTATGTGTGTGTGTGTTACTTACTGTTGTTATAGTATGTACTACCCACTGCTGTGTGTATGTGTGTGTGTGTGTATGTGCGTGTGCGACCGCGCGTGCGCGTGGATGTATATATGTATATATATATATATATCTTCTCTTTCTTTCTTTCATCTGCCGCTGGTGCCCTTCGGCGTCGCGGGGAGACACAGACGTCTGTCTGCAGCAAGGCGGGAGGCTTGATAGAGTGACAGGTCATGGGCTCGCAGGGTGTCAGCCACGGAGTCGCTCCATCGTCTCCGTGGTCTACCTCTGGCTTTCCAGCCAGTGTATCTGGTGGTGTATGCCCGTAGGGCCGGTTGGTCGGGCGGCATTCTGGTGAGGTGACCAAACCACCTGATCCTTTGTTGTTCGACATGGTGGAGAATTGGTGTTAGTCCGACCATGTTTCTGATCACCTCATTCTTGATCTTGTCGCGTCTGGTCTTGTTGACAGCTTTTCTCAGGCAGCGCATTTCACATGTGACCAATTTTCTCTCTAAGGCTTTTGTTAGGGCCCATGTCTGACACTGGTATGTGAGTGTTGGAACGAAGATGGCGTTGATGAGTTTTGCCTTGGTGCTCATTGGGATGCTGGGATGTTTCAGAAGGGGGGCGAGTTGGTAACTGACTGCGTTCGCTTTCTGGCATCTTGTTTCTATCTCTCTGTCCAATTTTCCATCTTCAGTGAAGAGGCTGCCAATGTATTTAAATTCTTTGGTCTGTTTCAGCTGGGTGCCGTTGATGTTGATGTCCAGCTTTCCTGGATTTCTGCTGAAGACATAACTTCTGTTTTGTTGATACTGATCTTCATATCATACTTCTCGCAGCTTGTGTTGAGTTGGTCTGTGTGTTCTTGAAGAGCTGCTTTGTTCTGATTCATCAAGGACTGGTCGTCAGCAAATAATAGTTCGTTCAGGGCCTCCAGATCTGGATTGGCTTCCTTTGTAATCTGGTCCATGTAGATCACGAAGAGAAGGGGAGAGAGTACGCAGCCTTGCCTGACCCCTGATGTAACCGGGAACCAGTCCGATGTTCCACTGGCTGTTCGGACTGCGCTCCTACTGTTGGCATAGATTGCTCTGATGTTATCAAGCAACTGCCCCTTCACGTCGTACTGCTCCAGGATCTTCCAGAGCTTGTCTCTGTTGACTCGGTCAAAAGCTTTTTCTTGATCAACGAATACTGTATGCAGGTCTTGGTTGTATTCGATGGCTCTTTCACACAGCTGTCGGAGTGCGAAAATGGCATCTGTGCACCCTCTTCCTTTCCGAAAGCCAAACTGGGCATTGCTCAGTAGGTGTTCTGCTTTGGCTCTTGTGCGCTGTTCCAGAATCTTTGCATACATTTTCCCTACATGGCTGAGAAGTGAAATGCCTCTGTATGTGCTGCAGTCTTTCTTGCTGCCCTTCTTCTTCCAAATTGGCACCACTATTGCATTTTGCCAGTCCATTGGTACTTTCCTCTCTTCCCATGCTTTCTGGAAGATGATGGTGAGCCACTTAACTCCCGTTTCTCCGCATGCAAGGATGGCTTCAGTTGTTATGCCATCATTGCCTGCTGCTTTGCCCTTTGGGCTGGTCTCAATTGCTTTTCGTGTTTCTGCTTCAAGGATTTGGGGCTCTAACTGGTCTTTATAGCGTGGTGAGAACTGGGAGCTGGAAGCCTGGACTCCAGATGGGTTTAAAAGGTCTTTAAAATAGTCTTCCCATCTTTTCAGAATTTCCTCTTCTTTGTGTAGTGCCTCTCCATTTGC
>CM060312.1:3351094-3358594 GCA_030674185.1 Monoplex corrugatus | reverse complement strand
ACTCATAATGCAGGTGTTATGGGTACGGACCCTCAGGTGAGGGGGGATCACAGTTGATACTCATAATGCAGGTGTTATGGGTACGGACCCTCAGGTGAGGGGGGATCACAGTTGATACTCATAATGCAGGTGTTATGGGTACGGACCCTCAGGTGAGGGGGGATCACAGTTGATACTCATAATGCAGGTGTTATGGGTACGGACCCTCAGGTGAGGGGGGATCACAGTTGATACTCATAATGCAGGTGTTATGGGTACGGACCCTCAGGTGAGGGGGGATCACAGTTGATACTCATAATGCAGGTGTTATGGGTACGGACCCTCAGGTGAGGGGGGATCACAGTTGATACTCATAATGCAGGTGTTATGGGTACGGACCCTCAGGTGAGGGGGGATCACAGTTGATACTCATAATGCAGGTGTTATGGGTACGGACCCTCAGGTGAGGGGGGATCACAGTTGATACTCATAATGCAGGTGTTATGGGTACGGACCCTCAGGTGAGGGGGGATCACAGTTGATACTCATAATGCAGGTGTTATGGGTACGGACCCTCAGGTGAGGGGGGATCACAGTTGATACTCATAATGCAGGTGTTATGGGTACGGACCCTCAGGTGAGGGGGGATCACAGTTGATACTCATAATGCAGGTGTTATGGGTACGGACCCTCAGGTGAGGGGGGATCACAGTTGATACTCATAATGCAGGTGTTATGGGTACGGACCCTCAGGTGAGGGGGGATCACAGTTGATACTCATAATGCAGGTGTTATGGGTACGGACCCTCAGGTGAGGGGGGATCACAGTTGATACTCATAATGCAGGTGTTATGGGTACGGACCCTCAGGTGAGGGGGGATCACAGTTGATACTCATAATGCAGGTGTTATGGGTACGGACCCTCAGGTGAGGGGGGATCACAGTTGATACTCATAATGCAGGTGTTATGGGTACGGACCCTCAGGTGAGGGGGGATCACAGTTGATACTCATAATGCAGGTGTTATGGGTACGGACCCTCAGGTGAGGGGGGATCACAGTTGATACTCATAATGCAGGTGTTATGGGTACGGACCCTCAGGTGAGGGGGAATCACAGTTTATGCACATAATGCAGGTGTTATGGGCACGAGCCCTTAGGTGGGGCCACGATTTATGCTCGTAATGCAGGTATTGTGGGTACGGACCCTCAGGTGGGGCCACAGTTTATGCTCATAACGCAGGTACGGACCTTCAGGCGGGGCCACAGTTGATGCTCATCTAGTTGTTATGGATACGCGTATACGGACCCTCAGATGGGGCCTCAGTTTATGCTCATAACGCAGGTACGGACCCTCAGATGGGGCCTCAGTTTATGCTCATAACGCAGGTACGGACCCTCAGATGGGGCCTCAGTTTATGCTCATAACGCAGGTACGGACCCTCAGATGGGGCCTCAGTTTATGCTCATAACGCAGGTACGGACCCTCAGATGGGGCCACAGTTTATGCTCATAACGCAGGTACGGACCTTCAGGTGGGGCCACAGTTGATAATCATAACGCAGGTACGGACCTTCAGGTGGGGCCACAGTTGATAATCACAACGCAGGTGTTATGGGTACGCGTATACGGACATTCAGGTGGGGCCACTGTTTATACTCATAAAGCAGGTATTATGGGTACGGACCCTCAGGTGGGACCACACTTTATGCTCATGATGCAGAGGTCGTGAGTTCGACCCTCATGACAGGTCATAGCGTTTGTGTGGCCCTGTGAACTCATTGCTTAGAGCGACCCGCTGATAACACCATGGTTCTCGGTTCAATCCTCAGATTGACCACGGTTTCACAAGACGTTGGTAGCACACAGGGCTTATTGCGTAGGTTTGTGGCTTGTGCCATGATCGTTTTTGGAACTTGTCCGTCACTTAGCGTTTGTGGTGTCAATGCGTAAGCAATTGATTTCTAGCGTGGAGAGGCCATCTTGATAAACTAGCGTTTAACACTGAAACTAACCTTTTCTCTCTGTCGATTCGCTGTCTGTTTGTAACTGTTTCTTTTCGTCCCCCTCACCCCCCTCTCTATGTCTCTGTCTTTCTGGGTCTCTTTTTCTGTCTCTGTCTCACTGTCTCTTTCTGTCACTATTTCTCACTCTCTCTCTCTCTCTCTCTCTGTATGTCTATCTGTCTGTCTGTCTCTGTCTCTGTCTGTATGTCTCTCTCTCTGTCTCTGTTTCTCTGTTTCTCTGTCTTTGTCCCTCTGTCTCTGTCTGTCTGTCTGTCTCTTTCTCTGTCACTGTCTCTCTCTTTCTCTGTCACTGTCTCTGTCTGTCTGTCTATCTGTCTGTCTGTCTCTCTGTCTCCGTTTGTCTGTCTCTGTCTCTCTCTTTCTCTGTCACTCTGTCTGTCTGTCTGTCTCTCTGTATCCGTCTGTCTGCTCTGCCTCTGTCTCTCTCTGTCTCTGTCTCTCTGTCTCTTTGTCTCTCTGTCTCTCGGTCTCTAACTCTGTCTCTGTCTCTGTCTCTCTCTCGCTCTCTCTCTCTCTCTCTCTCTTTCCCTCTCTCTCTCTCGTCTCTCTCAGATGTGTTATTTGGCTAGTTTGAATTTGAGTTCCTTTTATAGCATCCTATTCTCTGGTATGTTGATACAAGTAGATTAGCAACCACATGTATGTAAGGTGGTCTGTGTGCTTATGTCTATACTGCTGAAAAATACATTTCTATTTCATTTGACTTGAAATAAAGTTTTGATTCGCTTCATGTCATTTCTGTCTGTCTGTCGGTGTACTTTGTGACCGTCTATCTGTTTGTTCGTCTGTCTGTCTATCTGTCTGTCTGTCTGTCTGTCTCTCGTTGTCTCTCATTCTCTCTCTCTCTCTTTCATTCTCTCTCTCTCTCTCTCCCTCCCTCTCTCTCTCTCTCTCGCACTGTCTCTCTGGGCCTCTTTGTCTCTCTGTGTGTGTCTTTCTGCCTTTGTCTCTCTCTCTCTCTTTCATCTCTCTCTCTTTCATCTCTCTCTCTCTCTCTTTCATCTCTCTCTCTCTCTCTTTCATCTCTCTCTCTTTCTCTTTCTCTTTCTCTCTCTCTCTCTCTCTCTCTCTCTCTCTCTCTCTCTTTCATCTCTCTCTCTCTCTTCTCTGTGCCTCTTTGTCGTTTTCCATTTCTTCCCCACCCCTCACTTCAACACCACCACCACCCCACGTTTTCTCTCCCTGTCCCTATCTCACTAGTACCCTTCCTGTCTCTATTGATTCAACACATCAATATGTCCCCACAGTACTTGTACTTGTACACATCAGTCCCAATTTCTGATTCAGCTAAAAACCTTGGTGTCTGCATTGACTCTACCCTCTCCATGAACAACTTTGTTTCTCAAACTGCCAGATCTTGCTACTATCATCTCCATCGTATAAGCCTGATCAGGAAGTATCTCTCTGTGGAAACAACTGCAAAACTCGTTCTCTCCTTCATAATGTCTCGCATTGATTATTGCAATTCACTCCTGTCCGGTCTTCCTGCCTCCACCACTCACATCCTACAGCGCATTCAAAACAATGCTGCACGCCTTGTACTCAAAAAGAAAAAAGCTGACCACATATCTCCTCTCCTGGCACAACTTCACTGGCTCCCTGTATCAAAGCGCATACAGTACAAACTAGACACCATATGCTACAAAAGCCTCAATAACGCAGCCCCCGATTACCTGTCAAGCCTACTTGAGATCTATCTTCCCTCACGTACCCTCCGCTCTGCCTCCGATCTTCTGACTTTTCGCTTTCCACGCACTAAGCTCAATACCTATGGTCCACGAGCCTTCTCTGTTTCTGGTCCGCTCTCCTGGAACAAACTTCCTCTCTCAGTCCGTCAGCAATCTACTTTTGTCTCCTTCAAGTCCGCTCTCAAAACTCACCTTTTCTCCTCTGCATAAAATCCTGACCTCACTCAATCCCCTCGGCAGCCTGTCTCCACTCGGAGGGGAATCACATTGCAATACATAATTGTATATAATATGCTCTCTATAATTTTCCATTGCTTTTATTCTTTCTCCCCATTTATAGCCGTGTGCGTGTGTGTGTGTGTGTGTGTGTGTGTGTGTGCGTGCGTGCGTGCGTGTGTGTGCGTGCGTGCGTGTGTGTGTGTCTGTTTCAGCGCTTAGATTTGATTTTATCAAGATTTTGCGCTATATAAATATTGTAATTATTATTATTATTAATTAACCCTTTGACTCCTGCACCCTATCCGATAACTGCAAATACTTAACCCTTTGACTCCTGCACCCTATCTGATAACTGCAAAACTTAACCCTTTGACTCCTGCACCCTATGCGATAACTGCATTTACTTAACCCTTTGACTCCTGCACCCTATGCGATAACTTCATTTACTTAACCCTTTGACTCCCTCACCCTATCCGATAACTGCAAATACCTAACCCTTTGACTCCTTCTCCCTATCCACCAGCTCCCTGCAGAAAGGGTTAGGTTTTTGCTTTGCTGGCATGGTTGATAATGCAGGATGCTGCTGGACAGGGTGCAGGGAGTCAAAGGGTTAGGTTTTTGCTTTGCTGGCATGGTTAACAATGCAGAGTGCTGGTGGACAGGGTGCAGGGAGTCAAGGGGTTAATGACTGAGTTTAGCAAAGGCAAGTGTCAGCATGGATGTACGCTTTCAGCGATAATTGTCACCATAGAGGAAGCCTTTTCCCTTCGTCTCAGCATTTTTGCCATTTGCATGCACGTGCAAACGTACATGTGTTAAATATGATAATAGTTATAATAATTATAATAATTACAATATTTATATAGCGCAAAATCTTGATAAGATCAAATCTAAGCGCTGAAACAGACACACACACACGCACGCACGCACCCACACGCACGCACGCACACACACACACACACACACACGCACACACACACACACACACACACACACACACACACACACACACGCACACGGCTATAAATGGGGAGAAAGAATAAAAGCAATGGAAAATTATAGAAAGCATATTATATACAATTATATATTACAATGTGATTCCCCTCCGCCCCTACAGTACTTTCACTTAACCCTTTGACTTCCTCACCCTATCCGATAACTGCAAATACTGTACTTAACCCTTTGACTCCTGTACCCTATCCGATAACTGCAAATACTTAAGCCTTTGGCTCCATCATCCTATCAACCAGCTTTCTGCAGGAAGCTGGTGGATAGGGTGAGGGAGTCAAAGGGTTAAATTTTTGTTTTGATTTGATTTGCTTTGATAGTTCCATTTGTAAAGCATGAGCAGTCCATGTCAATGCATACTTGTTCCACTTTACATGGTAACAACAACAACAAACAAACAAACAAACACACGGACACACGTACACACACGCGCGCAAGCCTACATACACAAAAGCACACGCTTAAAATTTCACACACACATACTTGTACATACACGTAAACATTCGTCTAAAAAACACATATGTGAATAGACGTTAAAAGCAATAACGAACGAACGAACAAATGAACGAACGAACACACACACACACACACACACACACACACACACACACACACACACCACACACACACACACACACATACACACACACGCATATGCATACATACACACACACGAACACACACACACACACACACACACACACACACACACACACTTGTACTGTACACGAACACACACACACATGAACTCACACACACGCACACACACACTTGTACGCACACACACACACACACACACACACACACACACACACACACACACACACACACACACACACACACACACACTTGTACGCACACACACACACACACACACACACACACACTTGTACGCACACACACACACACACGCATACACACACTTGTACGCACAAACACACACACACACACACACACTTGTACGCACACACACACACACACACACACTTGTACGCACACACACACACACACACACACACACACTTGTACGCACACACACCCACTTGTACGCACACACACACACTTGTACGCACACAGTTGCACACACACACACACACACATGCACATACACACGCACGCACACACAGAGAAATACACACAAACACACACTCTCATAAACTCAAACATACACACAAACACACACACACACACTCTCTCTCTCTCTCTCTCTCACCAACACACACACACACACACACACACACACACACACACACCCCACACACACACAATGGAGGGGGGTTGCTATGTCAGTAATGTTGTACAAACATTTTAAGGCATACACACCAGTGCAGCATAAACGTAGGCTCGCATTTTATTTGAAAAATGCTTGTTGTCTTTCTTTTTTTTAAAATACAAATGCACATGTGAAACATACATATACTTGCACACATACAAACTCACGTATATAGATACTCACACACACACTGAACATAAACACTGAATATTGAGCAAATGTTTGATATGTCCCTTAATCCCAGGATCATGGAGGATAACTGCAAATAAACGAAAATTCAACATTATCATATAACATAAAGCAGTTTCAGTTTCAGTTTCAGTTTCAATTTCTCAGTATGACGTCTCCGCGCTCGGAATGAATACCATAAGCACTAACATCACAAGTGCCATGTGATGGAGAAGATCCAGAATGATCACGGCACAAGCTTTAAGCCTGCGCATAAAGCCATGAGCTGGCCAGGTCCTGAGGTCTTACCTAGATTTTAAAAGCAGAAAAAAGTACATTTCAAATTGTCTTATGATAGAATACTCCACTGTTCAAACGATATCTCCATAATTTTAGAAAATTTGATAATTTTTGTTGATTTTAGTTTATCTTTCTTCCTTCCAGAAATGTAGTTACACAATGTGAACATTGATTTGACTGACAGACATTTCTGTGTGGAACAAAGTTCTGTCGGTCATCACGCAATTTACAGCATCCGAAAATAAAATGAATATTATCGCCTAAGGCACCGTCATCATATTTGCATATTCTGCTTTATCTGTCTATCCCTTTGCGTCTGCCTAATTTAATCTCAATCTCGTGACAACTGCATAGAAATTTTATCAAAGGAAAAACATAAATATATGGCAATTGTGTTATGTATTACTCTATTCCATATTCATTTATGAAATTTCGATATAGTGTGCATGTACTACTATACTGGTTTGCAAAGCTCCCTTCCAGAGCTTGCTGGTAATTATCATAGAGCGAGTGAATAACAATTTTTTACGAAATGTGTATTTGTTTCCAAAACTTTGAGATTCCCAAGCAAAAGCAAATTCTGTGTTGATCAATATTTGCTGAATATGACCTATTCAGTCTGTACAGTATGTGTTCTGTACAGACATACACAAGCTCTCTCTCTCTCTCTCTCTCTCTCTCTCTCTCTCTCTCTCTCTCTCTTTCTCTCTCTCTCTCTTTCTCTCTCTCTCTCACTCTCTCTCTTTCTCACTTTCTCCGTCACTTCCTCTCTCTCTCTCTCCCTTTCTTACTTTCTCACTCACTCACTCTCTCTCTCTTTCTTTCTCTCCCCCCTCTCT
>CM060312.1:3336094-3346094 GCA_030674185.1 Monoplex corrugatus | reverse complement strand
TTTTTCAGCTTGGCCGATGTTTATCTTTAACACACAACAAACTGACCATGTCCCTGCATCTGCCTCTTTCAGATATAAATCATGTGCAATGATCCAAAGTTCGCAGAATACTTTTCTGTGGTTAGATTTTTCAAGTCTTTTTAGACATGGCTCTTAGCAGTAGTTTGTTGTAATTTCGTGACCCAAAAGCTATTTTGAGTAAGCGGCAGTTGGCGATTTCCTTGACTCAGAGAGCAATAGGTTAACACATTTATGCTTGTATGAGCAATGGTTCTTGTGTAGTTACAGCGCTTTTCTCCGAACTCATTTCGACTCACTGCTCATCACACATATTAAAATGTTTTGAATGGAGTGCAGAGAACTCAAGCTGTTAAGTGAGCTGACCATATTCTACTATGTTGTTGTACGGTCTGCTTTTTCAGTGGGTGTTCATGCTTAGTGCTCCATGTAAAACTGTCTTTTTTTTTTTTATTAATCAGTTTCAGTTGTGTTTCTATGGATCTCCTACAGATACCAGAAAAAGAAAACATGCAAATAAAAGCGCTGTAACTACACAAGAACCATTGCTCATACAAGCACAAAGGTGTTAACCTATTGCTCTCTGAGTCAAGGAAATCGCCAACTGGTTTCCATGAGCCGATGTACACAGATATGACTTACAGGATCTTAAAATCCTTACAGTCACTGTTCATGGCTACACGTGTTGACACGCTGTCAAACAACTGTAGGCAACTGTGGTCAACGCCAAGGATGTAACTTTACGGTTTACTCTTTTCTTCATACCCCTGTGGGAATGCCGGGGTTCTTTCGGTGTAAACAGTATCTCCACCTTCTGGAAATTTTGTGCTAGCAATTTCGTCTTTTCTGTCACTCGCTTTGTTTCTGCCTTGTTCCTTTGCTTTCTGTCATTTCTTCCTATCATTTTCTGCCTTGATGGTCCATTCACCTGTATGTGTTTGATAAAGTCTTTCGTACTTTCTCTTCAGGACTGATAATTGGGTACGTGTGTTAAGTGCATTTTTGACTCTGGGAAAGTGAGATATGCAGAGGCAATTTTAGATAGTAGTAGGCATCCTTCAGTCTCGGAAGACTATGGAGTTGCGCTCTTGGTGTTTATTCTGGTGCAGCGTCGGGTGTGGCTGGCCAGTCCGACGCGGGAATGACAGTCCCTGTGGCAGAGGGCACAGATGAAGTCTGACGCTGGTCTTTCTGCCTGGGCTGCAGCCTTTCTTCTCGTTCTCTTTTCCTCGTGCCGCTGAACGAGTGTCTCTTCGAACTTGGAGAGACCTTTCTGCACAGTCTGTCTCCAGGCTGACCGTTTGAGGGCTGTTGCTTCCCAGTTGTTCCTGTCGATGTTCAAGGCTTTTAGGTCCTTTTAGGACCTTCAGATAATATAGGCCCGTTTGATATATATGTTTAAGTATCCTCAGCCATGTTTAGATTTGTATTCAGGTATGTTTTTCAAATCCCCTGTGTGATAAATTGGACGGAGAGGTCAGCGCCAGGGTCATCTCCTTAGATTATGTGCGCGAATACATTGATATGTGTACTGAATTTTCTTTTTCCCCTGAGGTATTGTGTATGTTTTGAAATGGGTTATAGCCCTGATATGCAGTCGGCTGGACTTAAAAACAGTGACAATAACATCTCTTCTGCATGAGACAGGATCAAGACTGATAATGAAGACCAAAAAGTTATGGTAGTACAGTACAGCCAGTCTGAGGCTTGCCAGTTTATATCCTTCTGTGTAACCCTTTGACTCCCACACCTTATCCACCAACTGCAAGAATTTAACCCTCTGACTCCCTCATATTATTCACCAACTTTCTGCAGGAAGTTGGTGGACAGGGTGAGGGAGTCAAAGGGTTCAAGATTTTGCTTTGTTGGCATGGTTGGCAGTGCAGGATGCCGGTGGGCAAGGTTTGGGAGTCAAAGGATTAATTAAGCAAGGGAGAAAACTTTTTCTCTCTGTCTTGCTCGCAAACATAAGTGGTCTCCCTTCCTTCGTTTTCATTGTTGTTTTTCTATACTTCAGCATCATCATCATCATCATCATCATCATCATCATCATCGTCGTCGTCATCATCATCATCATCATCATCATCATCATCATCATCATCATCATCATCATCATCATCATCGTCATCGTCGTCGTCGTCGTCGTCGTCGTCGTCTTCTTCTTCTTCATCATCATCATCATCATCATCATCATCATCATCATCATCATCATCATCATCATCATCATCATCATCATCATCATCATCATCATCATCATCATCATCATCATCAGGTGCCTTGCCGCACGGCGTTGGCGATTATGGACTTCCATCTGTTTCTATCACTTGTTGCCTCAAGCATCTCTTCCACCCTCTTTGCCTTCAGCCACCCTGCAAGTCCGTCTAGTATCTTCTCCCTAGGTCTACCCGGTGCTCTCTTTCCCACCGGCTTTCCCGTTGTGACCAGGTGACCCTTTCCTCATAAAATGGCCTATAAATGTTGCCTGTCTTTTCCTAATTTTCCTTATGAATGATCTTCTTGTGTCTGCCTCCATCAAGACTGTCTCGTTTGTTTTCTTTGCAGTCCATGGTACGGCCGACTTTATAGCTGTACTTGGCGATAGCCTTGTTCTGTATGTGATGAGTGCACAGTCATGATCTTGCCCTGGCATTCAGCGATATTGCTTGTTGCTGTCTCATTGCCCCTGGCCTGGTGCCGGTCCACGCATTTGCATGGGATCTCACAAAGCCCCTCAATATCATATTTTTGATTTTTGTTCTTTTCTTTTGTTACATATAATGTATAATGTTATTGTATCTTCCCAGATTTGTTGAACTTTCTATTGCTGCAGCAATTCATTTGTAAGTTCTAAACACTATGAATACGGTTCATAAGCTTCTGCTTGTTGTATTCAATGTCCTGTTGTATGTTGCAATGTTTTTCCTTGAATTAAAAAAAAAGTCTGCTAAAAAAAATGAACCCTCTGACTCCCGCACCCTATCTATCAACTGCAAAAACGTAACCATTTGACCCCCTCACCCTATCCACCTATTCCTGCAGGAAGCCGGTGGATTGGGTGAGGGAGTCAAAGGGTTAAATATTTGCTTTGCTAACATGGATGGCAGCGTAAGATGCTGGTGGACAGGGTTTGGGAGTGAAAGGGTTAAGCAGAATGCAGCTGAGCTCTATCTATCCAAAGCCAGCGTGCGTCAACACGTCTGTCTGATGTGCTACGTGCCATACCCACATGAAGGAGGGTTTTTAACACTGTAGGTCTTCCTTCACACATAATTCACTTAGTGCCATACACACATGAAGGAGGGTTTTAACACTGTAGGTCTTCCTTCACACATAATTCACTTAGTGCTATACACACATGAAGGAGGGTTTTAACACTGTAGGTCTTCCTTCACACATAATTCACTTAGTGCCATACACACATGAAGGAGGGTTTTAACACTGCTAGGTTTTCCTTCACACATAATTCACTTAGTGCCATACACACATGAAGGAGGGTTTTAACACTGCTAGGTCTTCCTTCACACATAATTCACTTGGGAGATGGGAGAAACCTCCCGTAGTAAGAGACACTGAGAACAGCCAGACAGCAGAAGGTCCTCAGAGGAGAAACTCCGGGTCAAGCAAGTGTTTCGGCCCTTAACTCCTGACACTCTAAAGAAAAGACAGGCAACATTTATAGGCCATTTTATGAGGAAGGGGGATTTGGAGCTCCTGGCCACAACGGGAAAGCTGGAGGGAAAGAGAGCACCGGGTAGACCCAGGGAGAAAATGCTAGTCGGACTTGCGGAGTGGCTGAAGACGAGGAGGGTGGAGGAGATGCTTGGGGCAACAAGAGATAGAGACAGATGGAAGTCCATGATCGCCACCGCCATGCGGCAAGGCATCTGATGATGATGATGATGACTCTAAGGGGGCCGGGCCACATCCAGGTCATGACTCCTGGATGCCCCTCTGCTGTTGCCATTTTTTTTTTTACTTTTATGTATTTATTTAAAAGTAAAACCCGAATCGAAAACGCCATCGGGCCGTATGAAGACCTCCTGACTTCAGTGAAAAGACGCAAACTGAGGTGGTACGGGCACGTCACACAATCATCTGGACTGGCCAAGACCGTCTTGCAGGGGACAGTTCAGGGAGGCAGACAGAGAAAAAGATGGGAAGACAATATCAGAGAGTGGACTGGCCTAGAATGGAACATCATTCTGCTGAAAGCTGAGGACCGTGAGGAGTGGAGGAAGTTGGTTGCAAAATCTTCAGTGGTGCCCCAACAGTCAACCAGACTACGGGACTGATGATGATGATGATAATTTATTTATTTATTTCCTTATTTATTATAAACCAGAGCCGGACAGCAGAAGGTCCTCAGAGGAGAAACTCCAGTCAAGCAAGTGTTTCGGCCCTTAACTCCTGACACTCTAAGGGGGCCCGGCCACATCCATGTCATGACTCCTGGATGCCCTTCTACTGTCGCCATTTTTTAAATTTTTATTTATTTATTCATTTATTTATATATTCATTTATTATTTATTCATTTATTTATTTATTCATTAGGCGGGGATGGCGGGGGCGGGTGGGGGGAAGAAATATCCGCCTTTTATCATAGCAGATGGAGGTATTCAATGGAATCGAACCCTAGCCTTATGATTGGAAGTCTGACGTTTCTCCACCTGACCACTACGTCTGGTGTGTGTGTGTATGTGTGTGTGTGTGTGTGTGTGTGTGGTTGGTTGTGTGTGTGTGTGTGTGGGGTGTGTGTGTGTGTGTGTGTGTGTGTGTGTGTGTGTGTGTGTGTGTTGTGTGTGTGTTGGTGTGTGTCGTATGTGTGTGTGTGTATGTGTGTGTATGTGTGTGTGTATGTGTGTGTGTATGTGTGTGTATGTGTGTGTGTGTGTGTGTGTGTGTATGTGTGTGTGTATGTGTGTGTATGTGTGTGTGTGTGTGTGTGTGTGGTGTGGTGGTCTTTGATTTAATGTCTATTCACTAAAGTGATTTTAGACCAAAAAAAAAAAAAAAAAAAAAGGGGGGGGGGGGGAGTGATAGAGGAGGAGTGAAGAAGATATTTGAAAATTGTCAATTTTGAATTTGAGAAAAGATGATCCAGAAAACAACTGTTTTGAAGAGGGGAAGGTAAAACTAACAAATAATGTTACCATAATTATCGATTTAAACAAACAAACTGACAAACAAAATTAGTAAATATCCGGAAGAAATGAATAAAAAGTAAAACTAATAATTGACTAACCACAACAATGAACAAGTCAAATAACATTTTAAAGGTAATTCGCTATAGGACTTTTTGACAGGCTAACAAAAAATTCATACAGTAATGATGATGAGGCAAATATGTCAGAAACTGTACTCACAGATAGTGTTGGAATATGTCGTTTTACCCTAACGCAAGAAAGAATATGACTATGTGTTATCTTCTTTCCACACAGACACACTATGTTATTGGTATATTTTGTTTTGAATGCATCAAGTTTCCATCTGTACATAAGGGACTGTATAGTTCTGCTGGCATGAAGCTGCTTAAGTATTTTGCTAACTTCAAAGTTCATGTGACATTTATCATACTTTTTCTGTTTTAATTGGAACTGCTTCCAGACGTAGTTGTCCACTAAAGTGTAATTCTCGTGCAACGAGAGAGAAAGCTGGATATTGTTTGAATCTGGTGAGTTATTAGCTCCCCGTTTGGCAGCCCTGTCAACTTTATTATTATAACTAAAAGAACTATGAGAAGGTATCCAGCAGAAAGTAATATCAGTGCCTCTTAAAGATAAATTATGAATCAAGTGACTTATTTCCAGAATCATTTCTGATCTTGTTTGTAATTTTGATAATTCAAGAGCCTGAAGTACTGATTTTGAATCAACGCAAAGAAGTATCTGAAAAATTGTCCTAGGAAGACTTATCAGAAAGTTTAAAGCCATTAATATTGCAAAGAGTTCAGCTGTAAAGATAGATTTATCAAGTCCTATGTAGACAGATTTTTCAATTTTGAGAGCAGGTATTAAAAACGCTGAGCCTGCTTTTCTTTCAATTACTGACCCATCAGTGTAAATTTTCAAATGATCAGAATATACGTCGTTTATATGACATTTAACCTGACTTGCCAGTAAGTTTATATTGTCTCCTTTTTTTAAATTAGTGTGGTGTACGTCAAATCGTGCTCTTTGGAGTTCCCAACTGGGTACTGGCGAAAAGGAAGGTCGTATAGATACAGGATCTACGTCTAGATCAATTCCTGAGCCTTTCATGACGTCAGATGTGTATGTTGCAAGTGTGACCTGTGAAGATATTGATTTAGCTCGTTTTGGAAAGTCGGTATCTGATCTCAGTTTAATTTCTGTTTCTGAGATGTTTTCTACGGTAGTGTTTCTTAACAAAAATTTAGTAGAAGCGACTTTCCTTTGCTCATCAAGTGGCAACAGTTTGATTTCATTATATGTCCAAAGACAGGAAGCATGCATTGGAAGACCCAGTGCAAGTTTGAAACCTTTACAATCTATGCTCTGCAGTTTTTTTAGTAAGTGTTTCGGTGCACTGAAGAAGATTTCTTGAGCATAGGTTAATTTAGATCTAACAAGCGATTTACAAAGATGAACAAGTGTTGATGAATCTTGACCCCATGTCTGTTTGCGAACTATTTTTATGAAATTTAAACTTTTTTGAGCTTTGGTTAATAAGTATTCAATATGCTGATTCCAAGATAATTTTGCTGTAAGGAAAACTCCTAAGAATTTAATCGACTCGTTAAACTGAAGAAGAGTATCTCCCAGTTTGAAAGTGGGAATATTTACTGGGTTAGCTCCGTTATTAAATAAAACTATTTTTGTTTTTTCCAGGGATAGATGTAACCCATTTTCTACCATGTATCGCGCTATTTTATCAAGTTCTAATTGGTAGCATTTGCGTGTATAATTGATACAGCGCAAAGGAGTTTTCTTTTTCATATTTACCTGCATCCACATGCATAAATCGTCAGCATATTGAGCTAAAACTACATGCTTAGATACTTTACTGGGTAAGTCATGCATTAATATCATGAAAAGAAGGGGAGCTATAACGGATCCCTGAGGGATACCCATTTGAAGAATTCGTTTCGTGGAATATACATTTTCAATCCTCGTTTGAAATACTCTGTTTTCTAAGAAACACTTAACATAGCCAAAAATGTGACCTGTCAGCCCAATACTTTTAAATTTGAATAACAATCGGGAGTGCCACACTTGATCGTATGCTTTCGTTATATCAAAAAATGTAGCTAAAACACATTGACGTCTTGCAAATTGTTGTTTTATATTAGTAGTTAGCTTTGTTAGGATCTCTACTGGTGACCTGCCTTTTCGAAATCCTGCCTGATTTACTGGTATTATTTTATTCTTTTCACAATAGTGCATCAGTCTCTTTAAGATTATTTTCTCCATTAGTTTACATACATGTGATGTTAATGCAATTGGCCTGTAGTTTTTCAAATCGGTATTACATTTACCTGGTTTTAATACAGGAACCACTATTGTTTCTTTCCAGTTGTTAGGCATTATCCCACTATTCCAGCATTTTTGAAATATGTCATGTAGCAAGATTATAAAATTTTCTGGTAAATTTTTCAGCATCTCATTGGAAATTGCATCTAGTCCAACTGACGTTTTTTTTACTTGGAAGGGACTGAATGGCATCTTTTAATTCTTGAAGTGTGAGTGATGCATTTATGTAGTGAGTATTGTCAGAGGCAGGGTCCTTATATACATCTTTCTTTTCATCTCGTTCCCTATAATTTCTATCAGAGACAGGGAGTCCTTCTACACGACAGGCCTCAGCAAACACGTCTGCAAAAGCTTCTGCTTTTTCCAATGAGCTGGAATAGGGTTATTTTCTAGCTTTACTGGAATTGATGGCAACTTAATCCCGTTTTTCATTAATTTTAGTTTTTCCCAAATCTTTATCGTGTCTTTGTGGTTATTTACTTCACATTTACAAAAAGATGTCCAGTGTTGTTCTTTGGCTTGCTCTATGATTCTGTTACACTTAATGTTGGCACTTTTCATCGCTGTATGATTTTCAGGTGACCTGTTTGCTAAATAAATTTTGTATTTTTCTTTCTTTTCGTTCACTGCCTTTTGACAGTCCTCATTCCACCAGACATTTCCATGATGTTTTCCTATTTTTGACACTGTAAGTTTTGGAATTGAAATGTTAGCAGCCCTTAAGAGTGAGTTACAGAAAACTTCGTACGTTTCGTTTATGTTCATTGCTTCAGATAGATCTGTTCTTGTCTTTTCAAGGATTGCCTTAAAACTGATCCAGTCAGCGTTTTTATAATTAAACTTGGGTAAACTATCTTGTGGTATGGCGTCTATTTCTGTAGTATGGTTTAGGGTAAGACGTATGGGGATGTGATCTGATCCCAACAAGTCATCCTCTGTTTGCCATGTGGCGTTTGGGGCTAGGGATGGTGAGATTAAAGTAAGGTCGATAGCTGTGGGTCTGTGGGTTGGTATATCGGGGATCCGGGTAACGTGTCCGTTGTTAAGTAAATATAAATTGGAATCTACAATATTTTCAATCAACCTGTTGCTTGTTATGTTTGTACAATACTTTTCCCAAAATGGGGCATGTGCATTAAAATCACCTCCAATTATCCACTTGTCGTCCTGATCTTGAAAGTGTTTTAACCATTCAGTGTTCACAGAGTCTGGGCCTCTTGGTAAGTATACAGAGGCCATATTCACAACTAACGATGAGGAAAATTTTATAATGATTGCACATGATGAAATAAATGCGGTAGATTTAGGTACTGGCGATGATCGTTCACAATAGTTCAGTCCTTCACGAATGTATATAGCTGTTTGTATACGGCCACCGTCATTTACAGAGTCACATATTGGTGGATAATAAAAACCGGATATTTTAGGTAATTTGGTTTTGATGGTATTCAGCGATTGTAGGAGCATGACATGGACGTTTTTAGAAGAGAGATAGTTACTCAAATATGAGATGTTTTTAACAATGGAACGTGCGTTCCACTGAAAAATGTTGATATCACTTACTACACACGTCTTCATGAGGAACGGTTGAATAACTTTAGAACAATATGGTAAGTTTATATAGATTTCATTTAACTTTGAATTAAAAGGTACAAATAGGATAAAAATGAAGTATGTGAACAAGAAAATAATTAAGTAAAACAATATAGCTGAGAACTGAACGAAGAGAAACTGAATCTGGGCTGAATCTAAAATGACCAAGGAGAGAAGAAAAACGGAGATTGAAAGCCGGGTCTTTGTTGATGTCGTTGTCGGTTTGATCTCCTCCTCGGTTTTTCCCAGAAAAGCTGATGGATTTGCCTCCCTAAGTTTCTGGCCAGAACGCTCGCCCCTCTGATGGTTGGATGGACGTCGTCCTGGCTAACTTGAGTGTGACTGATAGTTTGAAGATTGTCATTGTTGACGTATTCGACACTCGCTGCTTTAAGAAGTCGCACTTTTGTTAGGGCATTTAGGAGCTCTCTTTTAGCGTTTAGGTGTTTGTCCCTCACAGGAGCTACCTGACTTAAAACTACCCTGGCTTTTGGAAATTGGGTGTTGATAGTTTTCACACAGGTGTCAAGAGTTGTGCTACATTCAGTGGGCTCCTTTGTTTTTAAATCTGTGATCCCCACATGTAAAACTACACAGTCAGGTTCAGGTGTCAGCTCTTCTTTTGATTTTTCAATTGCAATCTTACAGTCCTCGATGGTATGGATCTTTCTCGTGGCCACCTGAAAACCGTATGAAGAGCCCAGTCTTTTTCCATCCACTTTATTGAGGACTGAGTCGTGAACGATAAGGACACGGGGAAGAACATTTGATTGTGGTCTGGAACGTGTTGACGATAGCGCAGTTTTGACGTCACGGTTAGGTTTTGTGGAGACGTCTGGTCTATGTTTGACGACATTTCTCCTGCCATTTTGTGTCCTCGCCCGATCTTCCAGTTTGGGGGG
>CM060312.1:3323651-3333494 GCA_030674185.1 Monoplex corrugatus | reverse complement strand
ACTCAAGAAGAACATTAAGAAGATTAAGAAAAGACAAGCAAATATTTATAAGACATTTCATGAGGCAAGAGAACTTAGAGCACCAAATTACAAAAGGAAAACTGGAGGGAAAGAGAGCATCAGACAGATCCAGGGAGAAAATATTGGACTTGCAGAGTGGCTGAGGACAGAGAGGGTGGAAGATGTACTTGCGGCGACAAGGGATAGGTTGGTGTGGAGGGCCATGATCACTAACGCCATGCAGAAGGGAACACGATGAAGGCTCACTAGTTAATCTTTATTTATAACACAATGTAACTAGTGAGTACAGGACAAGAAAAGAAAGCGAGGAGAGTGTTCAAAGTTTTGTACGTGTTGGAAATATTGCACATTTATTCTACATGTGGGTTTTACCAGGCACAAAATGGAATAACAACCCTGAGCAATCACGGAAGAAGTTATCTTTAAGTAATAGTTCCAGTGGTCGCAGGGAAAGAAACGTGCCATTTTGTGCTTGTGCCCACAGACACATTCTGTAAATGTTCAGCCCTGCTGTCTGCTGTATTGGTTGTCTCCCTTTCTGTGCTGCACGTTCCAGCACTGAGCACTTGTCACCACCACACTGACAAACTGTCTTGTAAGGCTTCTGTGTTACTGTCTGTAGAGCTTTCAGACAACCATTTCATAAATTACTTCTGCTGTAGGGCGTGTGTGTGTGTGTGTGTGTGTGTGTGTGTGTGTGTGTGTGTGTGTGTGTGTGTGTGTGTGTGTGTGTGTGTGTTTGTTTGTGTGTGTGTGTGTTTGTTTGTGTGTGTGTGTGTTTGTGTGTTTGTGTGTTTGTGTGTGTGTGTGTTTGTTTGTGTGTGTGTTTGTGTGTGTTTGTTTGTTTGTTTGTTTGTGTATTTGTGTATGTGTATGTATGTGTGTTAGCATGTATATTTGTGTGTGTGTGTGTTTGTTTGTGTGTGTTTGTTTGTTTCATGTGTGTGTGTTAGCATGTGTGTTTGTGTGTGTTTGTTTGTTTGTGTATTTGTGTGTGTATGTATGTATGCATATGTTAGCATATGCGTTTGTGTTTGTTTGTTTGTGTGTGTGTTTGTTTGTTTGTATATTTGTGTGTGTTTGTATGTGTGTGTTAGAGTGTGTGTGTGTGTGGTGGTGGTCATTGGTTTAATGTCTATTCACTTAAGGTGTGTGTGTGTGTGTGTGTGTGTGTGTGTGTGTGTGTGTGTGTGTGTGTGTGTGTGTGTGTGTGTGTGCGCGCGCGCGCGCGTGTGTGTGTTCGTTTATGTGTGTGAATGAAAGACATGTGTAAGAAATTAGTTTTCTTCTTTATGTTCTCTTTCTGCACTACTGGTACTGTTTCTTATTTCACGTTATGGCTTTTGTTATTCTTGATGACCTGACTATGTTTATACTGCTTTAAAGTATTATAGTGGCCCATTAGCCCAGTGGTCAGAGCACTATGTTCACAACACAGGGGCTGTGGGTTCAATCCTTAGGCAGGTCAGGTTTTGATCTACTCAAGACCGTGCCAATGCATAGAGCTTATGTGTAGGCTTAAGGTGTATGCCTCGACCATTTTGTATCTTCTCCCATCACATGCCATCAGTAGCCTAGCATCAGTGCCTATAAATTTATTTCGAGCAAGGGGGCGTTATTTTGACCTACTCAAGACCGTGCCAATGCATAGAGCTTATGTGCAGGCTTAAGGTGTATGCCACGATCATTTTGTATCTTCTCCCTTCACATGGCGCCTGTAGCATAGCATTGGTGTATATGTTAACAATTAACAAGAAACACCATGAGAATGAGACCCAGAACGCCAATGCCTTGCCACTCTCCGGACAACCCCCCCCCCCCCCCCACTATCAAGCTCCAGATGCCATCGATAGTCATTTCATCAATCAAAGAGGCGACTGTCCATGTGATGCGTGACCCATTCGGACCCAGTCATCAACCGATTTGTATCTTCTGTCATCACATGGCATCAGTAGCACAGCTTTAGTGCATATGTAGTTCGTTTCAAGCGAAGAGACCGTTATTTTGAGATACTGAAAGTGAAACTGCAATGATGTATACACATGGTAACCCCTCCACCCCCCACCCCCCCACCCCCCCGGTCACTGTTTGTCCCATGTAAAGTGCAGCGAGTATCCTTTGACATGGACTGCGCTATACACATGAAATAATAACAATAAAATGACAATGATAACAACAACAACAACAACAAGAACAACAATAATAACAATAATGATAATGATAATGATAATGATGATGATAGTAACTATTATTCTTATTATCATTCTTCTTATTATTATCATTGTTATAACCACAGCAGTAAGAGTAGTAGTAGTAATAAAAGTAACAACAGCAACAATGACAGCAGTAGTAGTAGTAATAATAGTAGTAGTAGGAGTAGTAGGAGTAGTAGTAATAGTAGTAGTAGTAGGAGCAGTAGTAATAGTAGTAGTAATAGTAGTAGTAGTAGGAGCAGCAGTAGTAGTAATAGTAGTAGTAGTAGTAATAGTAGTAGTAGTAGTAATAGTAGTAGTAGTAGTAATAGTAGTAGTAGTAGGAGCAGCAGTAGTAGTAGGAGCAGCAGTAGTAGTAGGAGCAGCAGTAGTAGTAGGAGCAGCAGTAGTAGTAGGAGCAGCAGTAGTAGGAGCAGTAGTAATAGTAGGAGCAGCAGTAGTAGGAGCAGTAGTAATAGTAGGAGCAGTAGTAGTAGGAGAGCAGTAGTAGTAGGAGCAGTAGTAGTAGGAGCAGTAGTAGTAGGAACAGTAGTAAGTAGGAGCAGTAGTAGTAGTAGCAGTAGTAGTAGGACAGTAGTAAGAGGAGCAGTAGTAGTAGGAGCAGTAGTAGTAGGAGCAGTAGTAGTAGGAGCAGTAGTAGTAGGAGCAGTAGTAGTAGTAGGAGCAGTAGTAGTAGGAGCAAGTAGTAGTAGTAGAGCAGCAGTAGTAGTAGGAGCAGCAGTAGTAGTAGGAGCAGTAGTAGTAGTAGGAGCAGTAGTAGTAGTAGGAGCAGTAGTAGTAGGAGCAGTAGTAGTAGGAGCAGTAGTAGTAGTAGGAGCAGTAGTAGTAGGAGCAGTAGTAGTAGTAGGAGCAGTAGTAGTAGGAGCAGCAGTAGTAGTAGGAGCAGTAGTAGTAGTAGGAGCAGTAGTAGCTAGGAGCAGTAGTAGTAGGAGCAGTAGTAGTAGTAGGAGCAGTAGTAGTAGTAGGAGCAGTAGTAGTAGGAGCAGTAGTAGTAGTAGCAGTAGTCAGTAGTAGGAGCAGTAGTAGTAGGAGCAGTAGTAGTAGGAGCAGTAGTAGTAGTAGGAGCAGTAGTAGTAGGAGCAGTAGTAGTAGGAGCAGTAGTAGTAGTAGGAGCAGTAGTAGTAGTAGCAGTAGTAGTAGTAGGAGCAGTAGTAGTAAGTAGTAGTAGTAGCAGTAGTAGTAGTAGGAGCAGTAGTAGTAGGAGCAGTAGTAGTAGTAGTAGGAGCAGTAGTAGTAGTAGGAGCAGTAGTAGTAGAGGAGCAGTAGTAGTAGTAGGAGCAGTAGTAGTAGGAGCAGTAGTAGTAGGAGCAGTAGTAGAGGGCAGTAGTATGACAGTAGTAGAGCAGTAGTAGTAGGAGCAGTAGTAGTAGGAGCAGTAGTTAGAGGTAGTAGTGAGCAGTAGTAGTAGGAGCAGTAGTAGTAGTAGGAGCAGTAGTAGTAGGAGCAGTAGTAGTAGTAGGAGCAGTAGTAGTAGTAGGAGCAGTAGTAGTAGTAATACCAAAGAACAAGTGGAATAGGCAAGCCGTTGTTCTGCTGGTCACTGTCTTGACAAAGGTACTATCAAGTCAAAGTTTTATATTTTCTTTTTTTTTTCTTTTTTGCTTCTTCGTTTTTTTTCTCTTTTGTTTTGCATGTCAGCCCATACAATGGCACAGTCAGGAAAAGCTGTGCAGGTTAATGGAAGTGCCCCCCAGTCAGAACATCATCCAGCATCAATACCAACAATCATCAGCACCCCCATCCCCCCACCCCCACCCCCACCACCTAAAGCCACAGACCTACAAGGTCCTGGAGAAAAACTGTACGTCTGTGGCCTTAGGGCCAGTCGACCATTCCGAGAACAAACGGGGTGGGAAAGTAGTTTCCCCTGATCTATTTGGCACCAACCCAGTGAGCTGTCTTCCTTTTGACATCGTCTTTGTGACGGTGATGGTGGCTGGGATACACATATAACTAGGTCTGAGAGAGATTCAAGAGTTTACTGAAGAAGATTTCATCGCACTCAGAATAATTCCATATGCGCTCCACCTCACCTGCCATCTATTGTCTGGCAGACTTTTTGCAGTTTCAGTTTCTCAAGATGATATCTCCGCGCTCAGCATGAATACTATACGCACAGTCGCCATTGATGCCATGCGATGGAGAAGATTGAACGTGATCACGGCACAAGCCTTAACTCTTTGACCCCCTCACACTATCTGTCAGCATCCTGCACTGTCAGCCAACACAGCAAAGCAAAAAGTTAACCCTTTCACTCTCTTACCTATGCTCAAGCCTTAACCCTTTGACTCCTTCATCCTATCTGCCAGCATCCAGCACTGTCAGCCATGACAGCAAAGCAAAAACTTAACCCTTTCAATCCCTCACCCTATCCATCAGATTCCTGCAGAAAACTGGTGGATAGGGTGGAGTTAAGTTTTGTAGCTTAAGGACAGGCTACGGGAATAAAAAGGGTTAAGTCCACACAGAAACACACGAGATGGCCAGATCCTGAGGTTCCACCTAACGTAAGGGTTTTGTACCTCATACTTCGTGCAAAACGCTGTGCGCTGACAGGATCTCGAGACAGAATGGAAGGGAGAGGGACGGTGCGGATGGACAGGACTTTTGTAACACTAAGCTTGAATCAGTGGAATGATGGCAGCAAAAAGAAGGACAGCGAACATGTCAATTTTTGTTGAGGGCTGGGGTTGAACTTAAGACATCAGATCTCGAGTCCACGGCTCCGTTACAGCAACCACGATGATTTAATCCATGTGAAACTTTTTGTCTGATTGTCTGATTATCTGTATGTTTGTCTGTTGGTCTTGCTCTTGGAGTTTGTGTGCGTGTGTGTGTGTGTGTGTGTGTGTGTGTGTGTGTGTGTGTGTGTGTGTGTGTGTTGTGTGTGTGTGTGTGTGTGTGTGTGTGTGTGTGTGCATGTGTGCATGAGCGAGCGAGCGAGCGAGCGAGCGAGCCAGCGAGAGAGAGAGAGAGACAGAGAGACAGAGAGAGAGAGAAAGAGAGAGACAGACAGAGGAGATATATATATATATATATATATATATATATAGAGAGAGAGACAGACAGACAGAGACAGAGAGACAGAGACA
Source organism: Monoplex corrugatus (assembly GCA_030674185.1). NCBI lineage: Eukaryota > Metazoa > Mollusca > Gastropoda > Littorinimorpha > Ranellidae > Monoplex > Monoplex corrugatus. The sequence goes on along the minus strand of CM060312.1, from coordinate 3,328,168 downwards.
GACAGACAGAGGAGAGAGAGAGAGCGAGAGAGAAAGAGAGAAAGAAAGAAAGAACGAAAGAGAGAATGAGAGAAAGAAGGAAAGAAAGAGTGAGAGAGAGAGAGAAAGAAAGAAAGAAAGAAAGGAAGAAAGAGAGTGAAAGAGAGAGAGAAAGAAAGAGAGAGAGAGAGAGAGAGAGACAGAGACAGAGACAGAGACAGAGACAGAGAAAGAGACAGAGATTTAATGCTTCTGTGTCTAGGCATCTACCACCACACTCACACTCACATTCCCACCTGTACATCAATGTAGGTGACAACCAAGGGTAAAGTGTTACTGACAGAGGTCAGCACGGAGACAGACGACAGGCAGACGATTACATCACACACCGCCATTATGGACCCCTCACAGTCACGTGACATACACCTTACCACCAATCACCTGTCGACAGCTGCTGACCCCTACCCTGACCCCGACAGACAGCGCCATCTATGTCTGCAGAGCATAATCACGTGACAAGACACACCATTCAGCAATCTTCAGTCTCTTCTCGCAACATCATTAATTCACCCTTTCACTCCCTTGCCCTATCCACCAGCTTACCAGTGAACAGGGCGAAGGGAGTGGAAAGGGTTAATCGCGTGACGTGACGTGACGTCAGCGAAGGGTTCCATCATCTCTCCATTCTTTCTATGCCCCTACGATGTGCTTTCGTCATGTCTTAACCCTTTTGACTCCCGCACCCAGTTCACCAGCGTCCTGCATTGTTAACCATGCTTGCAAAGCAAAAACTTAACCCTTTGACTCTGCCACCCTATCCACTAGTTTCCTGCAGGAAGCTGGTGGGTAGGGTGAGGGAGTCAAAGGGTTAATTTTTTTTTGCAGTTGATGGATAGGGTGCCAGAGTCAAAGGGTTAATCTCTGTACAGCCCATTTATGTATAATTACGTTCCTTACTAGCTGGTTGGTTCTTTTGACTGAGCCGTAGACTCAAGATCTGATATCTGGAGTTCAATCCCAGCCCTCAACATTAAAGCTGGCCTGTTGGCTGCCCATCTGAATGTTTCCATCATTCTGGTGGTGTCAGCTTCCCATTCTTCCCCTCCCCCTCCCCCTCCCCTACCCATCCATATTTCAAGATTTTGCGAGCGCGTGGGGTTTTGCACATGCTTATGTAGTCTATGTAGTCTATGTACTCTGCCAGATAATTACTGCAGATCTCGGTGGAGCGCATATGGAGTTGTCCGATTGCGACGCTTTCACCTTGAACAAACTCCAAACTCTTCGGAGAGCCCTCGTCTTGTGCATGATCCCCCGATCTCTGTAAAACCCTATTTCTGTGTATGATCATGGTGCCCCAATCTCTGTATAACCCTATTTCTGTGTATGTTCTTGATGCCCCAATCTCTGTATAACCCTATTTCTGTGTATGATCATGGTGCCCCAATCTCTGTATAACCCTATTTCTGTGTATGATCATGGTGCCCCAATCTCTGTATAACCCTATTTCTGTGTATGATCATGGTGCCCCAATCTCTGTATAACCCTATTTCTGTGTATGATCATGGTGCCCCAATCTCTGTATAACCCTATTTCTGTGTATGTTCTTGATGCCCCAATCTCTGTATAACCCTATTTCTGTGTATGATCATGGTGCCCCAATCTCTGTATAACCCTATTTCTGTGTATGTTCTTGATGCCCCAATCTCTGTATAACCCTATTTCTGTGTATGATCATGGTGCCCCAATCTCTGTATAACCCTATTTCTGTGTATGATCATGGTGCCCCAATCTCTGTATAACCCTATTTCTGTGTATGATCATGGTGCCCCAATCTCTGTATAACCCTATTTCTGTGTATGATCATGGTGCCCCAATCTCTGTATAACCCTATTTCTGTGTATGATCATGGTGCCCCAATCTCTGTATAACCCTATTTCTGTGTATGATCATGGTGCCCCAATCTCTGTATAACCCTATTTCTGTTTATGATCATGGTGCCCCAATCTCTGTATAACCCTATTTCTGTTTATGATCATGGTGCCCCAATCTCTGTATAACCCTATTTCTGTGTATGATCATGGTGCCCCAATCTCTGTATAACCCTATTTCTGTGTATGATCATGGTGCCCCAATCTCTGTAAAACATTATTTCTGTTTATGATCATGGTGCCCCAATCTCTGTATAACCCTATTTCTGTGTATGATCATGGTGCCCCAATCTCTGTATAACCCTATTTCTGTTTATGATCATGGTGCCCCAATCTCTGTATAACCCTATTTCTGTGTATGATCATGGTGCCCCAATCTCTGTAAAACATTATTTCTGTGTATGATCATGGTGCCCCAATCTCTGTATAACCCTATTTCTGTGTATGATCATGGTGCCCCAATCTCTGTACAACCCTATTTCTGTGTATGATCATGGTGCCCCAATCTCTGTATAACCCTATTTCTGTGTATGATCATGGTGCCCCAATCTCTGTATAACCCTATTTCTGTGTATGATCATGGTGCCCCAATCTCTGTATAACCCTATTTCTGTGTATGATCATGGTGCCCCAATCTCTGTATAACCCTATTTCTGTGTATGATCATGGTGCCCCAATCTCTGTATAACCCTATTTCTGTGTATGATCATGGTGCCCCAATCTCGGTATAACCCTATTTCTGTGTATGATCATGGTGCCCCAATCTCTGTATAACCCTATTTCTGTGTATGATCATGGTGCCCCAATCTCTGTATAACCCTATTTCTGTGTATGATCATGGTGCCCCAATCTCTGTACAACCCTATTTCTGTGTATGATCATGGTGCCCCAATCTCTGTATAACCCTATTTCTGTGTATGATCATGGTGCCCCAATCTCTGTATAACCCTATTTCTGTTTATGATCATGGTGCCCCAATCTCTGTATAACCCTATTTCTGTGTATGATCATGGTGCCCCAATCTCTGTATAACCCTATTTCTGTGTATGATCATGTGCCCCAATCTCTGTATAACCCTATTTCTGTTTATGATCATGGTGCCCCAATCTCTGTAAACCCTATTTCTGTGTATGATCATGGTGCCCCAATCTCTGTATAACCCTATTTCTGTGTATGATCATGGTGCCCCAATCTCTGTAAACCCTATTTCTGTGTATGATCATGGTGCCCCAATCTCTGTATAACCCTATTTCTGTTATGATCATGTGCCCCAATCTCTGTAAACCCTATTTCTGTGTATGATCATGGTGCCCAATCTCTGTATAACCCTATTTCTGTGTATGATCATGGTGCCCCAATCTCTGTATAACCCTATTTCTGTGTATGATCATGGTGCCCCAATCTCTGTATAACCCTATTTCTGTGTATGATCATGGGCCCCAATCTCTGTATAACCCTATTTTCTGTTTATGATCATGGTGGCCCCAATCTCTGTAAACCCTATTTCTGTGTATGATCATGGTGCCCCAATCTCTGTAAACCCTATTTCTGTGTATGCTGTGCCCCAATCTCTGTAAACCCTATTTCTGTATGATCATGGTGCCCCAATCTCTGTATAACCCTATTTCTGTGTATGATCATGGTGCCCCAATCTCTGTTACTAACCCATTTTCTTTTATGATCATGATGCCCCAATCTCTGTACAACCCTATTTCTGTGTATGATCATGGTGCCCCAATCTCTGTACAACCCTATTTCTGTGTATGTCATGTGCCCCAATCTCTGTACAACCCTATTTCTGTTTTCTGATGCCCCAATCTCTGTACAACCCTATTTCTGTGTATGATCATGTGCCCAATCTTGTACAACCCTATTTCTGTTATTCTGATGCCCCAATCTTGTACACCCTATTTCTGTGTATTCCTGATGTCCCAATCTCTGTACAACCCTATTTCTGTTATGTTCCTGATGCCCAATCTCTGTACAACCCTATTTCTGTTATGTCCTGATGCCCCAATCTATGTACAACCCTATTCGTCTTGTTCCTGATGCCCCAATCTCTGTACAACCCTATTTCTGTTATGTCATGTGTGCCCAATCTCTGTACAACCCTATTTCTGTGTTCCTGATGCCCCAATCTCTGTACAACCCTATTTCTGTTATGTTCCTGATGCCCCAATCTCTGTACAACCCTATTTCTGTAGTTCCTGATGCCCAATCTTGTACAACCCTATTTCTGTATGTTCCTGATGCCCCAATCTCATGTACAACCCTATTTCTGTCTATGTTCCTGATGCCCAATCTATGTACAACCCTATCTGTCTATGTTCCTGATGCCCAATCTCTGTACAACCCTATTTCTGCTATGTTCCTGATGCCCAATCTCTGTACAACCCTATTTCTGTCTATGTTCCTGATGCCCAATCTCTGTACAACCCTATTTCTGTCTATGTTCCTGATGCCCAATCTCTGTACAACCCTATTTCTGTATGTTCCTGATGCCCCAATCTCTGTACAACCCTATTTCTGATGTTCCCGATGCCCAATCTCATGTACAACCCTATTTCTGTTATGTTCCTGATGCCCAATCTCTGTACAACCCTATTT
>CM060312.1:3313651-3318651 GCA_030674185.1 Monoplex corrugatus | reverse complement strand
TCATAGTTATCGCTTTGTGTATGATTATATCATAGTTATCGCTTTGTGAATGATTCTATCATAGTTATCGCTTTGTGAATGATTATATCATAGTTATCGCTTTGTGTATGATTATATCATAGTTATTGCTTTGTGTATGATTATATCATAGTTATTGCTTTGTGAATGATTCTATCATAGTTATTACTTTGTGAATGATTCTATCATAGTTATCGCTTTGTGAATGATTATATCATATTTATTGCTTTGTGAATGATTATATCATAGTTATTGCTTTGTGAATGATTATATCATAGTTATCGCTTTGTGAATGATTATATCATATTTATTGCTTTGTGTAATGATTATATCATAGTTATTGCTTTGTGAATGATTATATCATAGTTATCGCTTTGTGAATGATTATATCATAGTTATTGCTTTGTGAATGATTATATCATAGTTATTGCTTTGTGAATGATTATATCATAGTTATCGCTTTGTGAATGATTATATCATAGTTATTGCTTTGTGAATGATTATATCATAGTTATCGCTTTGTGAATGATTATATCATAGTTATCGCTTTGTGAATGATTATATCATAGTTATCACTTTGTGTATGATTATATCATAGTTATCGCTTTGTGAATGATTTATCATAGTTATCGCTTTGTGAATGATTCTATCATAGTTATTGCTTTGTGAATGATTCTATCATAGTTATCGCTTTGTGAATGATTCTATCATAGTTATCGCTTTGTGAATGATTCTATCATAGTTATCGCTTTGTGAATGATTCTATCATAGTTATTGTTTTGTGAATGATTCTATCATAGTTATTGTTTTGTGAATGATTATACCATGACAGTTATTGTTTTGTGAAGATTATGTCATAACAGCTATTGTTTTGAAAATAATTATATCATAACAGTTATTGTTTTGTGAATAACTATATCATAGCAGTTATTGTTTTGTGAATAATTGTATCATGCTTATTGTTTGTGAATAATCATATCATTGTTGTCATTGTTTTGTGAATGATCATATCACATTGTTTGTGAATGATTGTATCATGGCAGTTATTTTGTGAATGCTTATATCATAGCAGTTATTGTTTTGTGAATGATCATATCATTGTTGTCATTGTTTTGTGAATGATCATATCATTGTTGTCATTGTTTGTGAATGATTGTATCATGGCAGTTATTTTGTGAATGCTTATATCATAGCAGTTATTGTTTTGTGAATGATTGTATGATGACAGTTATTGTCTTGTGAATAATTGTATCATTGTTATTGCTTTGTGAATGATATGTCATGGCAGTTATTGTCTTGTGAATAATTGTATCATTGTTATTGCTTTGTGAATGATTGTATGATGACAGTTATTGTCTTGTGAATAATTGTATCATTGTTATTGCTTTGTGAATGATTATGTCATGGCAGTTATTGTCTTGTGAATAATTGTATCATTGTTATTGCTTTGTGAATGATTGTATGATGACAGTTATTGTCTTGTGAATAATTGTATCATTGTTATTGCTTTGTGAATGATTATATGATGACAGTTATTGTCTTGTGAATAATTGTATCATTGTTATTGTTTTGTGAATGATTATATGATGACAGTTATTGTCTTGTGAATAATTGTATCATTGTTATTGTTTTGTGAATGATTATATGATGACAGTTATTGTCTTGTGAATAATTGTATCATTGTTATTGTTTTGTGAATGATTATCTCATGGCAGTAATTGTTTTGTGAATGATTATATCATAGCAGTTATTGTTTTGTGAATTCACATCGTAGGATGTATAGTTTTGTGAGTTATCATATCAAAGCAATTGTTGTTTTCTGAATGATTATATCTTGATTATTGTCTTGGAATTATTGTACCATAACAATTATTGCTTCGTGCTTGATTATTGTCTTGTGAATTATTATATCATAACAATTATTGCTTTGTGAATGATCATATCATACGATTAACTATTTATTTCATAGTAGAATTTTTGTTAAAATGATTATTTGATAGCATTTGTTGCCTCGTTAATAATTGTTTCACAGCAGTTAATGTTTAGCAAATAATCATATCACAGAGTTTGACCCTACTTCCCTCCTGTCACCCCCCCCCCCCCCCCCCCCCCCCCCCCCCCCCCCCCCCAGTTTACGTGTCCTTTGTGCACCGGAGATTTGGTCCTTGTTGGTGATTGCTTTGGTGAATGATGAGAATGCGCGCCTTGGTTTGATTCTTGAATCAAGATTTGGTGCTTTATAAATGTCATTATTATTTATTATTGTATCATCTTGGGTAGTGGAGAGATTTCAGGCGCGCATCCAGTCTTGAAAGAAGCCATTTGCATGACAACACCAATGAATGTCATGTTGTTGTCTCTGAAAAGGCCCACACATTTTCAACTGTGGTTCAATCACCGTGTGTCACAGGCTAATTAGGCCTGTGTTTACTCTGCAAGCCAAGGCCTGTATGCATTTCACTCTCTCTCTCTTGCTCTCTCGCTCTCTTTCTCACTCTCTCTCTCGCTCTCTCTTTTGCTCTCGCTCGATCTCTCTGTCTCTCTCTCTTTGTCTGTCTGTCTGTCTGTCTCTGTCTCTCTGTCCCTCTCCCTCTCTCTCTCATTCTCGTTCTCTCTCTTTCGCTCTCTCTCTCTCCGTGTCTCTCAGTCGTGAAAGAAGTCATTTGCATGACAACACCAATGAATATTATGTTGTTGTCTCTGAAAAGGCCGACACATTTTCAACAGTGGTTCAATGACTGTGTGTCCCAGGCTAATTAGGCCTGTGTTTACTCTGCAATCAAAGGCCTGTATGCATTCCACTCTCTGTCTGTCTGTCTGTCTCTCTCTGTGTCTGTCTCTCTCCCCCTCTGTCTGTCTGTCTCTCTGTCAGTCTCTCTGTTTATCTGTCTGCTTCTCTGTCTGTCTGTCTCTCTCTGTTTCTCTCTGTCTCCGTCTGTCTGTTTCTCTCTGTCTCTCTCCCCCCCCCTCTCTCTCCGTCTGTCTGACTGTCTCTGTCTTGTCTCTCCCCAGCTCTCTCTCTTTGTCTCTGTCTTCTCCCTGTCTCTCCGTCTGTCTGTCTCTCTATCTCTGACTGTCTGTCTGTCTCTCCCTGTGCGTCTCTGTCTGTCTGTCTGTTTCTCTCTGTCTCTCTCCCTCTTTCTCTCTCCGTCTGTCTGACTGTCTCTGTCTGTCTCTCCCCAGCTCTCTCTCTCTGTCTCTGTCTGTCTTTCTCTCTCTTTCTGTGCGTCTCTGTCTGTCTGTCTGTTTCTCTTTGTCTCTCTCCCTCTCTCTCTCTCCGTCTGTCTGACTGTCTCTGTCTGTCTCTCCCCAGCTCTCTCTCTCTTTGTCTCTGTCTTCTCCCTGTCTCTCCCTTTCTGTCTGTCTGTCTGTCTCTGTTTCTCTCTCTCTCTATTTCTCTCTTTCTTTCTTTCTTTCTTTCACTCTCTGTTTCTCTCTCTCTATTTCTTTCTTTCTTTCTTTCACTCTCTGCTTCTCTCTCTTTCTCTCTCTTTCTCTCTCTCTCTCTCTCTCTCTCTCTCTCTCTCTCTCTCTCTCTCTCTCTCTCTCCCTCTCTGTCTGTGGGTTTGTTTCTCTGCCTCCAGTGTTTTCCAGTGCTGGGTTTTATCAGCAAACCACTAAGTAAACACTTGGGACAGGGACAGGGAGATGGAAACAGCTCACAAACAAATTTTTGCCACGCTCATTTTTTTTTTATCCCTCTTCTCTCCCTTGCCTCTGTATCATCGCCATTTTGGTCTCTTATTCCAGCCATCTGACACACCACTAGTACCGCTTTCATTCCACTACAGTCCCTGTGTGCTTGCAGGCCACAAAGAGTCATCAAATTCACGTTGGCGTTAGGACACCTGTCGGAGAAGACCTCGAACCGTTGCCAGATGTTTTAGTGTTGGTCAGTGTCGCCTGTTGTGTTGAAAACTGTGCAGTACGATCTATGCTGATAGTCAGGTAAAAGAGTACAGATTAGTGATGTAAGCGATGTCCAATAGACCTTTACCAAACAAATGGAAGATTTTGATTTTGCTGATAATGTTACAGATACGTATGAAAATAGAATGAGAACGCGTATTGAATATAGAAAGCAATCTAAAAAAATAATTAATGAATAAACAAATAAACAAACAAACAAACAAACAAATAAATAGATAGATAAATAAATAAATAAATACATAAATAAATAAATAAATAGGTAAATAGATAATAAATAAATAAATAAATAAATAAATAAATAAATAAATAAATAAATAAATAAATAAATAAATAAATAGATAAACAAATAAAAAGAAATAAAAAAGACAGTCGCAAATTGTTGGCCTTTGTTTTTGTCAGGCTGAACACAGCTGGACCCGTATGCCATCTGGCCTGCGCACCGTAAAGACCCCACGGCAGTTAATAATTTTGAGGAACAGAGCATTTTCCCGGCTGCCCTGGTATGTAAAAGATTGGAGAGATAGGATTGTTTCCCAGGTCCCTCCACCTGAAGGTCAATCAGCCTTCTTGCCTTTCTGAAGTCTTGGTTAAAAAAAAATAGATGGCGCTGCATTGACACTCTCTCAAAGGGAAGAGAAGCCCGAGTTTCACAAGATAATTCTACTGTGACAAACAACAACAACAACAACAACAAGCAAGCAAACAAACAAACAAACAAACAAGCAAATAAACGAACAAACAAACAAACAAAAAATTGAATATATGATTATGAAAAGCCAAGAAAGAACAAAACTTAGGGAAACAGCAACAATAGGATTTCTCCCTGATGTTTCCTTGGGCAGGAGAGAAAAAAAATCAGTGAAAACAACAGATAAATCTTACTCTTTTTTTTCGCTACGTTTTATTTCATACTTTGTTATCTTTTGTACATGCTTGACGAAGGCCAGTTGACCGAAAATTTGTACTTTGTGTGTGTGTGTGTGTGTGTGTGTGTGTGTGTGTGTGTGTGTGTGTGTGTGTGTGTGTGTGTCTGTATGTGTGTGTGTGTATGT
>CM060312.1:3306151-3308651 GCA_030674185.1 Monoplex corrugatus | reverse complement strand
GACGAATTGCTGGCCATCTCAACAAACCAGTTAGTCACTGTCTGTGTGTTGGAAAGCGCACAGTTTACAGTCGTGTGTGTGTGTGTGTGTGTGTGTGTGTGTGTGTGTGTGTGTGTGTGTGTGTGTGTGTGTGTGTGTTGTGTGTGTGTGTGTGTGTGTGTGTGTGTGTGTGTGTGTGTGTGTGTGTGTGTGTGTGTGTGTGTGTGTGTGTGTTTATGTGTGTGTGCCTTTCAAAAAGTACAGATTTCACACGTCACAAAGTTATGGACAGGATATTGGCCAAATATTTTTTCTTCAATGCAAGAATCGATCGTTGTTTCTTATCTGATAACACTGTAGTAAGATATCATTAAAACATGTAGGGAAGCATATATAGAAATCAGACACGTCAGTTCTATTCATCAGTGCTCCACTGCAAATGCAGAAAAAAAACAACGATTTCTTTCATCTGATTCACATTAGACTACAGGAATTCTTTACCGGTACACACCTTTTCCCACTAGGCTCTGAATGTTGTTGTTGGTGGTTTTTTTTTTTTTTTTTTTTTTAGAAATATTTTTCGAAATACGACAAGCAGCAAAACAGGATGTACACTTATTTTCGCTATAAACATAGTTGAAACGTTACACTACCTTCACTGCAATGTATTTTATGCTAGAGGCAAAACAACATAGGAATACACTCCCACACCTCACCCTAACCCCACTCTGCCTCCCGTTTCCCCGACATTAAGACTGGGACCCACGTACAGGCACATGTCAATGTTATCTCAGTTTTAACAAATAATGACTGCCTATAGTAACAGGAAATATACTGTTAAACTGTTTGAATATAAGGAGAACTAAGACCCTTTAAAGTTTACTTGTGTATTGAGTTTCCACTGTACATTATCATGATGTGTACTATGTGCAACGACCATACAATGACAGAGATATTTACCATTCAAGGAAAAAGTTTCACCAAACAGAGACAAAGATTGACCATACAATGACAGGGTTTTACCATACAAGGACAGAGATTTGTCAAACAAGAACACATTTTTTTTACATAACAAGAACCGCGTTTTACCAAAGAAGGATAGAACTTTACCAAATGTGGCAAAAGTTTTACAAAGCAAAGATAGAATTTCACCAAACAAGGACAGAGTTTTATCAAGCAAAAATAGTTTTACCCAATGCAGGCACTCAGGACAGTGATGTTTGAGAATTGTCGGATTTCTAGTTACACAATATAAAACAAATCATATCATATCATATCATATCATATATCATATCATATATCATATCATATCATATCACATCATATCATATCATATCATATCATATCATATCATATCATATCATATCATATCATATCATATCATATCATATCATATCATATCATATCATATATCATATCATATCATATCATATCATATCATATCATATCGTATCATATCATATCATATCATATCATATATCATATCATATCATATCATATATCATATCATATCATATCATATCATATCATATCATATCATATCATATCATATCATATCATATCATATCATATCATATCATATCATATCATATCATATCATATCATATCATATATATGTGAAAGTGTTGGCAAATTCTCAACCGCAATCAATTCAATTTGTGTTACTAGCTAACCATATTTACACTATGATCTAAGCTCTATACACACTCCAGGGCTGTGTTCTATTGTGAGCAAGCCACACCAAACATTTAGGACGTGAAACTGGAAACGGCTCAGTTTTCTCCCTTGCTGTTCCACCGTCTGCGCCACCTCTTGTTGCTCACTCCAGTTCTTCAACATGCCGCTAGTCCTACCTGCACTTCATGTCAGCCCCAGTACAAGGAAATTGTTGGCAATTTCTCAGCCGTAGTCCAGCCAATTTGTGTTACCTGCAAATCATATTTACACCATGATCTAAGCTCTATACACACTCCACTCGCTGTCCCTCATGTTCTCCAGGGCTGTACGCCACACCAAACATTTAGGACGTGGAACTGGAAACGGTTTTCACCAGGTGTTCTTCTATCGTCTAAACTACCTCATGTCGCTCAGTTCCAGCTCTTCAACACACCGCCAGTCCTGCCTTCATTACATTTATTTCAGCCCCAGTACCAGGAAAGAGTTGACAATTTCTCAGCTATAGTCCAACCAGTTTGTGTTACGAGCTAATTATAATTGTAAAAGTATTGACGTTTTCAACTGTTGTGCATCCAACCTGTGTTAAAATCTAATCATATCTGTGAAAGTGTTTCCGAATTCTCAGTCACTGTCCAACCAGTGTGTGTTATAAGCTAAAATCATAATTGTTTAAATGTTGGCGGATTCTCAACCGCAGTGCAATCGATATGTGTTACAAGCTAATCGTATTAACAAGTTCTATAGAATTTCACTCACTGTCTCCAATGTTTTCCAAGGCTGTGTGCTATTATAAGCAAACCATACCAAACATATACGACGCGGAACTGCAAACATCCTAGTTTTT
>CM060312.1:3266892-3306051 GCA_030674185.1 Monoplex corrugatus | reverse complement strand
GTATGAGTATTGATATTATTATGTTATCATTGATATCATTGTATCGCTGTCGTTATTATTGTATTACCTTCGCTATTATTTTTCCTGTTATTATTGTTATGGCTGTTATTGTATTGTTATTGCTGTTATTGTAAAGTTATTCTTATTACTGCGTTATTAATGCTATTATCTTTACTAATACTGTGATATTGTAGCAATTATTCCTATTATTGTATTATTATTCCTAGTATTGCATTATTATTGCTATCGTGGTGTTGTCATTGTAATTATTGCACTGTTATCGTTATTACTGTATCGGTATTGCTGTTATTGTACAATCATTGTTATCATTACATCTTTATTCCCAGTATTGCACTACTATTCAAAGTATTGAACCATTACTCAGTACTGTTCTTTGATTCCTACTGTTGTGCCACAATTTTCTTTGTTTTTTTCACTCTTTCGTCTGTTATTCGCTTTGTGTCTGTAACTGATAGATTTGAACGTAGACAGTAGGATGTAAACCCTTTGTTTGTTGGGTTCTTTTAAGTTTATCACAGCAGCACAGTCGACGGCTGTTGAACTAAGAAAAGAAAAAAAAATTAACAGTAAAGTTCCACCCATAGTCCCGAGATCGTAGATGAGTGAAGTTGTAGAGATTTACTCGATGTCAATCTCCTCTCCCTTCGCCAGGCCTCAAGAGGGTCAGGTAGTCTAATCATAGCTGGGTAGACTGGAGGCTGCACGCACAATGTTTATTCAGATCATGAGCATGTTCTGGGTCAAACTCTGCCCACAGCTGGCCAAAAGGTTTGTGTTCAATTATCTTCATTTTAAAAAAAAAAAAATCGTGACTAAGGTCATCCTGCCTCCTCCTCCACCCCCCCCCCCTCTCAACAAAAGAAAAGGAAAACAAAGGTGGAAAATGTTTATATCATTGTTACTTAGTCTGTTCTATTACACAAATTGCTGTGCACCTTATTACAAATTATCTACAAGTGTTGATAATATTATATAGAAAGCCTAAGTTTGGTAGAACAAGATCTGTCCAGCGGGTAAGGAATATGTGCAGGGTTGTAGAATTGGCTGTGTTTCTTTTCTTTTTCTTTCTTTTTTTTTGTTTTTTTGTTTTTTTTTGTTTTTTTTGTAGGATCCTTTTCTATAATATAACTTTCATGGTGTTTGCGCTGATGGAATTTTTGTGACCTCTGTCACCGTTGTCTTGATAAAACTGAAACTGAAAGTCGACCAGAGATGTTTCATTATCATCGTCATCGTCGTTGTCGTCATCAAGACTGCTTTTGACGGCGACGACGATGATAACGCTGATGAGGATAATAATAACATCAAAATGGTCAAACATTAGTTACAACCCCCGTTTTTATGAAATAAATATGAAAAAAAATGAAGGTTGAGGTGAAGTGAGGAAACAGTAGGCTGTCACAAAAGTGAAAACAGAAGGTGAGTATTGTCAGCCATTTCTGAGAAAGTGCTGTCTACGTATCTTCCTTGAAATGTGCTATATTTCACACACATACACACACATACACACACATAAATCCGCACACACACACACACAAACACACACACAAACACACACAAACACACACCCATACACACAAACACACACACACACACAAACAAACACACACACACAAACACACACACACACAAACACACACACACACACAAACACACACACACAAACACACACACACACACACACACACACACACACACACACACACACACACACACCATACACATACACTACACGTGCAAGCACACGCACAGCAAGTACCTAACCAACACGCACAGCAAGTACCTAACCAACACGCACAGCAAGTACCTAACCAACACGCACAGCAAGTACCTAACCAACACGCACACGTATACCTGTAGAAGACACTGACAAGAAAACTGAAACCAGAGATGGAGATCCTATTGATGTCTGTGTTTATAGAGATCCTATTGATGCCTGTGTTTATAGATCCTATTGATGCCTGTGTTTATAGATATCCTATTGATGCCTGTGTTTATAGAGATCCTATTGATGCCTGTGTTTATAGAGATCCTATTGATTCTTGTGTTTATAGAGATCCTATTGATGCCTGTGTTTATAGAGATCCTATTGATGCCTGTGTTTATAGAGATCCTATTGATGCCTGTGTTTATAGAGATCCTTTTGATTCCTGTGTTTATAGAGATCCTATTGATGCCTGTGTTTATAGAGATCCTATTGATGCCTGTGTTTATAGATCCTATTGATGCCTGTGTGTATAGAGATCCTATTGATGCCTGTGTTTATAGAGATCCTATTGATGCCTGTGTTTATAGAGATCCTATTGATGCCTGTGTTTATAGAGATCCTATTGATGCCTGTGTGTATAGAGATCCTATTGATGCCTGTGTTTATAGAGATCCTATTGATGCCTGTGTTTATAGATCCTATTGATGCCTGTGTTTATAGAGATCCTATTGATGCCTGTGTTTATAGAGATCCTATTGATGCCTGTGTTTATAGAGATCCTATTGATGCTTGTGTTTATAGAGATCCTATTGATGCCAGTGTTTATAGAGATCCTATTGATGACTGTGTTTATAGAGATCCTATTGATGCCAGTGTTTATATAGATCCTATTGATGGTTGTGTTTATAGAGATCCTATTGATGACTGTGTTTATAGAGATCCTATTGATGCCTGTGTTTATAGAGATCCTTTTGATGCCTGTGTTTATAGAGATCCTATTGATGCCTGTGTTTATAGAGATCCTATTGATGCCTGTGTTTATAGAGATCCTATTGATGCCTGTGTTTATAGAGATCCTATTGATGCCTGTGTTTATAGAGATCCTATTGATGCCTGTGTTTATAGAGATCCTATTGATGCCTGTGTTTATAGAGATCAGTGACTTAGACAATTTCCCCGTGGGGATGCCGGGGGTTGTTTTGGTATAAATGGTATCCCCACCTTCTGGGAATTGTGTGCTAAAAATGTCCACTTTTCTGTCACTCTCTTTGTTTCTGCCTTTGTTTCTTTGCTTTCTCTCATCTTTTCCTATCATTTTCTGCCTTGCTGGTCCATTCACCTGTATGTGTTCGATAAAGTCTTACGTATTTTCTCTTAGGACTGACAATATTTAGTACATTTTTGGCTGTAGGGACATGAGGTATGTGGAGGCAATACTAGGTAATTTAGGCCTGTTTTTACATCTGTTTCAGTGTCCTGATTTATGTTTATTTGCATTCAGGTTTGGTTTTTAAATCGTCTGTGCGATAGATTGGACGGAGTAGTCAACGCCAGGGGCATCCTCATAGGTTATGTGCGCGAATGCATTGATATGTGTACTTCATTTTCTTTTCCCTTTTTCCTGTTGCAGTAGTGTAGGCCTACATGTTTTGAAAGGGTTATATCCACGATATGGCCCCTATGCATTCGGCTGCGCTGTAAACAAAATAACAGTAAGAGCTTCGACACTGTTACGTAGGAGTTATTTTTAGGGGTGTAAGGATTGCACAACAACCTATTTGTTCCCTTGCTGTTTAGTGGCTTTGAATGTACCTGACGTTGGTGGTTTTACCTGTATCACAGCACAGTTCAATCTGACACAGTCAAACACCACATACGTCTACATACAGCTGGTCAGTCAGGATCCTCGGTACCGAAACAATTGTCACTGCCCATGTTCAAATAAACAGGAATCGGGGGGGGGGGGGGGGGGGGATCATGAAAATAGAATCAGAAGCAGTTTGGAATATGGAGTTTGTTCAAGAGGGATTCGTCGCAATCGGACAATTCCATATGCGCTCCCCCTAAATTTGCCAGCAGCTACCTGACAGACTTCCTGAGCCTGAGCAAAACCCTATGCGCTGGCAAGGTCTTGAACTGAAAAGAGGAAAGGTGGGGGGCTATGAAACAGTAAGCTGACACCACCAGAATGATGGAAACATTAAGATGGGCAGCCAACAGAGCAGTGGACCTATGAAACAGTAAGCTGACACCAGCAGAATGATGGAAACATTCAGATGGGCAGCCAACAGACCAGTGGACCTATGAAACCGTAAGCTGACACCACCAGAATGGTGGAAACATTCAGATGGGCAGCCAACAGACCAGTGGACCTATGAAACAGTAAGCTGACACCACTAGAATGGTGGAAACATTCAGATAGGCAGCCAACAGACCAGTGGACCTATGAAATAGTAAGCTGATACCAGCAGAATGATGGAAACAGTAAGATAGGCAGCCAACAGACCAGTGGACCTATGAAACAGTAAGCTGACACCAGCAGAATGATGGAAACATTAAGATGGGCAGCCAGCAGGCCAGTGGACCTATGAAACAGTAAGCTGACACCACCAGAATGATGGAAACATAAAGATGGACAGCCAACAGGCCAGTGGACCTATGAAACAGTAAGCTGACACCACCAGAATGATGGAAACATAAAGATGGGCGGCCAACAGGCCAGTGGACCTATGAAACAGTAAGCTGACACCACCAGAATGATGGAAACATAAAGATGGGCGGCCAACAGGCCAGTGGACCTATGAAACAGTAAGCTGACACCACCAGAATGATGGAAACAGTAAGATGGACAGCCAACAGGCCAGTGGACCTATGAAACAGTAAGCTGACACCACCAGAATGATGGAAACAGTAAGATGGACAGCCAACAAACCAGTGTTTAATGTTGCCGGCTGGGATTGAACTCAAGATATCAAATCTGGAGTCCACGGCTGTGTCAAAAGAACCAACCTGCCCGCAGACAAGTACACGCCTATTGAATATAACCAGACAAGTACACGCCTATTGAATATAACCAGACAAGTACACGCCTATTGAATATAACCAGACAAGTACACGCCTATTGAATATAACCAGACAAGTACAGGCCTATTGAATATAACCAGACAAGTACACGCCACGCCTATTGAATATAACCAGACAAGTACACGCCTATTGAATATAACCAGACAAGTACACGCCTATTGAATATAACCAGACAAGTACACGCCTATTGAATATAACCAGACAGGCCTATTTAATATAACCAGACAAGACAGGCCTATCTCATATAACCAGACAAGACAGGCCTATTTAATATAACCAGACAAGACAGGCCTATTTAATATAACCAGACAAGAGAGGCCTATTTGATATAACCAGACAAGACAGGCCTATTTAATATAACCAGACAAGACACGCCTATTGAATATAACCAGACAAGAGAGGCCTATTGAATATAACCAGACAAGACAGGCCTATTGAATATAAGCAGACAAGACAGGCCTATTGAATATAACCAGACAAGACAGGCCTATTGAATATAACCAGACAAGACAGGCCTATTTAATATAACCAGACAAGACAGGCCTATTGAATATAACCAGACAAGACAGGCCTATTGAATATAACCAGACAAGACAGGCCTATTTAATATAACCAGACAAGACAAGCCTATTTAATATAACCAGACAAGACAGGCCTATTTAATATAACCAGAGAAGACAGGCCTATTTAATATAACCAGACAGGCCTATTTAATATAACCAGACAGGCCTATTTAATGTAACCAGACAGGCCTATTTAATATAACCAGACAGGCCTATTTAATATAACCAGACAGGCCTATTTAATATAACCAGACAAGACAGGCCTATTTAATATAACCAGACAGGCCTATTTAATATAACCAGACAGGCCTATTTAATATAACCAGAGAAGACAGGCCTATTTAATATAACCAGACAGGCCTATTTAATATAACCAGACAGGCCTATTTAATGTAACCAGACAGGCCTATTTAATATAACCAGACAGGCCTATTTAATATAACCAGACAGGCCTATTTGATATAACCAGACAAGACAGGCCTATTTAATATAACCAGACAAGATAGGTGTAATGTTTCAGACATGTCCACGTGTTTGCAGACCTGGTGGTGCCTGGCCTAAGCCCACTTTGTGTGCATGCACGACGTCATGTTCATATTCGTCCATACTCATTTCTTTTGTCACTGTGGCTTCACCACGTGAAACTCGGGATGATCTCCCCTTTTAGAGAGCGTCGCCGCAGTGCAGCGCCACACATTTTTTTCTGAGATTTCAGAAAGACAAGTAGGCTGACTGGCCTTGTAGGGGAGGATCTTGGAAATCAGCCATTCTCTCCAATGTTTTATACCAGGGCAGCCGGGCGTATGTCCTGCTCTTCATGATTTTCAACTGTCCTGGGATCTTTTAGCATGCGCAGGCCAGAAGGCACACGGGTCGGACTCGTTTTTCGCCCCCTTCCGAAGGACTACACGTTCAGTTCGATTTTTCCGGTCAAACTGACGAGAAAATTCGAGACCTCAACGGAGAACGAACCCTGGAACCTCGAGTTTAGTTCTTGGCAGGCGAACGTCTGAACCGTTCTGTTAAACGTGCACGCTGAAGATCCTGAAAATAATATGAGTGTCTGGTGGCTTAATAAGAAAATATGAAAACACTCAGCGAGCACACCCACTGAAGGCAGAGTATGCAGACTGTGCAGTAATATACTGCCTACATGGTATGGGCAAACACAACGTGCCTGCACACAACCCAGCACAGTTGGAGCGCTTAAACAATTCTTTTCATGAAACAACATGGCCCGAGTAGAGTTCAAGCAATAAAAGCAAGAATAAAAGCAATGGAAAATTATAGAGAGCATATCATATACAATTATATATTATAACAATGTGATTCCCCTCCGAGTGGAGACAGGCTGCAGAGGGGATTGAGTGAGGTTAGGATTTTATGCAGAGGAGAAAAGGTGAGTTTTGAGAGCGGACTTGAAGGAGACAAAAGTAGGTTGCTGACGGACTGAGAGAGGAAGTTTGTTCCAGGAGAGTGGACCAGAAACAGAGAAGGCTCGTGGACCATAGGTATTGAGCTTAGTGCGTGGAAAGCGAAAAGTCAGAGGATCGGAGGCAGAACGGAGGGTACGTGAGGGAACATAGATCTCAAGTAGGCTTGACAGGTAATCGGGGGCTGCGTTATTGAGGCTTTTGTAGCACATGGTGTCTAATATACTAATATACCACTGCCTCAGAATTCGAGAAGCAAGGGCTCCTGGAACTCTGGAAAGATCTGAAGGCCAAACACAATGCTCTCAGCAAAGTGGAATCAGCAAGGCGAAGAAAGAGCAAAAAGAAGAAGACTCAAGATCGTTTCTTCAAAGATCCCTTTGACTTTGCAAGAAAGCTGTTTGAACAACGCAAATCAGGGACTCTCACAGTGGGCAAGGAAACCCTAGAGCAGCATCTCAGGGAAACATATTCCGATTCTCAGCGCGAGGCACCACTTGAAATCCAAAATCTGGTTTGGCCTGCAGCGCCAGAAGGAAAATTCAATAACAAACCACCAACACTGGATGAAGTGAAGAACGTAGTAAAGAAAGCCAGAGCCAAGTCAGCACCTGGACCAAACGGAATACCATACCTGCTCTACAAGAAATGCCCAAAAGTGCTCGAGTGGCTCCACAAGATGATTCGATCAGCATGGAGGAACCAGAAGATCAGCGACCAATGGATGAGAGCTGAAGGAGTGTACATTCCGAAGGAGCAGAACTCCAGCAGCATCAATCAGTTCAGGCCAATATCACTTCTGAACGTCGAGGGGAAAATCTTCTTCTCTGTTATGGCAGCAAGATTGACAAAATACCTGACTGAAAACAAGTATCTGGATATGTCAGTCCAAAAGGGAGGCATACCAGGAATGCCTGGATGCTTGGAACATGCCACGTTGATTTGGGATGCCATCCAAAAAGCAAGAACAGAGAAGAGAGACATTGACGTAGTTTGGCTTGATCTGGCGAATGCATATGGATCAGTTCCACACGATATGATCCAGCTGGCTCTTGAAATGTATCACATCCCAGAAAACATCCGAACAATGCTGAGGAAGTATTTCCAAGGGTTCTCAATGCGGTTCTCTACCAAAGAATACACCACAGACTGGATAGACCTAGAGGTGGGCATTGCAATGGGCTGTGCAATCTCTCCCATACTGTTCGTGTTGGCAATGGAAGTCATCTTGAAAGCTGCAATGAAGAGTTCAGGTCCAGTGAATCTGGGAGATGGATACCAGATGCCTCCTCTGAAAGCTTTCATGGATGACACAACAGTCTTGTCCACGGATGAGGAAGAGACACACCAAATCTTAAAGCAGCTGGATGAGCTGGTGGCCTCTTCAAGAATGAGGTTCAAACCTAAGAAATCCCGAAGTCTCTCACTGCGAAAAGGAAAAAGTGGCAGATTCAGTCAAATTCATGGTAGCCAACCAAGCCATCCCCACTGTCACAGAAGAGCCAGTAAAAAGTCTCGGAAGATGGTATGATGACTCCCTGAAAGACACACAAAGGGGATGTGAAACCAAGCAAACAGCAGAAGAAGGCCTGAAGAAAATAGATAACTGCGGACTGCCAGGCAAATACAAAGTCTGGTGTCTACAGTTCATGCTGATACCAAAGCTGCTGTGGCCACTGCTAATCTATGACATTTGCACCAGCACAGTCGAAGCAATGGAAGCCAAAATCAACAAATACACAAGAAAATGGCTCGGTGTCCCACCTGGTCTCACTGATGTTGCATTCTACTGTCGTCAAGCAATGCTGAAGCTACCTCTGAAATCCATAGTGGAGGAATACAAAGTTGGAAAAGCAAGACTGTTGAGCATGCTGGAGGAATCGGAGGACAATATCGTGAGAGCAGTTCATCCAAAGCTGAGAACTGGCAGAAAGTGGAAAGTCCAAGAGGCTGTAAACAATGCCAAGAGAAACCTCAGCATCAAAGAAATAATTGGACACACGCAAACCAACAGACAGGGACTGGGAGCAACAAAAATGCAGTGGTGGTCCAAAGCCAAAGGGAAGGAAAAAAGAGACATGATCATACAGGAGTTGAAGGAAGAAGAAGATGTCAAAAGAGTGCAGAAGGCAGTCCAGCAAGGTCAACAGGGGCAATGGACAACATGGGACAGTGCACTCCAAAGAAGTCTCAGCTGGAACGATATGTGGCACATGGCTCCTCTAAGGATAAGCTTCCTCCTCAGATCTGTATATGACCTGCTCCCCTCGAATGCAAACTTAGTGAAATGGGGGAAAACAGACGACCCAGCATGTCCGCTCTGTCAGAAGAAACAAACAGTGGAACATGTCCTAAGCTCTTGCAAAGTAGCGCTAGCCCAAGGAAGGTATACATGGAGGCACAACCAAGTTCTGAAAGTGATCACAGATGTGGTTAGCGAAAAAACCATGACCCCAAACGCACCAATTGCTATGACAACGTTCTACAAAGCAGGAGGGAAACAGGTCTGGCCCGAAAGGGCTATGACAACCAGCACATTGCCAAAGGGTCTTCTGGATGGAGCAGTCGACTGGGAGTGTACAGCAGACCTCCCAGAGTGGAGAAATTACCCAGATGTCATCAGCAAGACAGGCATGAGACCAGACATCGCTCTCCACTCTGACTCCTCGAAACAAGTGATTCTGATAGAACTCACTGTGCCATACGAAAGCAGAATGGAAGAAGCACATATCTACAAGACCGAAAAATACGCCGGTCTTGCCAGCACCCTGAAGAAAGCAGGTCTGCGGGTCAAAATCTTCGCCATAGAGGTCGGGGCAAGAGGGTTTGTGGGCACCTCCGCTTATGATCTCATGAAACAACTCGCCATTTCTGGGAAGAAGAGGACTAGAGCCCTTAAAGCGATGGCAGAGGCAGCAGAAAGGAGCTCAAGCTGGATCTGGGCAAGGAGGAACGAAAAAAGTGAACTTCATAAGGATTAAATTCCCTACAGATGATGTGTGCCCCGTTAGCACATTGGTAAAACCGCGTACCGCAGTTCTGAAGCGCAGAATCGCCCAGGTTCGATCCCCGGCGTGGGGAAAAAAAAAAAAAAAAAAAAAAAAATAGACAACAGCAGAAGGGCATCCAGGAGTCATGACCTGGATGTGGCCCGGCCCCCCGAGAGTGTAAGGAATTCAGGGCCGAAACACTTGTCTAAAGGGGGTTACTTCTCTGAAGACCTTCTGTTGTCTAGCTCTCCCTAGAGTTTCTTTCTACCACCTGAACATTAGGCAGACTAAAATATCATGAATACTGTACTAATATACCACCTGAACATTATACAGTCTAAAATATCATGAATACTGTACTAATATACCACCTGAACATTATACAGACTAAAATATCATGAATACTGTACTAATATACCACCTGAACATTATACAGACTAAAATATCATGAATACTGTACTAATATACCACCTGAACATTATACAGACTAAAATATCATGAATACTGTACTAATATACCACCTGAACATTATACAGACTAAAATATCGGCCAGAGACTGTAATTGTCCACAAGCAGGGCACGAGTCAGCCTGGCTGACAGACTGTAAGTAGACGCACGTTTACACACTACGTCCATTCAGCACCGTTGTCCCATAGCAACCAGTCAACACAACACTGGCTGGGAACAACAACACAGGAGCTCACAAAATATATAAACAAATAAAAAAAAATGAATTCACAAAATAAAAAAACGGAAATCTAGCGCATGAATATGAAATGAAAGTTGGACACGAATAACAAGACGTTCAAGCCATATCAACAATCCGTCTTTAAGAAAACCATGCATGTAGCAGAAGTGGCTTGGTTATGGGGCAGTGGGGATATCCTTACAAGCTTTTCTCATTCTGAAATACAACATTGGTCAACACCTTTATAAAACATACAGTAAAATAACTAACTGTAATACGCTGAACGTGTAAAATTCAGTTTGATAAGCATCTGCTAATAACAACCAAGAAAAGGCTGAACAGTTTGATAAGCATTTACTGATAGAAGAAGAAAAGAAAATTAAAAGGCTGAACGTTATGTTTTGGGATCACGTTAAACATATTTTGCATAATTCATAATTATAACTGTAATAATTTCACATGTACAGTGTAAAGAGTCCATGTCAAGAACATGCTCGTTGTTTTTTACGTGAATAGAATATTAAAGATAGAAAACCAGGAGAATGTAAATGAACCCAAGTATTCACTGACACACAGACACTGTGCATATGTACATGCACACACAGATACACAGACACATACACACAGACACACACACACACACACACACACTCTCTCTCTCCCTCTCTCTCTTTCTCTCTCAGACAAACACACAGAGGTTGCTGAGCTAGGGTGCACTTGTCCTGTTTGGTGTGTGACTCTTGACCCAAGTTGTCAATGTCTCCCTTTTTCTCTCACTCTCACTCTTTAACACACACACACACACACACACACACACACACACACACACACACACACACAAGCGCGCGTGAACACACACACGTACACGCACGCACACAAGACACTGAGCTAGAGTGCACTCAGCCTGTTAAGGTTTGACCCTTGACCCAAGTTGTCATCCTCTCTCTTTCTGCCTATACATCTGTCTGTCTGTCTGTCTCACACACACCACACACACACACACACACACACACACACACACACACACACGCGCACACACACACACACACACACACGTATACCAGATGCTGAGCCAGGGTACACTCAGCCTGCTAGACGTGTGACCCTTGACCCATGTTGTCATCATCTTTCCAACCAGCTGGCTCGTCCTGGCCATGAACACGAGGCCATAGAATTCCTGGGAGCCGCCCTGGCCGTTGACTTCTTTGAGGAAGATGGTCTTCCCAGTGATGCTGTGTCACCATCAGCACTTCACGTCGTTTGTCCCGCCAGCTGAAGTGGTGTGCTGGACTTTGGCGCTTGGAGCCAGCTGTGAGAGATGTAGGAGTTAGATGAGGGTTTTCGTCCATCCTACAAATATGATGGGGCTGTCAAGAAAACAAAGCTACTGCCCCTATCCAGAACCCCCTACACCCCAGATTGCGACCTTGACCTTTCATTGGTCTCGATTTCACATGCAGAATAAGATGTTTCACGCCAAATATGTTCGCCAAGTCTGGTTATAAAACTACGATGTCAAATAGGAGACCTGGCTCCGGATCTATAAAGAGGCATAGCTTGTGCAGTGCATAAATATTTATGCCCTCTTCGAGTACATAGCAAAGTCCGGGTACATAACGCTAAGTACTCGGTGATCTATAAAGGGGACATAAAGGTATAACTAACTGTGCAGTGCACAAAGGCTTCGAAGCCTTTTTGGTAGCAGTAACTTCCCCTGTCGATATGGCAACGGAAAAGTGACATCGTTCTGCTAAGTAATGTAGTTTCCCAGTTTGGACTGACCCGCACTGAGCATACAGTCATGTGTGTGTGTGTGTGTGTGTGTGTGTGTGTGTGTGTGTGTGTGTGTTGGAGGGGGGGAGGGGGTCACCCTTTGTGGCTGGTCGTTCAAAGATGTTGGGGTGGTGCAGAGGTAAAGCACTCGACTTACTGTCTGTGTCTGTGAGTTTTCACAGGTGTGACTGACACATGGACAAGTTGATAATTATGTACGTGTGGTCCCCACTGTGAATATGTATCTAACTTTCTTTAAAGTTAGGAAAGCTAAAGCAGTGAGAAAAAGATTTGTGTATGTGTGTGTGTGTGTGTGTGTGTGTGTGTGTGTGTGTGTGTGTGTGTGTGTGTTTGTGTGTGCATATGTGTGTATGTGTGTGTGTTTGTGTATGTGTGTGTTTGTGTGTGTACGTGTGTGTGTGTGTGTTCGTTCGTTCTTTGATTTAACGTCTTTTCACTGTAAGTGATATTAGACGTGTGTGTGTGTGTGTGTGTGTGTGTGTGTGTGTGTGTGTGTGTGTGTGTGTGTGTGTGTGTGTGTGTGTATGTGTATCTGTGTATGTGTGTGTGTTTGTTTGTGTGTTTGTGTGTGTGTGTGTGTGTGAGTTTGTGTGTGTGTATGTGTGTATGTGTGTGTGTATGTGTGTGTTTGTTTTGTGTGTGTATGTGTGTGTGTATATGTTTGTATGTGTGTGTGTATGTGTGTATATGTGTGTGTGTTTGTGCGTGTGTGTACATGTGTTTTCAGAACATTCTTTTCTGGGGTGCCTGTATACACGTTGTGTGGCCCATAGTGTTTTATGTGACTGCACACTCTGCACATGCCATCTGTGGTAGGTGTGCATGCTAAGTATTTGCCTGTTTCCGTAAACAGCAGAACACTGATGTGTCTTACAGGATCTGTAACGTGCGTAGATGATGGTCTATGTGTATGTACACATGACGTGGTCTGGACATTTAACAGATCTGCACATATGTTGACTTGAAACATGGGAACATTCTCTACTTTTTAACCATTGGTTATCTAGATAGATTCGTCCTACAATCTTCTAGTTGAAAGTCTGACGTCCTGACCAATTGGTTCTCGGGCCGTTTGTCCACAGAACTGACCAGGAGGCTGACATCTTGGGGCCATAATGTCGGACTTCAGCCCCAGGACACGTCAGGAGGGAACTGAGAGGACCAGAGACAGTGGCTGTGCCGCAGGTCATCACGAGGGGACGTCAACAGAGAATGGGCGTGGCCTGAATCACCACGAGGGGACGTCAACAGAGAATGGGCGTGGCCCGAATCACCATGAGGGGACATCAACACAGAACGAGCTTGGCCTGAATCACCATGAGGGGATGTCAACAGAGAATGGGCGTGGCCTGAATCACCACGAGGGGACGTCAACAGAGAATGGGCGTGGCCTGAATCACCATGAGGGGATGTCAACAGAGAACGGGCATGGCTTGAATCACCATGAGGGGACGTCAACAGAGAACGAGCTTGGCCTGAATCACCACGAGGGGATGTCAACAGAGAATGGGCGTGGCCTGAATCACCACGAGGGGACATCAACAGAGAACGGGCATGGCCTGAATCACCATGAGGGGACGTCAACAGAGAATGGGCGTGGCCTGAATCACCATGAGGGGATGTCAACAGAGAATGGGCGTGGCCTGAATCACCACGAGGGGACGTCAACAGAGAACGGGCATGGCCTGAATCACCATGAGGGGATGACAACAGAGAATGGGCGTGGCCTGAATCACCATGAGGGGATGTCAACAGAGTATGGGCGTGGCCTGAATCACCATGAGGGGACGTCAACAGAGAATGGGCGTGGCTTGAATCACCACGAGGGGACGTCAACAGAGAATGGGCGTGGCCTGAATCACCTCGAGGGGACGTCAACAGAGAATGGGCGTGGCTTGGATGACCAGGTGGTGATGAGCACAGAGGAGGGAGGAGCTGTTGATCCTGTGTTGATGTCACAGTCTGCAGACGACCAACTTGCCAATTTAGGAATGCTTCTGAAGTCCAGATTGTTCGAGAACCTGGTAAGAAGTGACTCAGTTCCGTGTGTGTATGTGTGTGTGTGTGTGTATGTGTGTGTGTGTATGTGTGTGTGTGCATTGTGTGTGTGTGTGTGTGTGCATGCATGCATGCGTGAGAGAGAGAGACAGAGACAGACAGAGAGAAAGAGACAGACAATGAGACAGAGAACGAAACAGAGAGAACATTACAAGCACAACACTCAAAGCACAGTCACCAGAACATTACCAGCACAATACTCAAAGCACACAGTCACCAGTCACCAGAACATTACCAACACAATACTCAAAGCACACAGTCACCAGAACATTACCAGCACAACACTCAAAGCACACAGTCACCAGAACATTACCAGCACAATGCTCAAAGCACACAGTCACCAGAACATTACCAGCACAACACTCAAAGCACACAGTCACCAGAACATTACCAGCACAACACTCAAAGCACACAGTCACCAGTCACCATAACATTACCAGCACAACGCTCAAAGCACAGTCACCAGAACATTACCAGCATAACACTCAAAGCACTCAGTCACCAGTCACCATAACATTACCAGTAAGCACCCACCAATCGCTCAAAGCCACACCAGTCACCAGTAAACATTACCAGCACAACACTCAAAGCACACAGTCACAGCAACCAGAACATTACCAGCACAACACACTCAAAGCACACAGTCACCAAACATTACCAGCACAATACTCAAAGCACACAGTCACCAGAACATTACCAGCACAACACTCAAAGCACCACAGTCACCAGAACATTACCAGCACAATACTCAAAGCACACAGTCACCAGAACATTACCAGCACAACACTCAAAGACACAGTCACCAGTCACCAGAACATTACCAGCACAACACTCAAAGCACACAGTCACCAGAACATACCAGCACAAATACTCAAAGCTCACAGTCACCAGTCACCAGAACATTACCAGCACAACACTCAAAGACAGTCACCAGTCACCAGAACATTACCAGCACAATACTCAAAGCACACAGTCACCAGTCACCAGAACATTACCAGCACAACACTCAAAGTACACAGTCACCAGTCACCAGAACATTACCAGCACAATACTCAAAGCACACAGTCACCAGAACATTACCAGCACAACACTCAAAGTACACAGTCACCAGTCACCAGAACATTACCAGCACAATACTCAAAGACACAGTCACCAGTCACCAGAACATTACCAGCACAATACTCAAAGACACATCACAGTCACCAGAACATTACCAGCACAATACTCAAAGTACACACAGTCACCAGAACATTACCAGCACAATACTCAAAGCACAATCACCAGTCACCAGAACATTACCAGCACAATACTCAAAGTACACAGTCACCAGAACATTACCAGCACAATACTCAAAGCACACAGTCACCAGAACATTACCAGCACAATACTCAAAGCACACAGTCACCAGAACATTACCAGCCCTACAACGTCAACATGCACACAAGCTCACACAGTCACCAGAACATTACCAGCACAATACTCAAAGCACACAGTCACCAGAACATTACCAGCACAATACTCAAAGCACACGTCACCAGAACATTACCAGCACAAACTCAAAGCACACAGTCACCAACATTACCAGCACAACACTCAAAGCACACAGTCACCAGAACATTACCAGCACAACTACCAAAGCACACAGTCACCAGAACATTACCAGCACAAACTCAAAGCACACAGTCACCAGAACATTACCAGCACAATACTCAAAGCACACAGTCACCAGAACATTACCAGCACAACACTCAAAGCACACAGTCACCAAACAATTACCAGCACAAACTCAAAGCACACAGTCACCAGAACATTACCAGCACAAACTCAAAGCACACAGTCACCAGAACATTACCAGCACAACACTCAAAGCACACAGTCACCAGAACATTACCAGCACAATACTCAAAGCACACAGTCACCAGAACATTACCAGCACAAACTCAAAGCACACACAGTCACCAGAACATTACCAGCACAATACTCAAAGCACACAGTCACCAGAACATTTCCAGCACAACTCAAAGCACCACAGTCACCAGAACATTTCCAGCACAACACTCAAAGCAACAGTCACCAGAACATTTCCAGCACAACTCTCAAAGCACACAGTCACCAGAACATTACCAGCACAATACTCAAAGCACACAGTCACCAGAACATTACCAGCACAATACTCAAAGCACACAGTCACCAGAACATTACCAGCACAATACTCAAAGCACACAGTCACCAGAACATTACCAGCACAATACTCAAAGCACACAGTCACCAGAACAATACCAGCACAAACTCAAAGCACACAGTCACCAGAACATTACCAGCACAATACTCAAAGCACACAGTCACCAGAACAATACCAGCACAACACTCAAAGCACACAGTCACCAGAACATACCAGCACAACACTCAAAGCACACAGTCCCAGAACATTACAAGCACAATACTCAAAGTACACAGTCGCCAGAACATTACCAGCACAGCACTCAAAGTGCACAGTCACCAGTCACCAGAGCATGACATGTTACAGCTTCACTACTTCCTTATTTCCTGTTACACCAGTGACATGCAGGACAGCGACAGTTGGAGTGGGTCAGGCAACGCGTGGACAGACACCCCCCCCCCCTCACCATCCTTTACGTGATGAAATGACTATCGAGTGGCGCCGGGACCTTGGGGGTGATTGTCTGGAGAATGGTGAGGTATTGGTGCTCTGGGTCCCATCCGCACCCTTGGATGTTTCTTGTTAATCGTCGCTTGTGACTTGGCCGCTGACTGACTTCAGGGAATCAGGCCTGATGACCGCAGGGAAAGACCTGCTGACTGCTCAGAAAGACGGCAAACTTTAGATCCCTTTCGGGGCATGTCAGACCTTGCTGAACAGCAAAATGGGTTGTGTCTGGAGCATCATGCCTGGCCACTTTTGCGGCCGTTCAAACAACCCCTGTGGTTGAAGTAAAGCAATATTGGCAGCTTCCCACCGCTAACTGTCAATACTGTAGTAAGCGGAAAGGAGCTGGCAGCTGTGCGAGCTAGTGGCAGGGCGGGCTGCCGTAAGAGAGATGAAGGCCCAGTGTAGGGCTAGAGAGGGCTCTTCCATTTTCTCTTGGTCCGGTGACTGGGTTGGACCTGGTTGGTGCACGTTGTGTGACTATGAACTGGGGTTTGTCATCTCCCCACCTTGCCGTTTGGTTTGTGAGTAGGGAAACTGATGACTGGGTCCATGTGGGTCATGCAATACAAGGATAGCCTTCCCCCCCCCCCCCCCCGGCCTCGTTTTGCTTGATGAAATGGCTATCGGTTGACGTCGGGGGATATGGGATGATTGTTTGGAGAATGGCGAGGCATTGGTGCTCTGGGTTCAATCTTGTTAACTGCCTATTACGCCATTGATGTGCAGGGCAGCGACGAAGGTTTTCCACTTCCGTCTGTTCTGGACTAGTCTCTGTATAGTGCCCCAAAGTATGTTCCAGGGCCTTTAGGTCTTCTATTCTTTATGACCAGATGTTCATGGGTCTTCCTCTTTCTGGTATCCAGTGAAGGGCAGTCTGGGTGGTGTTATCCTGCTGTCTTCCTGTCTTGCGTCTTCCTTCTGGTGTACAGTGAAGGGCAGTCTGGGTGATGTTATCCTGCTGTCTTTATGGTGTCCAGTGAAGGACAGTCTGGGTGATGTTGTCCTGCTGTCTTCATGGTGTCCAGTGAAGGACAGTCTGGGTGGTGTTATCCTGCTGTCTTCATGGTGTCCAGTGAAGCCCAGTCCTGGTGGTGTTATCCTGCTGTCTTCATGGTGTCCAGTGAAGGGCAGTCCAGGTGATGTTATCCTGCTGTCTTTATGGTGTCCAGTGAAGGGCAGTCCAGGTGATGTTGTCCTGCTGTCTTCATGGTGTCCAGTGAAGGGCAGTCCGGGTGATGTTATCCTGCTGTCTTCATGGTGTCCAGTGAAGGGCAGTCCGGGTGATGTTGTCCTGCTGTCTTCATGGTGTCCAGTGAAGGGCAGTCCAGGTGATGTTATCTGCTGTCTTCATGTGTTCAGTGAAGGGCAGTCCGGGTGATGTTGTCCTGCTGTCTTCATGGTGTCCAGGAAGGGCAGTCCGGGTGATGTTGTCCTGCTGTTCCTTCATGGTGTCCAGTGAAGGGCAGTCCGGTGATGTTATCCTGCTGTCTTCATGATATCCAGTGAAGGGCAGTCCAGGTGATGTTGTCCTGCTGTCTTATGGTGTCCAGTGAAGGGCAGTCCGGTGATGTTGTCCTACTGTCTTCATGATGTCCAGTGAAGGGCAGTCCATGTGATGTTGTCCTGCTGTCTTCATAATGTCCAGTGAAGGGCAGTCCAGGTGATGTTGTCCTGCTGTCTTCATGGTGTCCAGTGAAGGGCAGTCCGTGTGATGTTGTCCTGCTGTCTTCGTGTGTCCAGGAAGGGCAGTCCATGTGATGTTATCCTGCTATCTTTATGGTGTCCAGTGAAGGGCAGTCCGTGTGATGTTGTCCTGCTGTCTTCATGATGTCAGTGAAGGCAGTCCAGGGATGTGTCTTGCTGTCTCCTCGCTGTTCAGTGAAGGCAGTCCATGTGAGTATCCTGCTGTCTTCCTTCTTGGGTCCACAAGGTCAGTCCATGTATGTATCCTGCTGTTTCCTTCTGTGTCCAACGAAGGGAGTCCATGTGATTTTGATCCTGTTGTCTTCATGCTGTCCAGTGAAGGGCAGTCTGGGTGATGTTGTCCTGCTGTCTTCATGGTGTCCAGTGAAGGGCAGTCCGGGTGATGTTGTCCTACTGTCTTCATGCTGTCCAGTGAAGGGCAGTCCGGGTGATGTTGTCCTGCTGTCTTCATGGTGTCCAGTGAAGGGCAGTCCGGATGATGTTGTCCTGCTGTCTTCATGGTGTCCAGTGAAGGGCAGTCCAGGTGATGTTGTCCTGCTGTCTTCATGCTGTCCAGTGAAGGGCAGTCTGGGTGATGTTGTCCTGCTGTCTTCATGCTGTCCAGTGAAGGGCAGTCCGGGTGATGTTGTCCTGCTGTCTTCTGATGATGTGTCCAATCCAGCTCCATCGTCTTTTGATGATGATACTGTAGTAGCCAATCTCTCTTGACTGCATTGGACAAGTAGCTGTTGGTAAGGGATGGTGCTAGGCCACAAGATTCCATGATTCTTCGGATAACGTTTGTGTGGAAGGTTGATAGCTTGGTGAGGTCGCTGTCTCTCACACTGCAGCATTCTGAGCTGTAAAGTAGGGCGGACAGGATACAGCTGTGGCACAATCACAGGGCGGACAGGATACAGCTCTGGCACAATCACAGGGCGGACAGGATACAGCTGTGGCACAATCACAGGGCGGACAGGATACAGTTCTGGCACAATCACAGGGCGGTCAGGATACAGCTGTGGCACAATCACAGGGCGGACAGGATACAGCTGTGGCATAATCACAGGGCAGACAGGATACAGCTGTGGCACAACCACAGGGCAGACAGGATACAGCTGTGGCACAATCACAGGGCGGACAGGATACAGCTGTGGCACAATCACAGGGCAGACAGGATACAGCTGTGGCACAATCACAGGGCAGACAGGATACAGCTGTGGCACAACCACAGGGCGGACAGGATACAGCTGTGGCACAATCACAGGGCAGACAGGATACAGTTCTGGCACAATCACAGGCACTCACAACACGCACACACACACACACAAACACACACACACACATACACACACACACACACACATACACACACACACACATACACACACACACACATACACACACCATACACACACACACACACACACACACACACACACACACACACACACACACATACACACACTCATACACACACACACACACACTCACAACACACACACACACACACACACTCACAACACACACACACACACACACTCACACACAACACACACACACACACACACACACACACACACACACACACACACACACACACACACATACACACACACACAGAGGGTATGCACGTTGTTTGGCTCACACAGCGCAGGTGTTGTCCTGCTGCATAGTCTGATACTTCTTCTTCGACGAGGGTGCTCGCTGAGTATTCTGTATGTGCATGATCATCTAATATTGTCATGGCTGACAGGATCTTTAACGTGCGTCTTTCATGCTTACGAGATCTTTAACGTGCGTATTTCAGTTTCTGCATGCATGTGGACATGGGAAGGGGTTTGAAGCATTAGCGGATCTGCTGTGGCACAATCAGGGCGGACAGGATACAGCTGTGCCACATTCAGGGCGGACAGGATTCAGCTGTGGCACAATTTCGGCTGGATACGGGTGCTATACAGGGGGTGGAGGGGATGGGGGTGTCCACTACGTTGTTCTGTATTCTCCAGGCGTTTCTGGTTTTGCTAAGATGGCTCTTGAAGTCACTGCCTGCTTTTCCATGGTGTCTGACAATGCTGCCTGGGTAGGTGAAGTGTACAGTTGTGGGTAGGTGAAGTGTATAGTTGTGGGTAGGTGAAGTGTACAGTTGTGGGTAGGTGAACAGTACAGTTGTGGGTAGGTGAAGTGTACAGTAGTGGGTAGGTGAAGTGTACAGTTGTGGGTAGGTGAAGTGTACAGTAGTGGGTAGGTGAAGTGTACAGTTGTGGGTAGGTGAAGTGTACAGTTGTGGGTAGGTGAAGTGTACAGTTGTTTGCAGGTGAAGTGTACAGTTGTGGGTAGGTGAAGTGTTCAGTTGTGGGTAGGTGAAGTGTACAGTTGTGGGTAGGTGAAGTGTACAGTTGAGGGTAGGTGAAGTGTACAGTTGTGGGTAGGTGAAGTGTTCAGTTGTGGGTAGGTGAAGTGTACAGTTGTGGGTAGGTGAAGTGTAGTTGTGGGTAGGTGAAGTGTACAGTTGTGGGTAGGTGAAGTGTACAGTTTGTGGTAGGTGAAGTGTACAGTTATGGGTAGGTGAAGTGTACAGTTGTGGGTAGGTGAAGTGTACAGTTGTGGGTAGGTGAAGTGTACAATAGTGGGTAGGTGAAGTGTACAGTAGTGGGTAGGTGAAGTGTACAGTAGTGGGTAGGTGAATTGTATAGTTGTGGGTAGGTGAAGTGTACAGTAGTGGGTAGGTGAAGTGTACAGTTGTGGGTAGGTGAAGTGTACAGTTGTTTGTAGGTGAAGTGTACAGTAGTGGGTAGGTGAAGTGTACAGTTGTGGGTAGGTGAAGTGTACAGTTGTGGGTAGGTGAAGTATACAGTTGTGGGTAGGTGAAGTGTACAGTTGTGGGTAGGTGAAGTGTGCAGTTGTGGGTAGGTGAAGTGTACAGTTTGTGGTAGGCGAGGTGTACAGTTGAGGGTAGGTGAAGTGTGCAGTTGAGGGTAGGTGAAGTGTACAGTTGTGGGTAGGTGAAGTGTACAGTTGTGGGTAGGTGAAGTGTTCACTCATGGGTAGGTAAAGTGTACAGTTGTGGGTAGATGAAGTGTACAGTAGTGGGTAGGTGAAGTGTACAGTTGTGGGTAGGTGAAGTGTACAGTTGTGGGTAGGTGAAGTGTACAGTTGAGGGTAGGTGAAGTGTACAGTTGAGGGTAGGTGAAGTGTGCAGTTGAGGGTAGGTGAAGTGTACAGTTGTGGGTAGGTGAAGTGTACAGTTGAGGGTAGATGAAGTGTGCAGTTGTGGGTAGGTGAACAGTACAGTAGTGGGTAGGTGAAGTGTACAGTTGTAGGTAGGTGTGTTCCATTTTCTGGGGTTGGTGAGGGGTTTCCGATGTTCAGTCAGACCTCAACACTGTAACAAAGAAGGGAGTTGCTGATGAACATTGTAACAAAGAATAGAGTTGGTGATGCACGTGCTGACCGTTTGGTTGTGCAGGAGACCTGACCTTGCACGGGCAAGAGTTGCACGTGGGGAACCAGGTCAACGTGACCCACAACAGGCAGGAGCTTCACCATCACCATCACGTGACGTGTGACACGTTGGCCCGCAAGGTGGTGCATAACCACGTCTCTTTCCACAACAGTGACAGCCACACTGTGTCTGCTTACCAGTTGATCAAAGGTTTGGACACACTCACACACACACACACACGCTCACAACACACTCACACACACACACACACGCTCACAACACACACACACACACACACACACACATACACACACACACATACACACACACACACACACTCACAACACGCACACACACACACACACACACATACACACACACACACACTACACACACACACACACACACATACACACACACACACATACACACACACACACACACACATACACACACTCATACACACACACACACACATTCACAACACACACACACACACACACACTCACAACACACACACACACACACACTCACACACACACACACACACACACACACACACACACACACACACACACACACACACACAACATACACACACACAGAGGGTATGCACGTTGTTTGGCTCACACAGCGCAGGTGTTGTCCTGCTGCATAGTCTGATACTTCTTCTTCGACGAGGGTGCTCGCTGAGTATTCTGTATGTGCATGATCATCTAATATTGTCATGGCTGACAGGATCTTTAACGTGCGTCTTTCATGCTTACGAGATCTTTAACGTGCGTATTTCAGTTTCTGCATGCATGTGGACATGGGAAGGGGTTTGAAGCATTAGCGGATCTGCGTGTATGTTGAGTTGGGAGATGAGAAAACTCTGCACCCCTCATCCCCAGGCGCGATACAGATTTGAACTCCAACTTTCCCATTGAAAGTCTGACGTCCACTGTTGCCTCAAACGTCAAATTTCATACATCTAACAGTCAGTTTGGAATCACAACTCATTTCATATATCTAGCAGTCAGTTTGGAATCACAACTCATCACATTAACAGTTTGGAATCACTACTTATTATATATATCTTGCAGTCAGTTTGGAATCACAACTCATTATACATATATCTAACAGTCAGTTTGGAATCACAACTCATTTCATAACTTGTCTGACTTTCTATGGATTATGATCTATTTTCTTCTCTATGCTCATGTGTTGTGTGTGTAGAGTACCAAGGACCAGCTGTCAGACAGGTCCACTGGGACCTGATGCTACTGTCCTTGAGCAATAAGGTATTCTGAAGTCTGAAGTCTGAAGCTTTTTCCAAAAATGTCTTTTTGATGAGTTGTGTATTGTCGTCTTTTTCTTCATTCTACCGTCAACAGTTGTGAGTGTGTGTGTGTGTGTGTGTGTGTGTGTATGTGTGTGTGTGTGTGTGTGTGTGTGTGTGTGTGTGTGTGTGTGTGTGTATGTGTGTGTGTGTGTGTGTGTGTGTATGTGTGTGTGTGTGTGTGTGTGTGTGTGTATGTGTGTGTGTGTGTGCAGATCAAAGCCTTATGGTACTGAAGCAAGACAGGGAGGTGTATGTGAGGACCCAGGCGTTCCACAAGGCAGACAAACACCTGCAGGACAGTGGAGTGATAGCGATCCATGGAGATTCAGGTTGTGGTAAAACAGCTCTGGCCCACGCGCTTCTTCGTCACTATGGTGATGAAGGTTACACCCCACTCATCTTGCACACGCACGAGGAATGGCGGAGTCACGTGGGTGGCGAGAGAAAACAAATCATTCTGTTGGATGGTATCTTTGGCGACTTTGGCTTGAACCTTGAGACGTTTCGTGGCTGGAGCAAGTCATTTGCTTGTCTGCTGGAGTATACCCGAACAGGGTGGTGTCTTGTGATCTTTAACATGTACAAGCACGTCTGGAATGAGATGGAAGCTACTGGGGAAGCTGAGCAGATCCTGAAAGACGTTCCCATTGTGAACTTGCACAAGGACGGCAGACTGTCCCACCAGGAGAAGAAGGACATGATCAGAAGGTATTGGCTGGTGAACAACCTGCCTCTATCAGAACGGGAATTGCAAGAGACAACTGACGAGATTCTCTCCATGGAAAGATGCCAGTCTTTGTTTCCGTGGTGCTTGAAGACGTACACAGACAACTTCAGAAACTCCGCAGACCTGTCCATCTTCTCAAAGCCATCACTGGCAGTGACAGCTTTCTTAAAGCGAGGTCTGTTGGACAGAGACAGGGGGCGTGTCCTGGCTGCCGTGCTTCTTCTGACCATGAAGACTGATGCTGACTGCTGTGTATGTGTGGACACGGTGCAACTTCAGTTGAAGCAGCTAGGACTGGGAGACCTCACTGCCCAACAGGTGCACACGATGGCCAGGTATTATAGAGGAACATACCTTTCCTGGAACAAACCCACCTTCTGCAGCCGTGTCATCTACCAGGCTGCTGGCTTTGCACTGGGTTCCACAGAATTTCTGCCATCTTTACTGGCAGTGTGTGACCTTCGTTTCCTTGTAACACACGTGCAACACGGTCAGAATGAGAAACTGTGTACGCTGAACTTGTGCGGGAATCAGACCGCCCTGAAACGGTTCCACAGGAGAGTGTGTGATGAGATTCTTGCTGGCAACGTCCCTGACATCTGCCAACATCCCTCTTTGCAAACGGAACACTATCTGAGCGACTTTAAGCGGTACTGTTTGGCAAAAAACAATCTGAGGGCAGTTCTGGAGAAGGCGGACCTGTCGTACCAGAAGAGCTTGCTGTACTGGTCTGTGCTGTGTTCAACACCCGTTCTGACCGACTGGTGCATTGCCAACATGACAAACTACGACATGGACAAAAAAGAACTGGTGTGTCTCTTGCAGCAGGTTCTCTTTCTCTACTCGCTACTGGGTGAGAGAACCAGCAGCGTGACCATGGGCAGAGTCAGACGTGCTGTCACAGACAGCATGCAACAACCTCCACTTCTGTCCACGGTCTGTCTGCCATTGCCCCGGCCTTGTCAGCGCCACACCACACAGGTGAAGGACAGGTGTGAACGGCTGGCCACGTGCATTCTGTCTGGCACAATTTGCTACCTAGGAGACTTATCTCTGCCGATCCCTGCCAGCCTGGTGTCCTTGACAACCGGTCGTTACAACCCCTGTGTTGTTCAGGTCCACTTTCCAGGCAAGCACTGGCGTCTGGTGTTGAGAATACTGGCGGACAAAGAGAGTGATGAGAAGGATGAAGAAGGCAACACTTACCTACACCTGGCTGCCCAGATAGGTGACAGTCATGACGTCAGTGTCGCCGTCAGAAGTGGCGCTTCCTTAATGGAGCAGAACGGGGAAGGCCACACAGCCCTGGACATCGCCACTTCTAGAAGGAAACGCTTTCTGGTCCAAAATGAATACAACGTTTTATATCCACAGATAGCTGTAAGTCGGGGAAAAAATCTGCTGTCAGAAGGGTTTAAGGAACACTGTCGTCAGGGCGACATAGACCGAATGAAAGTCAGTCTTTGTGTGGATGCGGCCTTGAGCGACACGGACGAGCATGGAAACACGCCTCTCCATATCTGTAGCGCCAGTGGACAGAGTGACGCCTGTCTGGCGCTGCTGGACCTGAAGGCCGACATCAATGAAAGGAACGACCAACACCAAACGCCCCTGGGGACAGCGGCTGATCAAGGTCACCTGCAAGTGGTCAATTTGTTCCTGCAACATCGGGCACAGGTTAGGGAGGTGCCCACTGAAGTAGACAGATTTCTCGGCAGACCCAGCCGGAACAGCAGTCCTCTTCACCAGGCCTGCAGACGTGGTTTGGTTGATGTCGCTTCTCTCCTCCTACGCAATGGAGAAGACGTGAACGCTAAAGACTCGGAGAACAACAGTCCGCTACACGCTGCCTGTATACAAGGCAGCACGGAGCTGATCCGTCTTCTGCTGCAGCATGAAAGTGACCCCAATGGTGTGGACAACCAGCCACATACCCCGCTACAAGTTGCCTGCCGCTTTGTCAACACAGAGGCCATCAGTATCCTGATCACACAGGGGGCAGACGTCAACGCTAGGGACGGAAGGAAGCAGACAGCACTGCATGTGGCATGTTCCCTGGGTCTGACAGACATCGCCGCCCTATTGCTGACTCAGGGCGCCAAGCTGGACTGTGAGGATACGATCGTAACACGCCGTTATTGCTGGCGTGTCTGCGAGGACATGGCAACACAGCCGCCCTGTTGGTCAGCAAGGGCGCCCCCACTGGCAGTGCCAACAGACTAGGACGAACAGTGCTACATGGCGCCAGTGAAACAGGACTGAGTAACATTGTGGAGCAGGTCATCGTCCAGCAGACAGTGGACATCAACACCGCTGATGCTGACAAGAAAACGGCGCTTCACCTGGCCTGCTGCACACAGCACTGGGCCACAGTGATTCTTCTCCTGGACCACGGGGCTGACTTGGACATGGTGGACAATGTCAGACGCACGGCTCTTCACGCCGCTTCTACCAGAGGACACACACGCACAGCGGCCCTGCTTCTCCAATATGGCGCCAACTGCAACAGCAGAGACAGCGTCCTGCAGACCCCGCTGTTTTACGCTGTAGCAAAAGGTCACTATGACACGGCCTGTCTGCTTCTTGACCATAACGCTGATGTGGACAGCTGTGTGGAGTGGAAAGACAGGAAAGCCAGGCACAGTGACCCGGACTGCTGTAGCAGTTCCTGTGCTGACTGCTGCCTGTGTATCCAGGACAGTCTGACGCCCCTTCATGTGGCCGCCATGAAAGGACACGACAAACTTGCAGAGCTGCTCCTAACTCACCATGCAGACGTCAACGCCAGAGACAGAAAACAAAGGACACCACTACACTATGTGGATGTGAAGACACACCACAACTTGTTTGACTTGCTCAAAGCTCACGGGGCAGATCCCAAGGCCAAGGACATCGCTGGCGAGACACCGGCACTAGGAAATGAACATAATTCGGACTGGTTGTTCAGACTCTGTCTGATATTCATATGCACTGCCTTGCAGGTTCTGTTTATCTGATTTATTGGTCTGTAAGTGACTCAATGAAGGAAGAAGTTGAAAACATCACTGATGCAAAATGTGTTTGTGATTGAGAAACTGGACTTCCTTCTGACAGAAGTCTCAACAAACACTTGTCTTGATGACTTCTGGACTTCATGTTAATGTCTTTCTTCATCAGTCCTGCCCTCTTCCCTGTTTTCATTGAACTTCTTGATGTTCCAACATTTTCCAGACGAGGAAAGTTTGTGACAGTCACAGAAACAGATTGACACGATGGTGATGACGATTGGCGTGTGTAGTGTTTGTGATGATTGGCGTGTGCAGTGTTTGTCACGATTGGCGTGTGCAGTGTTTGTGATGATTGGCGTGTGCAGTGTTTGTCACGATTGGCGTGTGTAGTGTTTGTGATGATTGGCGTGTGTAGTGTTTGTATGATTGGCGTGTGCAGTGTTTGTCACGATTGGCGTGTGCAGTGTTTGTCAGATTGGCGTGTGAGTGTTTGTCACGATTGGCGTGTGAGTGTTTGTGATGATTGGCGTGTGCAGTGTTTGTGATGATTGGCGTGTGCAGTGTTTGTCAGATTGGCGTGTGCAGTGTTTGTGATGATTGGCGTGTGCAGTGTTTGTGATGATTGGCGTGTGCAGTGTTTGTGATGATTGGCGTGTGCAGTGTTTGTGATGATTGGCGTGTGCAGTGTTTGTGATGATTGGCGTGTGCAGTGTTTGTCATGATTGGCGTGTGCAGTGTTTGTCAGATTTGGGTGTGCAGTGTTTGTGATGATTGGCGTCAGTGTTTGTGATGATTGGCGTGTACAGTGTTTGTGATGATTGGCGTGTGCAGTGTTTGTGATGATTGGGCGTGTGCAGTGTTTGTGATGATTGGCGTGTGCAGTGTTTGTGATGATTGCGGTCAGTGTTTGTGATGATTGGCGTGTGCAGTGTTTGTGATGATTGGCGTGTGCAGTGTTTGTGATGATTGGCGTGTGCAGTGTTTGTCACGATTGGCGTGTGCAGTGTTTGTATGATTGGCGTGTGCAGTGTTTGTGATGATTGGCGTGTGCAGTGTTTGTAGATATGGCGTGTGCAGTGTTTGTGATGATTGGCGTGTGCAGTGTTTGTCACGATTGGCGTGTGCAGTGTTTGTGATGATTGGCGTGTGCAGTGTTTGATCACGATTGGCGTGTGCAGTGTTTGTGATGATTGGCGTGTGCAGTGTTTGTGATGATTGGCGTGTGCAGTTTTGATTGATGTGCATGTTTCGATTGGCGTGTGCAGTGTTTGTGATGATTGGCGTGTGCAGTGTTTGTGAGATTGGCGTGTGCAGTGTTTGTGATGATTGGCGTGTGCAGTGTTTGTGATGATTGGCGTGTGCAGTGTTTGTGATGATTGGCGTGTGCAGTGTTTGTGATGATTGGCGTGTGCAGTGTTTGTGATGATTGGCGTGGCAGTGTTTGTGATGATTGGCATGTGCAGTGTTTGTCACGATTGGCGTGTGCAGTGTTTGTGATGATTGGCGTGTGCAGTGTTTGTCACGATTGGCGTGTGCAGTGTTTGTGATGATTGTCAGCTGGCAGTTGCTGAGAAGGACTGACGGTGTTTGAACAGTGCTGTTTGGCCACTCCACCCATATTCTTCCAGTCATTAGCTGGCAGACTCCTTCACTGCGCAAAACCCTATGTACTGGTCAGGTGTTGAACCCTATGTACTGGTCAGGTCAGGTGTTGAACCCTATGTACTGGTCAGGTGTTGAACCCTATCTACTGGTCAGGTGTTGAACCTATGTGGCTGGTCAGTGTGTTGAACCCTATTGTAACTAGTCAGGTGTTGAACCCTATGTACTGGTCAGGTATTGAACCCTATGTACTGGTCAGGTGTTGAACCCTATTACTGGTCAGGTGTTGAACCCTAAGTACTGATCAGGTGTTAGATTGAACCCATGCATACACCAAATGAGTTCAAGGGTGTTGACACAACAGCCAGTTTATATGTAATGATAGAGTGTTAAGATGAGCAACAGCCATTATATGTAAGAAGAGTGTTAAGATGGACAGCAAACAGCCATTTAATGTAATGATAGAGTGTTAAGATGGCAGCAAACAGGCCAGTTTATATGTAATGATAGAGTGTTAAGATGGACAGCAAACAGGCCATTTATATGTAATGATAGAGTGTTAAGATGGACAGCAAACAGGCCAGTTTATATGTAATGATAGAGTGTAAGATGGACAGCAAACAGGCCAGTTTATATGTAATGATAGAGTGTTAAGATGGGCAGCAAACAGGCCAGTTTATATGTAATGATAGAGTGTTAAGATGGACAGCAAACAGGCCAGTTTATATGTAATGATAGAGTGTTAAGATGGACAGCAAACAGGCCAGTTTATATGTAATGATAGAGTGTTAAGATGGACAGCAAACAGGCCAGTTTATATGTAATGATAGAGGTTAAGATGGACAGCAAACAGGCCCAGTTTATATGTAATGATAGAGTGTTAAGATGGGCAGCAAACAGGCCAGTTTATATGTAATGATAGAGTGTTAAGATGGCAGCAAACAGGCCAGTTTATATGTAATGATAGAGTGTTAAGATGGACAGCAAACAGGCCAGTTTATATGTAATGATAGAGTGCTAAGATGGACAGCAAACAGGCCAGTTTATATGTAATGATAGAGTGTTAAGATGGGCAGCAAACAGGCCAGTTTATATGTAATGATAGAGTGTTAAGATGGGCAGCAAACACGCCAGTTTATATGTAATGATAGAGTGTTAAGATGGGCAGCAAACAGGCCAGTTTATATGTAATGATAGAGTGTTAAGATGGACAGCAAACAGGCCAGTTTATATGTAATGATAGAGTGTTAAGATGGGCAGCAAACAGGCCAGCTTATATGTAATGATAGAGGTTAAGATGGGCAGCAAACAGGCCAGCCAGTTTATATGTAATGATAGAGCGTTAAGATGGGCAGCAAACAGGCCAGTTTATATGTAATGATAGAGAGTTAAGATGGACAGCAAACAGGCCAGTTTATATGTAATGATAGTGTTAAGATGGGCAGCAAACAGGCCAGTTTATATGTAATGATAGAGTGTTAAGATGGACAGCAAACAGGCCAGTTTATATGTAATGATAGAGTGTTAAGATGGACAGCAAACAGGCCAGTTTATATGTAATGATAGAGTGTTAAGATGGACAGCAAACAGGCCAGTTTATATGTAATGATAGAGTGTTAAGATGGACAGCAAACAGGCCAGTTTATATGTATATGAATAGTGTTAAGATGGGCAGCAAACAGGCCAGTATATATGTAATGATAGAGTGTTAAGATGGACAGCAAACAGGCCAGTTTATATGTAATGATAGAGTGTTAAGATGGGCAGCAAACAGGCCAGTTTATATGTAATGATAGAGTGCTAAGATGGGCAGCAAACAGGCCAGTTTATATGTAATCATAGAGCATTAAGATGGACAGCAAACAGGCCAGTTTATATGTAATGATAAGAGAGTTAAGATGGACAGCAAACAGGCCAGTTTATATGTAATGATAGAGTGTTAAGATGGGCAGCAAACAGGCCAGTTTATATGTAATGATAGAGTGCTAAGATGGGCAGCAAACAGGCCAGTTTATATGTAATCATAGAGCATTAAGATGGACAGCAAACAGGCCAGTTTTATATGTAATGATAAGAGAGTT
Source organism: Monoplex corrugatus (assembly GCA_030674185.1). Classification (NCBI taxonomy): domain Eukaryota; kingdom Metazoa; phylum Mollusca; class Gastropoda; order Littorinimorpha; family Ranellidae; genus Monoplex; species Monoplex corrugatus. The sequence goes on along the minus strand of CM060312.1, from coordinate 3,275,192 downwards.
AAGATGGGCAACAAACACGCCAGTTTATATGTAATGAGAGTGTTAAGATGGGCAGCAAACAGGCCAGTTTATATGTAATGATAAGAGAGTTAAGATGGGCAGCAAACAGGCCAGTTTATATGTAATGATAGAGCGTTAAGATGGACAGCAAACAGGCCAGTTTATATGTAGTGATAAGAGAGTTAAGATGGGCAGCAAACAGGCCAGTTTATATGTAATGAGAGTGTTAAGATGGGCAGCAAACAGGCCAGTTTATATGTAATGATAAGAGCGTTAAGATGGGCAGCAAACAGGCCAGTTTATATGTAATGATAGTGTTAAGATGGACAGCAAACAGGCCAGTTTATATGTAATGATAGAGTGTTAAGATGGACAGCAAACAGGCCAGCTTTTATGTAATGAGAGTGTTAAGATGGACAGCAAACAGGCCAGTTTATATGTAATGATAGAGAGTTAAGATGGACAGCAAACAGGCCAGTTTATATGTAATGATAGAGTGTTAAGATGGACAGCAAACAGGCCAGTTTATATGTAATGATAGAGTGTTAAGATGGACAGCAAACAGGCCAGTTTATATGTAATGATAGAGTGTTAAGATGGGCAACAAACAGGCCAGTTTATATGTAATGATAGAGCGTTAAGATGGACAGCAAACAGGCCAGTTTATATGTAATGATAGAGCGTTAAGATGGACAGCAAACAGGCCAGTTTATATGTAATGAGAGTGTTAAGATGGGCAGCAAACAGGCCAGTTTATATGTAATGATAGAGCGTTAAGATGGGCAGCAAACAGGCCAGTTTATATGTAATGATAGAGTGTTAAGATGGACAGCAAACAGGCCAGTTTATATGTAATGATAGAATGTTAAGATGGACAGCAAACAGGCCAGTTTATATGTAATGATAGAGTGTTAAGATGGACAGCAAACAGGCCAGTTTATATGTAATGATAGAGTGTTAAGATGGACAGCAAACAGGCCAGTTTATATGTAATGATAGAGCATTAAGATGGACAGCAAACAGGCCAGTTTATATGTAATGATAGAATGTTAAGATGGACAGCAAACAGGCCAGTTTATATGTAATGATAGAATGTTAAGATGGACAGCAAACAGGCCAGTTTATATGTAATGATAGAGTGTTAAGATGGACAGCAAACTGTCAACATGTCATTGTCCATCACCATGTGTGACTGTCAACATGTCATTGAAGACGATCGCGCTTTGAGGAAATAGCACTGTTGATGATGTCATGATGTCGCCTTTTTGGGAAAATATGTAAATACTGACAACACTTCACTGTCAAATGGCTGACGTTTTAGTGATAAATCTATAGTATAGATGACCAAACGTTACTTATGGGATGTCACCAGTAAGCCATTTTCTCTCGGAGTGACACTGAATACAGCACATAGACCACAATGTGATCACTTTGACGCTGCTGTCATTACTCTACTACATGGTTTCCAACAAACGTTAACGAAATGATCACATTTGTGTTTCGAAAGAAGTCCAACTTTACAAATATGCCTGGCATTGTGGCTTCATCTTTTGCGGAAACATTCAAATGAATGCAAATTATGTTACACTTACTAACAAATAATGACATGCAAAATCTGACAGACGGGACACCACAAAGCATAATTTCAGAAACCTTAAAACAGATTTGGTGATGTGATCTTTATGTCACAGTGATGTATTTCCACGGAACAACACATTTTTCCCCGTTCGCTCAGCGCAGAATCAAAGGACAAGGGGCAGTTACCAGTAAATCTTACTCAAACCTAATGTCGGTGAGACTTATCTCCCATAGCATGTTTCCCCCATGTAACTCGTTTACTGACGCAAAGCTTTTCTTTTGAGCTTCTTGTGCTATAATTTTCATAGGCTTTGTTTACTATTTACTTTTAATGCTTTACATCGATCGGAAACTGAACTGAACTTTTGTACTTTTGTTGAGTTAACATTGGACTAGAAAATCTTTTTGTTTGTTTTTGTCCATCTTTTATTTAATATTGGACCAAAAAATCATTTTGGTTTTTGTTTGATTTAATACTTTCCTTATTCAATGTGGAATAGAAGGCACTGTGCTAATTGATAGTGTACTTATATCACCTAACAGCAGACTACAAAAACCATTTTGTTCATTGTCATGTTTTGTTTGATTTTGTACTTTTCTTGATTAATATTTGGTCACAGAAATAACTTAGTTTTTGCTTTATTTTGTGCTTTTTGTATTTAACATTTGATCATAAAAATCGATTTCCTTTTGTTTTATTTTGCACTTGCATTGGTTTAATATTAGACTATAAAATCATATTGCTTTTGTGTGTTAAATTTTGTACTGTTCTCGACTGAACATTGGAACAGAAAAAAACACACTTTGTTTATTGTTGGATTTTGTGCTTATCTGACTTTACATTGGATTATACATGTTGTAAAAACCAATTTCTCTTACTTTTGGTTGCTTTAGTATGAGACTATAAAACATTATTTTGTGTGTTTGTTTGTTTGCTCTTTGTTTCTTTGATTCTGTAGTTTGCTTGATTGAATACAAGACTCAAAAGACCACCTTGTTTTTTATTTCGTAGTTTGCCGTATTTCATATTAGATTAAAAAACTATTTCATTTTCATTTGATTTTGTATTTTGCTTCATTTCATGGTAGATTATCACTACCACAGATCTTTTGTGGAATGTGTACTGTCTTTGCTCTGTTAAATATAGAAGTCTAGAAATCACAGGAATCTTGAATCTGCAAATTGCTGTGTTATATATTTGATTTTGTAGTTTGTTTCATTTGATGTTTGACTATAAACCACTGTTTGGTATTTGATTTTGTATCTGACTGCTTTTGAATTAATATTCGACCGTCAAATCAGTATCTTTGTCTAAAAAATGCGTTTTTGTTTGTTTGGTTTTATACTTTACTTATTGAATATGACTGTACAAATACAATGTTTAAATATTTTGTGCTTATTTTGATCCAGTACTAGACTTTAAAACTATTTTATCTTTTGTATGATTTTGTATTTTTGCTGGATTTAATATCAAATTCCATAAACTATTAATTTCTTGTCTGATTTTGTATTTTGCTAGATTTAGTATCAGACTCCATAACTATTGTTTCATGTGATATTTTGTACTTTGATGCATTTAGTATCAGACTCTATAACTATTGTTTCATGTGATATTTTGTACTCTGCTGGATTTAGTATTAGACTCTATAACTATTGTTTCATGTGATATTTTGTACTCTGCTGGATTTAGTATCAGACTCTATAACTATTGTTTTCTTATGATATTTTGTACATTGCTGGATTTAGTATCAGACTCTATAACTATTGTTTCATGTGATATTTTGTACTTTGCTGGATATAGTATCAGACTCTATAACTATTGTTTCATGTGATATTTTGTACTCTGCTGGATTTAGTATCAGACTCTATAACTATTGTTTCATGTGATATTTTGTACATTGCTGGATTTAGTATCAGACTCTATAACTATTGTTTCATGTGATATTTTGTACTCTGCTGGATTTAGTATCAGACTCTATAACTATTGTTTTCTTATGATATTTTGTACATTGCTGGATTTAGTATCAGACTCTATAACTATTGTTTCATGTGATATTTTGTACATTGCTGGATTTAGTATTAGACTCTATAACTATTGTTTTCTTATGTGATATTTTGTACATTGCTGGATTTAGTATCAGATTCTATAACTATTGTTTCATGTGATATTTTGTACTTTGCTGGATTTAGTATCAGACTCCATAACTATTGTTTCATGTGATATTTTGTACATTGCTGGATTTAATATTAGACTCTATAACTATTGTTTTCTTATGTGATATTTTGTACATTGCTGGATTTAGTATCAGATTCTATAACTATTGTTTCATGTGATATTTTGTACTTTGCTGGATTTAGTATCAGACTCCATAACTATTGTTTTCTGCTGGATTTAGTATCAGACTCTATAACTATTGTTCTCTGCTGGATTTAGTATCAGACTCTATAACTATTGTTCTCTGCTGGATTTAGTATCAGACTCTATAACTATTGTTTTCTGCTGGATTTAGTATCAGACTCCATAACTATTGTTCTCTGCTGGATTTAGTATCAGACTCTATAACTATTGTTCTCTGCTGGATTTAGTATCAGACTCTATAACTATTGTTCTCTGCTGGATTTAGTATCAGACTCTATAACTATTGTTCTCTGCTGGATTTAGTATCAGACTCTATAACTATTGTTCTCTGCTGGATTTAGTATCAGACTCCATAACTATTGTTCTCTGCTGGATTTAGTATCAGACTCCATAACTATTGTTTTCTTATGATATTTTGTACTCTGCTGGATTTAGTATCAGACTCCATAACTATTGTTTTCTTATGTGATTTTGTACTTTGATTCAACATCATACACTAATACTATTGTTTTTGTTCTCTTATATGTTTTTTTTTTCTCAGAGCTGGAGTACATGAAGCCCATCTGTGTTTATTTGGTTTTATTCTTGGTTTGACACAAAATTAGACCTACAGTACCCATATCGTCTTTGTTTGGTTGTGTACTAGGCTTGACTTAATAGATGTTATAATTTTGTTTCACTCCAAATTAGACTGTGTAAAACCCAACACAGTTTGTGTTTGATTTTGTATGTGGTTTGATACAACCCACCCCCACCCCCACCCACCAAATAAATAAATAAATAAAAACCAAAAAAAACTCACTTTGTCCTTTATTTGATTTTGATGTGGTTTGACACAAAAATAAACCTTCCAAAACTCACTTTGTCCTTTATATTTGATTTTGATGTGGTTTGACTCAATAATAAACCTTCCAAAACTCACTTTGTCCTTTATTTGATTTTGATGTGGTTTGACTCAAAAATACACCCTGCAAAACTCATTTTGTCCTTTATTTTGGATGTTTTGTTGATTTTGTGTGGTTTGACTCAAAAATAAACCCTGCAAAACTCACTTTTTTCCTTTTATTTGATTTCTACTTTGCTTGACTCGGTGTACGTATTCTGACTCAAAGTTAGATCGTGTAAATCCAGTGTGGTTTTTTTTTTTTGTTTTGTTTTGTTTTTGTTTGATTTTGTGCCTGCTTTGACTCAAAATCAAACCGTAAAAACTCATTATGTTTTTCTTTTGGTTTTGTTTGGATGCTGTATTTGGTTTGATTCAGGATGATTTATACTTTTTCTGACTCAAAATTGGACCTACAAAACCCATCTTGTCCTTTGTTTGATTCTGACGTGACTCAAAGTTACAGCAACAAAACCTATTACCGTTTTTGTTTGTTTGTTTTATTTTGTAGCCTGCTTAGTTTGACTCAAATGTAGACCTATAAAATCCACTGTGTTCTTTAGTTGATTTTGTACTTGCCTTGACTAAATATAGGCAATATCATACTTTTTTTCTGATTCAAAATTTGACCTATAAAACCGACTATGTTCTTTGTTTAATGTTGTACTTGGTGTGACTCAAAATTATACCGTATAAAATCCACAATGGTTTTGTCTGATGTGTTCACTTTGAATTAATTTTACTGTGCCACTGTGCCTGGAGGAAAAGTGAAAAAAAAATCAAAATTAAAATTGATTTTAGAGGTTGGCCTACTTCTTCCCATTTACAAAATGTAGATTGGCAATGTGCCATCCTTTGAGTCTGTAACCCACACAGTGTAGATTGGCAATGTTCCATCCTTTGAGTCTGTAACCCACACAATGTAGATTGGACAATGTGCATCCTTTGAGTCTGTAACCCACACAATGTAGATTGGCAATGTGCCATCCTTTGAGTCTGTAACCCACAACGTAGATTGGCAATGTGTGCCATCCTTTGATGTCTGTAACCCACACAAGTGTAGATTGGCAATGTGCATCCTTTGAGTCTGTAACCCACACAATGTAGATTGGCAATGTGCATCCTTTGAGTCTGTAACCCACAAATGTAGATTGGCAATGTGGATCCTTTGAGTCTGTAACCCACAAATGTAGATTGGCAATGTGTATCCTTTGAGTCTGTAACCCACACAATGTAGATTGGCAATGTGCCATCCTTTGAGTCTGTAACCACAAAGTGGTAGATTGGAATGTTTGCCATCCATTTGAGTCGTAACCCAATTGTAGATTGGCATGTGCCATCCATTGAGTCTTAACAATGTGTGTGGAATGTGCAATCTTGATCTGTACCATCAATGTGTTGATGTGTTAGCCTTGAGTCTGTAACCCACCATTGTAATTGATGTGTATCATTGGTCTGTTACCCACAAATGTTGATTGGCAATGTGTGATCCTTGGTCTGTACACACTAGTTGGATTGTGATCATTGGCTGTCCCCAATGTGTGGCATGGCCTCTTTGAGTCTGGGACCCAAGTAATTGGCATGTGCATCTTTGAGTCTGTACCAATAGTGCTGGTAGTAGTAGGTTTTGGTATTGAACACAGGGTTGGTTGATAGTTGTCTCTTGTTGATTACAATGTGATTCGGTTTGTGTTTAGGCTTAGCTCGATCGATTTGTTTGTTGTTGTCTGTCTTCTGTTTGTTTTGTGGTTTCGGTGGCTGGCTGGTGGCTGGCTGGTCGGTTGGCTGGTTGTTGGCTGCTAGTTGGCTGGCTGTGTGGTTGTTGGTTGGTTGTTGTGGCTGTTGGTTGGTTGGTTGGTTGGTTGTTGTCGGTTGGCTGGTGGCTGTGGTGTCGGTTGCTGGTTGGTTGGCTGGTTGGCTGGTGTTGGTTGGTTGTGTTGGTTGGTGTTGGTTGGTTGGTTGTGTTGCTGGTTGTGTGTTGGTTGGTTGGTGTTGGTTGGTGGTCACAGGGGAATTTTCCTACATGAAATGCAGGAGACTCGTCGTGACGAGAAAAGAAAGTGACCATAACACAGCGCCATCTGTTCTCCTTTATCCCCGAATGTATTGTTTTTGTTTACTTCTGACAGTTTGTCTGTAGAATTTTGCCAGGGATGACTCTTTTGTTGCCGAGGGATGTTTTACCTGTGCTAAATGCGTGCTGCACATAGGACCTTTGTTTATCATTTCAGCCAGAATAGCAATATTATCCAGACGGCCACCTTAGGTCTGGGAAGTGGTCACGTAACTACTGACGGGGATCTCATGGATTCCAAACCCCATCATTCTTACAAAGAAAAAAACAACAACAAAAAACAAAACAAACAAACAAAAACCACAACAACAAAAACAAAGAAAAAAATAAAAACAAAACAAAACAAAAAACTATTGTGGGATTTTCTGGCTCCTGCCGGCTCCTACCCGGAGTTGAACGTGCTATGGGCTCATTAGGAAGACTGGGTTAGTTAGTTGAGTGAGTTTTAAAGTCCTACCACTCTTAGAGTATACGAGGACTAGCGAAAATATTTTTTGAAGACAATAATTTTAAAGCATTGTGAGAAACCGATGCTTTATTCGGTTCTCTGATCCACCCTGGATGGCAATCGAATGGGTGAATGAAGACTGGGACCACACATTCTAGTTTTATCCACATTATGGATGCGTCACTGAGTGTGTTGCTCGCATCTCCTAACACTGCAGGTGTCTGTACCCCCTGCGAGATGAGCACGTACTTAAGTAACTGCGCCAATGGGCCTTTGCTTTTCTGAGGGCTGAATTTAAAACAAAACAGACAAACAAAAAAGTCTGGCCCTCCAGAAAGTTGAAATCAACAGCAACAACAACAACAGCAACAACAACAACAACAAAACCTTGGCCTGCCCGACATTTGAACTTAGTACATGTGTTTTATCCACTAAGCCACAGCAGTTTTCAGAGTAGCACCGTGTGTGTGTGTGTGTGTTGGTGTGTGTCTGTGTGTGTGTGACTTCAATCAGTTAATAAAGGCTTTACCCAGTTGATAAAGGCTTCAGTCACTCAATAAAGGCTTCTTTCAGTCAATAAAGGCTGCAGGCAATCAATAAAGGCTTCAGTCAGTCAATAAAGGCTTCAGTCAATCAATAAAGGCTTCAGTCAGTCAATAATGGCTTCAGTCAATAAAGGCTTCAATGAGACAGTAAAGCTTCAGTCAGTCAATAAAGGCTTCAGTCAGTCAGTAAAGTTTCAGTCGATCAATAAGGTATCAGTTAATAAAGGCTTCAGTCAGTCAATAAAGGCTTCAGTCAGTCAATAAAGGCTTCATCCAGTCCATAAAGGCTTCAATCAGTCATTAAAGGCTTCAGCCAGTCAATCAGTAAAGGTTTCGGTCAGTCAATAGCTTCAGTCAATCTATAAAGGCTTCAGTCAGTGAATAAAGGCTTCAGTCAATCAACAAAGGCTTCG
>CM060312.1:3256892-3261892 GCA_030674185.1 Monoplex corrugatus | reverse complement strand
ATTTCCCCGAGCTGTACCATTGTTTTGTGATGGACAATCAGTATTGAAACAGTTCCCCAAGCTTCACCACAGTTCTTCTGTGAGGTAGGCCTACTGTCACTAATGAAACATTTCCCCGAGCTGTACCATTGTTTTGTGATGGACAATCAGTATTGAAACAGTTCCCCAAGCTTCACCACAGTTCTTCTGTGAGGTAGGCCTACTGTCACTAATGAAACATTTCCCCGAGCTGTACCATTGTTTTGTGATGGACAATCAGTATTGAAAAAGTTCCTGTTATGAGAGTCAATACTGAAACATTTCCCCAGTTTACACCACTGTTGTTTTGGGAGGGACAATCAGTACTGAAACATTTCCCCGAGCTTTACCACTGTTGTTTTGAGAGGGACAATCAGAACTGAAACATTTCCCCGAGCAATACCACTGTTTTTCAGAGACAGTCAGTACCGAAACATTTCCCCTACTGTTAGTACTGAAACATTTCCCCGACAGTCAGTGCTGAAACACTTCCCCAAACTATGCAATAGTTCTTTAGTGGGGACAGTCAGAAACAGAACTGACGAAACAGGTTTCCAAACAGGTAACACAGCACCTCACCATTGCCAGTTTACCAGAGCTGAAGCACAAAGAGGACGGGCGTTGCTCATGTGGTGACTGACGGATGTGTTGTGTGCAATCTGCCTTCTGTCTTCAGGACCGCTTGCCACAGTGTGGGCATAAAACCAGACACAGTCCTAGACTTGTACAGAATGGTGTTCTCTCTGTTCTCTAGACTTGTACAGAAAGGTGTTCTCTCTGTTCTCTAGACTTGTACAGAAGGTGTTCTCTCTGTTCTCTAGACTTGTACAGAATGGTGTTCTCTCTGTTCTCTAGACTTGTACAGAAAGTGTTCTCTCTGTTCTCTAGACTTGTACAGAAAGGTGTTCTCTCTGTTCTCTAGATGAAACCCCTATTGTACAGAAAGGTGTTCTCTCTGTTCTCTAGACTTGTACAGAAAGGTGTTCTCTCTGTTCTCTAGACTGTACAGAAAGGTGTTCTCTCTGTTCTCTAGACTTGTACAGAATGTGTTCTCTCTGTACTCTAGACTTGTACAGAAAGGTGTTCTCGTCTGTACTGCTAGACTTGTACAGAAAGGTGTTCTGTCTGTACTCTAGACATGTACAGAATGGTGTTCTCTCTGTACTGCTAGACTTGTACAGAATGGTGTTCTCTCTGTACTGCTAGACATGTACAGAATGGTGTTCTCTCTGTACTGCTAGACATGTACAGAATGGTGTTCTCTCTGTACTGCTAGACATGTACAGAATGGCGTTCTCTCTATACTGCTAGACTTGTACAGAAAGGTGTTCTGTCTGTACTCTAGACTTGTGCAGAATGGCGTTCTCTCTGTACTGCTAGACATGTACAGAATGGTGTTCTCTCTGTACTGCTAGACATGTACAGAATGGTGTTCTCTCTGTACTGCTAGACTTGTACAGAATGGCGTTCTCTCTGTACTGCTAGACTTGTACAGAATCAACACACACAGCATGTCGTCCTGTCTTGTCTGTACTGCTAGACGTACACAGAGTGGCGTCCTGTCTGTCCTGAGGCCAGTGAGACACACAATGTAGATGTGCTTATGTACACGTCAACGTATCTGGTAAACAACTACACAACAGGCAGTACAGTATGAAATACACAAGTCGTTTGTGTACCGTGAATATACTGAGCGGAGAAGTAGACAACATGCACTTCACTGACTATATATATATACAAAAGATGAATTTTGTCAACACGATTACCTGTTGGACAAATACGTTACATGCAATACATCATTATGTACATGTACACAGTACGTGTATTCTGTGAATACAGCTAATAGACAAATAAACAACATGCAATACATACGTACAGAATACATGTATTCTATCAACAAACTGACGAATACACAACATGCATCACATACGTACACAATACACGTATTATATCAACACAGCTGAGAGACAAATACACAACAGGCATCATATACGTACACGTATTCTTTGGTTATCACGTCATAAGGACGACATAACCCTGAACATAACATGGACCAGTCTACCTGACACACTGTAGGTCTAAAGGTGACATATCTAACACCGTGTGTACACGTCATAAGGACGACATAATGGACCAGTCTACCTGACACACTGTAGGTCTAAGGTGACATATCTACACCGTGTGTACACGTCATAAGGACGACATAATGGACCAGTCTACCTGACACACTGTAGGTCTAAGGTGACATATCTACACCGTGTGTACACGTCATAAGGACGACATAATGGACCAGTCTACCTGACACACTGTAGGTCTAAGGTGACATATCCACACGTCATGAGGACGACATAACCCTGAATATAAAATGGACCAGTCCACCTGACACACTGTAGGTCTAAAGGTGACATATCTACACGTCACAATGACGACATAATGGACCAGTCTACCTGACACAGGTGACATATCTACACGTCATAAGGACGACATAATGGACCAGTCTACCTGACACACTGTAGGTCTAAGGTGACATATCTACACCGTGTGTACACGTCATAATGACGACATAATGGACCAGTCTACCTGACTCATTGTAGGTCTAAGGTGACATATCCACACGTCATGAGGACGACATAACCCTGAATATAAAATGGACCAGTCCACCTGACACACTGTAGGTCTAAAGGTGACATATCTACACGTCACAATGACGACATAATGGACCAGTCTACCTGACACAGGTGACATATCTACACGTCATAATGACGACATAATGGACCAGTCTACCTGACACAGGTGACATATCTACACGTCATAATGACGACATAATAGACAAGTCTACCTGACACATTGTAGGTCAACAGGTGACATATCTACACGTCACATGGATAACATGGGGTACGTATACAGCGTTGACGTGCTATACATAGGTATGTATTTTACATATGACCTGTGTAACCCTTTCACTCCGTCACCCTACGCACCAGCTTGCTGTAACAGCCTGATGAATAGAGCGCAGGAGTGAAAAGGTTAAAGGGCAAACATGGGAATATGTACAATGGGCAGAGAACAGAAAATAATGTACAGGTGACATGGTGAGACATAAAACAGGTGACATGAGACATCAAGAGACATAACACAGGTGACATGATACATGAAAAGACATAACACATGATACATGACGAGACATAACACAGGTGACATGATACATGACGAGACATAACACAGGTGACATGATACATGACGAGACATAACACAGGTGACATGATACATCAAGAGACATAACACAGGTGACATGATAAATGACGAGACATAACACAGGTGACATGATAAATGACGAGACATAACACAGTGACATGATACATCAAGAGACATAACACAGGTGACATGATACATGACGAGACATAACACAGGTGACATGATAAATGACGAGACATAACACAGGTGACATGATACATGACGAGACATAACAGGTGACATGATACATGACGAGACATAACACAGGTGACATGATACATCAAGAGACATAACACAGGTGACATGATACATGACGAGACATAACACAGGTGACATGATACATGACGAGACATAACACAGGTGACATGATACATGAAGAGACATAATACAGGTGACATGATACATCAAGAGACATAACACAGCTGACATGATACATGACGAGACATAACACAGGTGACATGATACACGAAGACACAAAACACATCAGGTATACCTGTACAGGTGACTACACGAGAGACAGCGGCATACATGTGACACATGTTGAGGTCAAGTACACCACATGAACCAGGTGTGTCTGTACAGGGTGCTGTTCTGTCACAGACAGACCGACAGACAGACAGACAAATAGACAGACAGACAGACAGACAGACAAGCATCAGCAATGTATGTACAATGTCATGCTTCACTACACTACAGGAAATGTGGCTACACGTGTAATAAGGATTGCAAAACAGTTTGACATTTTAAAAAAAAAATGTAAAGCAGAAATTGTGTGTGTGTGTGTGTGTGTGTGTGTGTGTGTGTGTGTGTGTGTGTGTGTGTGTTGTCTGTGTGTGTCTGTGTGTGTGTGTGTGTGTGTGTGTGTCTGTGTGTGTTCTTTATTTATTTATTTTTTACTGTCTCCTTTTTTATGCTTCCCCATCTTGTACACCATTCTGTGTCACAACCCTCACTCACACCGCTCCTGTCAGCTGTCCAACCCACACCCCTAGACCCACCGACTCTGAGGTCACTATAAGCGTAGGGCATGAAGGACCACATCCTGTGGGACAATTGTCCACAACACGGTGATGAGGAGATTAATGATGATAATGATGATGGAGTTCAGTAGGGGTCTGAGACTGCGTGACAGGGCTGTACTTTACTTTCATAATAAATCCTAGCGCAACCAGGCCCGAAAGATACAGACACCTGCAACGTCGGTCAAGAAATTTGAGCAACGCCTTCAGTAATGCAACCTTAAAGTGGATAAGACTCGACTGTGAGGTCCCGGTCTTCCCAAGAAGCCCATAGTGCGCTCAACTCTCAATAGGACATGGCCAGGGCGGAACGAATGCCTTAAAAATGTTTTGGCCTGATGGGGATTGGAACTTTCTACATCCCGGTTACCGGTCCATTAACTTAACCACTCAGCCACGATGACAGTGTAAACACGAATCTGACTTTGCTACAGGAAAAGCACAGAATCTTCTCAGTACAAACTGCAATGAGTGATTGTATTTTTTTTTCCTGGTGAAATTTAACATCACCTTTCCTGAATAGGACGGGTCTGTTCCTTTCACTCACGGCAGATAAACAAATTTATTTTCTGATCAAGTGATGTTGACAGTCACTATGTCTGTAGCCTGAAAATACTTTCTGAAAAATCTTCAATATGTCAGTATTTCCTCATAAAAAACAAACATACACTGACATAATCAAAGGAACATAACTACTGCCAAGCTGACTTTATTGCAGATTAAGGATAT
>CM060312.1:3246892-3251892 GCA_030674185.1 Monoplex corrugatus | reverse complement strand
TACATATATACCTTAGTCATCAGTACCTGTAACATGGCATGATGTACATATATACCTTAGTCAGTCAGTACCTGTAACATGGTATGATGTACATATATACCTTAGTCAGTCAGTACCTGTAACATGGTATGATGTACATATATACCTTAGTCAAGTCAGTACCTGTAACATGGTATGATGTACATATATACCTTAGTCAGTCAGTACCTGTAACATGGTATGATGTACATATATACCTTAGTCAGTCAGTACCTGTAACATGGTATCATGTACATATATACTTAGTCAGTCAGTAACCTGTAACATGGTATGATGTACATATATACCTAGTCAGTCAGTACCTGTAACATGGATGATGTACATATATACCTTAGTCAGTCAGTACCTGTAACATGGTATGATGTACATATATACCATTAGTCAGTCAGTACTGTAACATGTATGATGTACATATATACCTTAGTCAGTCAGTCATACTGTAACATGGTATGATGTACATATATACCTTAGTCAGTCAGTACTGTAACATGGATATGTACATATATACCTTAGTCAGTCAGTACCTGTAACATGGTATGATGTACATATATACCTTAGTCAGTCAGTACCTGTAACATGGTATGATGTACATATATACCTTAGTCAGTCAGTCAGTACCTAACATGATGATGTACATATATACCTTAGTCAGTCAGTACCTGTAACATGGTATGATTACATATATACCTTAGTCAGTCATACCTGTAACATGGTATGATGTACATATATACCTTAGTACAGTCAGTACCTGTAACATGGTATGATGTACATATATACCTTAGTCATCAGTACTGTAACATGGATATGTACATATATACCTTAGTCAGTCAGTACCTGTAACATGGTATGATTACATATATACCTTAGTCAGTCAGTACCTGTAACATGGTATGATGTACATATATACCTTAGTCAGTCAGTCAGTACCTGTAACATGGTATGATGTACATATATACCTTAGTCAGTCAGTACCTGTAACATGGTATGATGTACATATATACCTTAGTCAGTCAGTACCTGTAACATGATATGACATATATACCTATCAGTCAGTCAGTACCTGTAACATGGTATGATGTACATATATACCTTAGTCAGTCAGTACCTGTAACATGTATGATGTACATAATACCTTAGTCAGTCAGTCAGTACCTGTAACATGTATGATGTACAATATACCTTATCAGTCATACCTGTAACATGATATACATATATACCTTAGTCATCATACCTGTAACATGGTATGATGTACATATATACCTTAGTAGTCAGTATCGTAACATGGTATGATGTACAATAACCTTATCATCAGTACCTGAACATGGATATGACATTATACCTTAGTCATCAGTACCTGTAACATGTATGATGTACATATATACCTTAGTCAGTCATACCTTAACTGGTAATTACATTATACCTTATCAGTCAGTACTGTAACATGGTATGATGTACATATATCCTTAGTCAGTCAGTACTGTAACATGGTATGATGTACATATATACCTTAGTACATCAGTACCTTAACATGGTATGATGTACATATAACCTTAGTCAGTCAGTACCTGTAACATGGTATATGTACATATATACCTTAGTCAGTCAGTACTGTAACATGTATGATGTACAATATACCTTAGTCAGTCAGTACCTGTAACATGGATATGTACATATATACCTTAGTCAGTCAGTACCTGTAACATGGATGATGTACAATATACCTTAGTCAGTCAGTACCTGTAACATGGTATGATGTACATATATACCTATATCAGTCAGTACCGTAACATGGTATGATGTACATATATACCTTAGTCAGTCAGTACCTGTAACTGGTATGATGTACATATATACCTTAGTCAGTCAGTACCTGTAACATGGTATGATGTACATATATACCTTGTCAGTCAGTACCTGTAACATGGTATGATGTACATATATACCTTAGTCAGTCAGTACTGTAACATGGTATGATGTACATATATACCTTAGTCAGTCATCAGTACCTGTAACATGGTTGATGTACATATATACCTAGTCAGTCAGTACCTGTAACATGGCATATGTACATATATACCTTAGTCAGTCAGTACCTGTAACATGGTATATGTAATATATACCTTAGTCAGTCAGTACCTGTAACATGGATATGTACATATATACCTTAGTCAGTCAGTACCTGTAACATGGATATGTACATATATACCTTAGTCAGTCAGTACTGTAACATGGTATGATGTACATATATACTTAGTCAGTCAGTACCTGTACATGGTATGTACATATATACCTTAGTCAGTCAGTACCTGTAACATGGATGATGTACATATATACCTTAGTCAGTCAGTACCTGTAACATGGTATGATGTACATATATACCTAGTCAGTCAGTACTGTAACATGGTATGATGTACATATATACTTAGTCAGTCAGTACTGTAACATGGAATGTAATATATACCTTGTCAGTCAGTACGTAATGATGTACATATACCTTAGTCGTAGTACCTGTACATGGATATGTAATATTCCTTGTCAGTCGTACCGTACATGGATATGAATATATACTTGTCAGTAGTCAGTACCTGTAACATGGTATATGTACTATATACCTTGTCAGTCAGTACTGACATGGATATTACATATATACCTATCGCTCAGTACCTGTAACATGGTATGATGTACAATCCTAGTCAGTCAGTACCTGTAATGTATGATTAGTTACTTATAGTCCATCGTCGTACTACATGGTAACATAACCTTAGTCGCATCCTGTAACTGTTAGTAATTACCTAGTCAGTCATACTGTAACATGTATATGTACATATATACCTTAGTCAGTCAGTACTGTAACTGGTATATGATTATACTTAGTAGTCAGTCCGTAACATGGATAGAATATACCTAGTCAGTCAGTACTGTAACTGGTATGAGTACATTACTTAGTCAGTCATACCTGAACATGGTTGATTAAATATACCTTAGTCATCAGTACTGTAACAGGAGATGTACTATATACCTTGTCAGTCAGTACGTAACATGGTATGTGTACTATATACCTTAGTCAGTCAGACGTAACATGGATATGTACATAACCTAGTCAGTCAGTACTTACATGTATGATGTACATTTACCTTAGTCAGTCATCCGTAACATGGTATGATGTACATATTACCTTAGTCAGTCAGTACCTGTAACTGGTATGATGTACTAATACTTGTCAGTCAGTACCTGTAACATGTATGATGTACATATACCTTATCAGTCAGTACTGTAACATGGTATGAATATACCTTAGTCGCAGTACTGTAACTGGTATGTGTCATATATCCTTAGTCAGTCAGTACCTGTAACTGGAATGACTATATACCTTAGTCAGTCAGGTACTGTAACATGGTATGTGTACATATATCCTTGTCAGTCAGTACCTGTAACATGGTATGAGTAATATACCTAGTCAGTCAGTCGACTGTAAATGGTATGTGTACATATTACCTTAGTTAGTACTGTACATGGTATGATGACATTATACTTAGTCAGTCAGTACCTGTAACTGGTATGATGTAATATATACCTTAGTCAGTCATGTACCTGTAACATGGTATATGTACATATATACCTTAGTCAGTCAGTACCTGTAACATGGTATGATGTACATATATACCTTAGTCAGTCAGTACCGTAACATGGTATGATGTACATATATACCTTAGTATCAGTCAGTACCTGTAACATGGTATGATGTACATATATACCTTAGTCAGTCAGTACTGTAACATGGTATGATGTACATATATACCTTAGTCAGTCAGTACCTGTAACTGGTATATGTAATATATACCTTAGTCAGTCAGTACCTGTAACATGGTATGATGTACATATATACCTTAGTCAGTCAGTACCTGTAACATGGTATGATGTACATATTACCTTAGTCAGTCAGTACCTGTAACATGGTATGATGTACATATATACCTTAGTCAGTCATCGTACCTGTACATGGTATGATGTACATATATACCTTAGTCAGTCAGTACTGTAACATGGTATGATGTACATATATACCTTCGTCAGTCAGTACCTGTAACATGGTATGATGCACATATATACCTTAGTCAGTCAGTCAGTACCTGTAACATGGTATGATGTACATATATACCTTGTCAGTCAGTACCTGTAACATGGTATGATGTACATATATACCTTAGTCAGTCAGTCAGTACCTGTAACATGTATGATGTACATTAACCTTAGCAGTCAGTACCGTAACATGTATGATGTACAAACCTATCACGTCAGTACCTTAACAGTATATGTACATATATACCTTAGTCAGTCAGTAAGTCCCCATGAGGAAAATGGCAGTAACTTTTACGTCATTTGTTGTCTTTTCTGTGCAAATGCTCTCTCTCTCTCTCTCTCTCTCTCTCTCTCTCTCTCTGTGCACGTGCTGTTCCCCCCCCCTCTCCCTCTCCCTCACTTGGTGTAATGGTTAACGCAACGGACCACTGATTGGAAGGTTGTGGGTTTGAATCCCCATCAGTTCCTTCAAAACCATTGTGAGATTTTTCCGCTCTAACCGGCTCCTACCCAGAGCTGGGCGTGCTATGGGCGTGCTATGGGTGTGCTATGGGCGTGCTATGGGCGTGCTATGGGCGTGCTATGGGCTTACAGGGAAGACTGGGACCACACAATCGAGTCTCATCCACTTTACGGATGCGTCATTGGGGGTGTTACTCAAATTTTCTGAACAGAATCCACAGGTGTCTGTATCTCTCAGGTCTGGTTGACGCCAGGATATATTATGATAGTAAGCGTAGAGCACAGCTCTGTCACGCAGTCTCAATCATAGATGGAACTCCATAGCATCATGATTATCATCCTCATCGGCATCATCATCATCGCATTGTAAATTTTTTTTTAAAGATATAGATAGAAAGAGAGAGAGAGACAGCAGGCAC
>CM060312.1:3236892-3241892 GCA_030674185.1 Monoplex corrugatus | reverse complement strand
GGTCTAAATGTGTCTAAAGTGTGAATGATGCAGATGCTGATTTTCCTCACTGGAATCGGTCCAGTGTCTTCTGATATCATCCATATCTTTCTGTAAACTTTTAGAATGAAGCCATTGACAGGAGTTTGCAGTTTGTTCAAGAGGGATTCATCGCACTCGGACAATTCCATATGTGCTCCACCCAAACCAGCCAAGAATTATCTGGCAGACTCCCTGAGCCTGCGCAAAACCCTATGTGCTGCCAAGGTCTTGAAATTGGGGAGGAGGGGGGAACTTTTGAAACAGTGACACCAGCAGAATGATGGAAACATTAAGATGGGCAGCCAACAGACCAGTTTTTAACGTTGCGGGCAAAGGCTAAACTTGAGATATCGATCTTGGGTCCACGGCCCTTTCAGAAGAAAAACCGATCAGCCTGCCAAGTGATGATGAGATGAACGATTCCTTTGCTCAACACGAGTCGTGTTCTTCTGTAAGATGCCAGAACAAAAGTAATACTGTCAATACAGACTGTTCACATGTTACAGTTAGTTCAGTATGGTCTGTCCTGTGCTGTCCTCTTTTGTGAAAATTCTAGATCAACTTGTTGAAAATACACAGTGTTCATGTATTATAAGTTAGTGCAGAATGTTCTGTATCACTGTAGGGTCAAATAATACAGTGTTGACGTGTTATAAGTTAGTGCAGAATGTTCTGTATCATTGTAGGGTCAAATAATACACATTGGTCACGTGCTAAGGTCAGTCCGGTACATTCCTTTTGAAGTCTGATCTGTCCAGAAAGTTTCTGTTGGTTTATATCTAGTGGGCAGCTTGGGGCCCACAGAGAGAGAGAGAGAGAGACAGGCAGACATACATACATACATACATACAGACAGACAGACAGAGAGAGAGAGAGAGAGAAGAGACAGACAGACAGACAAAAACAGACGAACAGAGAGACAGTACAGACAGACGACAGAGAGACAGACACAGAGAGAGAGAGACAGACAGACAGAAGAGAGAGAGAGACAGACAGACAGACAGAAAGAGAAGACAGACAGACAGAAAGAGAGACAGACAGACAGAAAGAAGAGACAAAAGAGAAAGGAGACAGAGAGAGAACACAGAGAGAGACAGAGACTTCAGACTTAGAAAGAGAGATACAGACAGACAGACAGACAGAAAAACAGACAGACAAGACAGAACGAGAGAGAGAGAGAGAGACAGAGAGAGACAGAGAGAGAAACAGAAACAGAGACAGACAGACACAGGGAGAGAGAGAGAGAGAGAGAGAGAGAGAGAGAGAGAGAGAGAGAGAGAGAGAGAGAGAGAGAGAGAGAAAGAGAGAGAGAGAGACGACGACGACGACAGACGACGACAAAGACCTTAACTGTCCGTAACTTGTCAGTGTACATTGCTAAGGCTTTGTGTATTATGTTTTAGAATATTTGACGCTTCCATGATTGGCTTTGGTGCCAGTTTTGCTGAAGAACAAAATTAATGTAATCTCTGGTTCCTCGCACCACCGTGTCCTGGCTGGTTATGATCTGAAGGCAGAGAGCTCAAAAAGAACTAATGATCTGAAGGCAGAGAGATCGAAAAGAACTAATGATCTGAAGGCAGAGAGCTCAAAAAGAACTAATGATCTGAAGGCAGAGAGCTCAAAAAGAACTAATGATCTGAAGGCAGAGAGCTCAAAAAGAACTAATGATCTGAAGGCAGAGAGATCGAAAAGAACTAATGATCTGAAGGCAGAGAGCTCAAAAAAAACTAATGATCTGAAGGCAGAGAGCTCAAAAAGAACTAATGATCTGAAGGCAGAGAGCTCAAAAAGAACTAATGATCTGAAGGCAGAGAGATCAAAAAGAACTAATGATCTGAAGGCAGAGAGATCGAAAAGAACTAATGATCTGAAGGCAGAGAGCTCAAAGACCTCAATGATCTTGAGGCCCGGGTGAGAACAAAAAGTAACTAACTTTGGATTCTGAAGGCAGAGAGACTCAAAAGAACTAATGATCTGAAGGCAGAGAGATCAAAAAGAACTAAGGTCGCCAAGTCTTCCATTCTATCCATCCTCTGAATGGAAGACTTGTGACCAGATATAAAAGGAGATAGTTAGAATGGCCTGACCATGCTGTTTTGTTGACAAGAGAGACAGTGAATCAGTTCACTGATACTGTCTCTACCATACCTGTCTGTCTGTCTACCATACCTGTCTGTCTGTCTACTATACCTGTCTGTCTGTCTACCATACCTGTCTGTCTGTCTACCATACCTGTCTGTCTGTCTCTCTAGTTCACTGATACTGTGTCTACCATACCTGTCTGTCTGTCTATACTTATTCCTGTCTGTCTGTCTACTATACCTGTCTGTCTGTCTACCATACCTAGTCTGTCTGTCTACCATACCTGTCTGTCTGTCTCTCTTAGTTCACTGATACTGTGTCTACCATACCTGTCTGTCTGTCTCTCTTAGTTCACTGATACTGTGTCTACCATACCTGTCTGTCTGTCTACCATCTGTCTTTGTCTCTCTCTTAGTTCACTGATACTGTGTCTACCATACCTGTCTGTCTGTCTCTCTCTTAGTTCACTGATACTGTGTCTACCATACCTGTCTGTCTGTCTCTCTCTTAGTTCACTGATACTCTGTCTACCATACCTGTCTGTCTGTCTGTCTTAGTTCATGATACTGTGTCTACCATACCTGTCTGTCTGTCTCTCTCTTAGTTCACTGATACTGTGTCTACCATACCTGTCTGTCTGTCTGTCTGTCTCTCTTAGTTCACTGATACTGTGTCTACCATACCTGTCTGTCTGTCTTCTCTTAGTTCATTGATACTGTGTCTACCATATCTGTCTGTCTGTCTGTCTCTTAGTTCACTGATACTGTGTCTACCATACCTGTCTGTCTGTCTGTCTCTCTCTTAGTTCACTGATACTGTGTCTACCATACCTGTCTGTCTGTCTCTCTCTTAGTTCACTGATACTGTGTCTACCATACCTGTCTGTCTGTCTGTCTCTCTCTTAGTTCACTGATACTGTGTCTACCATACCCTTGTCTGTCTTCTTAGTTCATCTGATACTGTGTCTACCATACCTGTCTGTCTGTCTGTCTCTCTCTTTGTTCACTGATACTGTGTCTACCATACCTTCTGTCTGTCTGTCTCTCTTAGTTCACTGATACTGTGTCTACCATACCTGTCTGTCTGTCTGTCTCTCTCTTAGTTCACTGATACTGTGTCTACCATACCTGTCTGTCTGTCTCTCTCTTAGTTCACTGATACTGTGTCTACCATACCTGTCTGTCTGTCTGTCTCTCTCTTAGTTCACTGATACTGTGTCTACCATACCTGTCTGTCTGTCTGTCTCTCTTAGTTCACTGATACTGTGTCTACCATACATGTCTGTCTGTCTGTCTCTCTCTTAGTTCACTGATACTGTGTCTACCATACCTTCTGTCTGTCTGTCTGTCTCTTAGTTCACTGATACTGTGTCTACCATACCTGTCTGTCTGTCTGTCTCTCTCTTAGTTCACTGATACTGTGTCTACCATACCTGTCGTCTGTCTGTCTGTCTCTTAGTTCACTGATACTGTGTCTACCATACCTGTCTGTCTGTCTGTCTCTCTCTTAGTTCACTGATACTGTGTCTACCATACCTGTCTGTCTGTCTCTCTTAGTTCACTGATACTGTGTCTACCATACCTGTCTGTCTGTCTGTCTCTCTCTTAGTTCACTGATACTGTGTCTACCATACCTGTCTGTCTGTCTGTCTCTCTTAGTTCACTGATACTGTGTCTACCATACCTGTCTGTCTGTCTGTCTCTCTCTTAGTTCACTGATACTGTGTCTACCATACCTGTCTGTCTGTCTGTCTCTCTCTTAGTTCACTGATACTGTGTCTACCATACCTGTACCATACCTGTCTGTCTGTCTTCTCTCTTAGTTCACTGATACTGTGTCTACCATACTGTCTGTCTGTCTGTTCCTCTTAGTTCACTGATACTGGTCTACCATACCTGTCTGTCTCTTCTCTCTTAGTTCACTGATACTGGTCTACCATACCTTCTGTCTGTCTCTCCTCTAGTTCACTGATACTGTGTCTACCATACCTTCTGTCTGTCTGTCTCTAGTTCACTGATACTGTGTCTACCATACCTGTCTGTCTGTCTGTCTCTTAGTTCACTGATACGTGTCTCAACCTGTCTGTCTGTCTCTCTTTTCTTAGTTCCAACTGCTGTTGTTTTCCCTACCATACTGTCTGTCTGTCTCTCTCTTTGTTCACTGATACTGTGTCTACCTCTGTCTGTCTTGTCTTGTTCCTCTCTTGTTCATGATACTGTGTCTACCATACCTGTCTGTCTGTCTGTCTCTTAGTTCACTGATACTGTGTCTACCATACCTGTCTGTCTGTCTCTCTCTTAGTTCACTGATACTGTGTCTACCATACTGTCTGTCTGTCTCTCTTAGTTCACTGATACTGTGTCTACCATACCTTCTGTCTGTCTTCTCTTAGTTCACTGATACTGTGTCTACCATACCTGTCTGTCTTCTGTCTGTTCTCTTTGTTTCACTGATACTGTGTCTACCATACCTGTCTGTCTGTCTCTTCTCTTAGTTCACTATCTGTGTCTCCCATACTGTCTGTCTGCTCTTCTCTCTCTAGTTCACTGATACTGTGTCTACCATACCTGTCTGTCTTCTGTCTTCTTCTTAGTCACTATCTGTTCTCCATCTATCTGTCTTGTCTGTCTGTCTCTCTTAATTCACTGATACTGTGTCTACCATACCTGTCTGTCTGTCTGTCTTCTCTCTTAGTTCATGATACTGTTCTACCTTCCTGGTCTGTCTGTTCTGTCTGTCTCTCTTTAGTTCACTGATACTGTGTCTACCATACCTGTCTGTCTGTCTTCTCTCTTAGTCACTGATACTGTGTCTACCATACCTGTCTGTCTGTCTGTCTCTCCTAGTTCACTGATACTGTGTCTACCATACCTGTCTGTCTGTCTGTCTGTCTC
>CM060312.1:3219392-3226892 GCA_030674185.1 Monoplex corrugatus | reverse complement strand
CAGTACAAAGTACAATTAGACTCACTTGACACTAAATGTATTCAGAGAACACTTTGCCGGCCTACCTCTTGTCCAACGAAATTTAACACTCGCCAAAACGAAAAAAAAAAAGAAAAAAAGTACGACATGACAGAGGTCTAAAAGCATCACATCAATGATAACCATGATGGTGTGTTGAGTTATGTCAGTGACAGACTTGCTGTCATCAGCACTGTCAGTACTGGTGTCAGTGCTACAGACTTATGTCAGTGACAGACTTGCTGTCATCACACTGTCAGTACTGGTGTCAGTGCTACAGACTTATGTCAGTGACAGACTTGCTGTCATCAACACTGTCAGTACTGGTGTCAGTGCTACAGACTTATGTCAGTGACAGACTTGCTGTCATCAACACTGTCAGTACTGGTGTCAGTGCACAGACTTATGTCAGTGTCAGTTACTGGTGTCAGTGCTACAGACTTATGTCAGTGACAGACTTGCTGTCATCAACACTGTCAGTACTGGTGTCAGTGCCACAGACTTATGTCAGTGTCAGTACTGGTGTCAGTGCTACAGACTTATGTCAGTGACAGACTTGCTGTCATCAACACTGTCAGTACTGGTGTCAGTGCCACAGACTTATGTCAGTGTCAGTACTGGTGTCAGTGCTACAGACTTATGTCAGTGACAGACTTGCTGTCATCAACACTGTCAGTACTGCTGTCAGTGCTACAGATTTATGTCACTGTCAGTACTGGTGTCAGTGCTACAGACTTATGTCAGTGACAGACTTGCTGTCATCAACACTGTCAGTACTGCTGTCAGTACTACAGACTGTCACATGTGATATCACTGCGTCACGTGCACACTTCCATTACAACCAGGATTTGCCAACAATCGTCTTACTGTCTTCATCTCTTCTTCGTTCACATGCAGGTTAAAAAAGATTATTTTCATTAAAAGGTCACATAAAATAAGCAGGGAAAATATAACAGGTAGAGCTACGAATTACAGTCTAACTCTGTCATAAAAATTTATCATATACTGAACTACCAATCCAATATATACAGGAAGATGAACTAAGAATTTATCAGTACACGCATATGGCCTATACCACACACTTGCAATCACGCACAACACACACACATACACACACACGCACACAGACACACAAACACACATACACGCACGCACACATATACATGCAAGCACACACACACATGCACACACACGCACGCACGTACACACACATATGAGCATACACGCACACACACCTGCCCCATGCTATTTATACCACGCTCTTTCCCCCAAAGCCCTGATTCATCTGGAAGATTTCATTCACAACCTGAACACCTACATCCACACCCACACCCCACACCCCTCTCCACCACATTCAACAGACCCTGAACTCCAAGTAACAGCCGGGAACCGTTTCCATTCCAGAGCACTCTATCTGACACGGCACAGATAATCTCCCTTGCCGTGACGTCACAGACGGTATGGTAATGGCCAGAAGTGGCCGATATTTATAACGCCGTGCAGGGAGAGCTGTGCTCGGAGTGCTAAAAACCCACATCGACACTGGGAGGGGGAGAGGTTTCTGGTGCAGATAAGGCTTGTCTGTGTTGACAATCCTTTCACAAGAGAGGCAGGAGAATAAATAAACCTTTTCCCCTGTGCAGAACAAAAGTGGACAGAATAAATAAATCTTTTCCCTCGTTGACGATTGCTGCACAGGAAGAAGGCAGGCAGATAATAAACCTTTTCCTTGCCAGCATTCCACACAATAAACAGGGGGTAAAGGTTGGTCAAGGCAAACAAAGATCTGGGTCAAGGTAAAGCCTACATTCCATAACCTTGATCTCATAGGGGAACGAGGTGGTACAGACCTCAACTTGAGGGTGGGTATCCATCTCCCTTCCCTTGCTGCAAAACCTTAAAAAAAATGTCAGGTACCCATTCACAGCTGGGTAGACTGCAGGCCTCTGCACATACTAACCTCCCCATCTGTGATTCACACCCACCCAGACTGGTGGAGGCAGCCGAGACAGGAAGGCCAGTGTTTTACATCTGTGCCAATCAGCCCTCTTTGAATGAGAAGTAGCAACGTTTCTCTCATGGGCCAACGTCATGAGGACAGTGACCACCTTCTCGCTCTCACTGCTTTACCTTCTCCAACCCTGAAGAGAGCCAGGTGTCCACTGACAGCTGGGTGCACTGGGTGACTCACCATGGACATCTTGCGTTACCTTCTTCACTACTATATTTTACACTCAATCTGTTCAAAGTGCTACATTTTACACTCAATCTGTTCAGAGTGCTACATTTTACACTCAATCAGTTCAGACTCACCACAATCAACTTGAGTGTTGTCCTGACTACATTTTACACTCAATATGTACAGACTCACCACAATCAACTTGAGTGCTGTCCTGACTACATTTTACAGTCAATATGTACAGACTCACCACAATCAACTTGAGTGGTGTCCTGACTACATTTTACACTCAATATGTACAGACTCACCACAATCAACTTGAGTGTCTGTCTGACTACATTTTACACTCAATATGTACAGACTCACCACAATCAACTTGAGTGTTGTCCTGACTACATTTTACAGCCAATATGTACAGACTCACCACAATCAACTTGAGTGTTGTCCTGACTACATTTTACAGTCAATATGTACAGACTCACCACAGTCAAATTGAGTGTCTATCTGACTACATTTTACAGTCAATATGTACAGACTCACCACAATCAACTTGAGTGTCTGTCTGACTACATTTTACACTCAATATGTACAGACTTACCACAGTCAACTTGAGTGTCTGTCTGACTACATTTTACACTCAATCTGTTCAGAGCGATGCCAAGAAGCAGCTGTTTGGTGATGAACAAATGGAATGTTGAAACTGGTCGTTCCTGGCACACTCTGAGCATTTACTCATCTATGCTTTGTTTTTTGTTTTGTTTTTATTCATCTATTTATTTATCTATCTTTTTATTTGTTTATTTACTTATTTATTTATTTATTTATTTATTTATTTATTTATTTATTTTATTTATTAATATTACAAATTATTCTCTGGACTAATTCTTGAAATATACGAATAAGAAAACACAACAAACTGATCACGAACACTGTGCCACTGGCCTGAGCCACCTCACTGACCACAGTTTAGCCGGCTAAAAACAACCATAATAATAATAACAATAACAATAACATCAATACAACAACAATAACAACGATGATGATGATGATGATATTAATAATAACAACAACAACAATGATGATGATGATGATGATGATGATGATAGACGATAATAGAAATATCAACAGCAATGATAAAAAGAACAGTGATGATAATATCAATGATAACAGCAACAATACTAACAATAACAAAAAACGATAACAACAATAATTATTTACCATAACAACAACAAGAACAAAACTAATCAATAATAATGATAAAATAATGAAAACAACAAGAAGAAGAAGAAAAAGACAAAATCACCAAAAAAATCTCAATGATAATAATTTACATCAAAAACAAGGGCAGTCTAACCTGATCATGAAGGCGGTACCATTGGCCTGGGCGTCCTTGCTGACCACTGCCCAGCTGGCCCTGATGGCCTCCCGGTCCTTGGCGCTCAGCCCCGTGACTGGGTCACGTTCACCTTCCGTCACACCTGGCTTGTCCATGTCCATTTCCAGGTGAGGCCCACTGTCACACAACACCGTCACCATAATCACAAACAGACTGTAAACATAATTCACATCACATCACAAACATGTGTGACTGCCCGTATTCGAACAAACGGGAACCACAAAAAACACGACAACTGAACCAGAACGTATATCAGATATAATAACACAAAACAAGACAAGACCAGATCAGACCAGACCAGACAAACAAACAAGACCAGATCAGACCAGACCAGACCAGACCAGACCAGACAAAACAAACAAGACCAGACCAGACCAAACCAGACGGGGCAGCACCAGACGAGATGAGACGAGACAAAACGAGACGAGACAAGCCAAGGTCAAGGCAAGGCAAAGCAAGCCAAGCCGAACCAAGGCAAGGCAAGGCAAGACAAGACAAGGCAAGGCAAGACAAGACAAGACAAGACAAGGCAAGACAAGACAAGGCAAGAAGACAAGGCAAGGCACAGCAAGACATGACAAGACAAGACAAGGCAAGGCAAGACAAGGCAAGATAAGGCAAGGCAAGGCAAGGCAAGGCAAGACAAGATAAGGCAAGACAAGACAAGACGAGACGAGACAAGGCAAGACAAGACAAGGCAAGACAAGGCAAGCCAAGGCAAGCCAAGGCACAGCAAGACAAGACAAGACAAGGCAAGCCAAGCCAAGGCAAAGCATGGCAAGCCAAGACAAGGCACAGCAAGACAAGACAAGACAAGACAAGCCAAGGCACAGCAAGACAAGACAAGACAAGGCAAGCCAAGCCAAGGCAAAGCATGGCAAGCCAAGACAAGGCACAGCAAGACAAGACAAGACAAGGCAAGGCAAGACAAGACAAACAAGACAAGACAAGGCAAGGCAAGCCAAGCCAAGGTACAGCAAGACAAGACAAGACAAGCCAAGACAAGCCAAGACAAGGCACAGCAAGCCAAGACAAGGCAAGGCACAGCAAGCCAAGACAAACAAGACAAGACAAGGCAAGGCAAGCCAAGACAAGACAAGACAAGGCAAGGCAAGGCACAGCAAGACAAGACAAGATAAGCCAAGGCACAGCAAGACAAGGCAAGACAAGACAAGGCAAGCCAAGACAAGTCACAGCAAGACAAGACATGACCAGACAAGACAAGCCAAGACAAGGCAAGGCACAGCAAGACAAGGCAAGGCAAGGCAAGACAAGACAAGCCAAGCCAAGCCAAGGCAAGCCAAGACAAGACAAGGCAAGGCAAGACAAGGTAAGCACACCTTGTCTTGTTATACTAGATACGCTATCTGATTCTATTTTCGTGTATTTCTGGTTCCAAATTCCATGTGATCTACAGTGCTCAGTTGTCCACAGTTTTACACGTACCACCAGAACTGTGTATCGTTCTCTCTGCTTTCTTCAGTCCTCTTAACGACATACCATTACGGCCTGTAACCCTCCAGTTAAGTGAACAAGAAACATCCCACGATGCCGGATGGGACCCAGAGCACCAATGCCTGACCACTGCCCGGACAATCACCATCCACCTCCTGACACCATGCAGTAGCCATTTCACCAGGAAAAAAAAAAAAAAAGGGGGGGGGGGGGGTGGCTGTCCATGACAGTAATTCTCGATTTACACACAAACGTCACGAATGCTATGTGGTGGAAAAAAGCCAAGCTGATTAATGTATGAACTGAAGTTCTGTCATAACCACAATGTGCTGGTAACATCTTCAGGTCCTGTCTTACGTTTGGATTCTACTCGGCTCTGTCTTGGGATCAATCATCACCATCATCATCATCAGGTACCCTGCCGCATGGCGTTGGCGACCATGGACTTCCAACCATCTCTATCTCTCGTTGCCCCCAGCATCTCCCCCATCCTCCTCATCCCCAGCCACTCCGCAAGTCCGTCCAGCATTCTCTCCCTGGGTCTACCTGGTGCTCTCCTTCCCTCCAGCTTTCCCGTTGTGACCAGGTGCTCCAAATTCCCCTTCCTCATAAAATGGCCTATAAATGTTGCTTGTCTTTTCCTAATCTTCCTTATGAGTGATCTACTTGTGTCTGCCTCCATCAAGACTGTCTCGTTTGTTTTCTTTGCTGTCCATGGTACTCTCAACATTCTTCTGAGAAACCACATCTCGGCTGCCTCGATCCTGCTCTGGCTTTGCTTGCTGACTGTCCACGCCTCGCATCCGTACAAGAGTATTGGTTCTATATAACATTCAAGGACTCTCTATCTGATGTTAATTGACAGGCATTTGTTGGTAAGAATGCTTGTCATCTTCTTGAATGCTGTTTTGGCTTGGCCGATTCTGCCAGCTATTTCCGATGTGCATCTGCCGTCTGATGAAATGACCGTTCCCAGGTATTTGAACTTATTAACCTGTTGGGATCAATATGTCACTGAAACAGTCAGGATATTTCATAATGAACTGTATCCATTGATCTATTATGTCAGAAAAAACCCCTTACTTCAAGTGGTCCACACTTCGAATATGACCGCTGACATCCAAAACAAGTGTGACTGCCCGCGTTCAAGCAAACAGGAACCAGAAGAAAAAAAAAACACGAAAGAAGAATACGAACGCATATTTGATACAACAAGACAAGACAGGTGCTAAATTTTCGGCCAACTGGCCTTTGTCAAGCATAAGATTACAAACAAACAAACAAACACCAGATACAAAAATTATGAGAAAAACACTGAAACTTCCCTGCTGCTGTGTCCAATGTGAGAAAAGGAATAAACTAAGATGACATCATAATGTGTTTTTTGAGGAAATATAATGTCAGAGCGGAAATGAGAACTATGACGCACTAGCGAAGAGTTGTATTAAATACATTGTTGTATTAAATACGTTGTTGTATTAAATACGTTGTTGCATTAAATACGGCGTTCGTATTCTTCTTTCGTGCTTTTTCTGGTTCATGCCTGCTGTCAGTTTTGATCAACAGAACGTGGAATGGTCCATCACAGACAGCGAACGAACAAGCAAGCAAGAAAGAGAGAGAGAGAGAGAGAGAGAGAGAGAGAGAGAGAGACAGACAGACAGACAGACAGACAGACACAGACAGACACAGACAGACAGAGACAGAGACAGAGAGAGAAATGAAAACAAAGACAAGCAAAGTGTTGTATGTACCTGCAGGGGACCAGGGCCAAAGCAAAAAGAACTCAGTCTATATAGCACGGTTGATGTGCCAGTTTTCCAGGTGTGTTATCCTATTTGGAGGCATCAGCCCGTACGGGGTGGACTATGGAATTGTTCAGACAAAGAAAACGTGGCCAGGCTTACCGCACACTACTCCTATTCTAAACAAGAGGAAAAGCAGTGGCAGCTGGTGTACAGAAACTTACTAATGACTCATTCTTAAAAAAACCTTACGTGTCCAAGGAAAGGATGAAGAAGGTGTGTGTGTGTGTGTGTGTGTGTGTGTGTGTGTGTGTGTGTGTGTGTGTGTGTGTGTGTATGTGTGTGTGTGTGTGTTATGTGTGTGTGTGTGTGTGTATGTATGTATGTTATACGTATGTATGTATATATGTATGTATGTATGTATGTATGTATGTATATATGTATGTATGTATGTATGTATGTATGTATGTGTGTGTGTGTGTGTGTATGTATGTGTGTGTGATGATGGTGGTGGTGGTGTATATGTATATATGTATTATGTATGTATGTGTGCGCGCGCGTACGCGCGTGTGTGTGTGTGTAACGGTGACGTGTGTGTCTGATGGTGATGACTGCATGTGTGTGCAGAGGGGTAGGGTGTTTGCATGTGACAGTGATGTGTGTATGTGGGCCCTCCTCAGGGCGCCATGAATGTGAACAAAGTGATC
>CM060312.1:3206892-3214392 GCA_030674185.1 Monoplex corrugatus | reverse complement strand
CTTAACACATATATCATCCACCCTTAATACATATAGCATCCACCTTTAACACATAGCGTCCACCCTTAACACATATAGCGTCCACCCTTAACAAATGTGCCATCCACTCTTAACACATATAGCATCCACCCTTGACACATATATCATCCACCCTTAATACATATAGCATCCACCCTTAACACATATAGCATCCACCCTTAACACATATAGCATCCACCCTTAACACATATAGCATCCACCCTTACACATATATCATCCACCCTTAACACATATAGCATCCACCATTAACACATATAGCGTCCACCCTTAATACATATAGCGTCCACCCTTAATACATATATCATCCACCCTTAACACATATAGCATCCACCCTTAACACATATAGCATCCACCCTTAACACATATAGCATCCACCCTTAACACATATAGCGTCCACCCTTAATACATATATCATCCACCCTTAATACATATAGCGTCCACCATTAATACATATAGCGTCCACCCTTAATACATATAGCGTCCACCCTTAATACATATAGCATCCACCCTTAATACATATAGCGTCCACCCTTAATACATATAGCATCCACCCTTGACACATATAGCATCCACCCTTAACACATATAGCATCCACCCTTAACACATATAGCATCCACCCTTAACACATATAGCATCCACCCTTAACACATATAGCATCCACCCTTAACACATATAGCGTCCACCCTTAATACATATAGCATCCACCCTTAACACATATAGCATCCACCCTTAACACATATAGCATCCACCCTTAACACATATAGCATCCACCCTTAACACATATAGCTCCACCCTTAACACATATAGCATCCACCCTTAACACACAGCGTCCACCCTTAACACATAGCGTCCACCCTTAACACATAGCGTCCACCCTTAACGCATATAGCGTCCACCCTTAACACATAGCATCCACCCTTAACACATAGCATCCACCCTTAACACATATAGCATCCACCCTTAACACATATAGCGTCCACCTTAACACATATAGCATCCACCCTTAACACATATAGCGTCCACCCTTAACACATATAGCATCCACCCTTAACACATATAGCGTCCACCCTTAACACATAGCATCCACCCATAACACATATAGCATCCACCCTTAACACATAGCATCCACCCTTAACACATATACGTCCACCCTTAAACACATAGCATCCACCCTTAACACATAAGCGTCCACCCTTAACACGTACAGCGTCCACTCTTAACTGCAGTCTCCAGGAGAGCAGGTCTACCTGTCACCCATACTAACAGAAGTACCAAAAGAGAGTACTACCCAAAGATATAGTCTTCAGTGCCATGCACGTAGTACCCACCCTTAGTGCTGGGAAAAAAATTGTAGTTTCAGTTTGAGGTGAATAAGATTCAAAATGGTCACAGCATAAGCACTATACCTTGCATCAGCCCTACATGTTGGCAGGGGCTTGTAAGACAGTACTATACAACAAACCTTGTCCTTAATCATCCGAAAGGAAGCACTAAAGAGTAAACCTTGTCCTTAATCATCTCAAAGGAAGCACTAAAGAGTAAACTGTCTTATCATCCGAAAGGAAGCACTAAGAGTAAACCTTGTCCTTAATCATCCGAAAGGAAGCACTAAAGAGTAAACCTTGTCCTTAATCATCGAAAGGAGCACCAAAGAGTAACCTTGTCCTTAATATCTGAAAGGAAGCACTAAAGAGTAAACCTTGTCCTTAATCATCCGAAAGGAAGCACTAAAGAGTAAACCTTGTCCTTAATCATCCGAAAGGAAGCACTAAAGAGTAAACCTTGTCCTTAATCATCCGAAAGGAAGCACTAAAGAGTAAACCTTGTCCTTAATCATCCAAAAGGAAGCACTAAAGAGTAAACCTTGTCCTTAATTATCTGAAAGGAAGCACTAAAGAGTAACCTTGTCCTTAATTATCTCAATGATATCGCTAAGGAGTAAACCATTTTGTTCATCGTCTGAAAGGTAGCATTAAAGAGTAAACCATACTCTAACGAAATCTCTCAAAGGTAAGCAAAGTCCCCTCTCCCTCCCCCGAATATCAGGGTCGTCGGGAAGCCAAACATTACTGTCCTTTGATGAGGGGGGGGGGGTGTCATCGTTATACTGGAGGTGCTTATCTCCTGTCCCTCACTGCTTTACCTTCCCCTACCCCGAGCAGTTTCCAGTGGCCATCACAGCCAGATAGACTGAAAATCGTCAAACCGTACAGACAACGTGTGTTCCCAGTCAGCCCAACACCTGGTTCAGGGAGGCCTGTTCCCCATAGTAAACAAATCGCACAAGTACCCTGCCACTCTGCAATATACCTGTAATGCTCTTCCTCAGACACAACACTGTCTTCCACCACACGCACCCTGCTCCCAGTCTCAACATGAATTCAGCAAGGGGACTAATAAACCCGAAGTCTACACTTTGTGAGGTTCAGCAATGTGTCAGTTTCAGCACAAGTTAACCCTTTGACTCCCTCACCCTGTCCACCAGCATCCTGCGTTGTCAACCATGCTAGCAAAGCAAAAACTTAACCCTTTGATTCCCTCACCCTGTCCACAGCATCCTGCATTGTCAACCATGCTAGCAAAGCAAAAACTTAACCCTTTGACTCCCTCACCCTGTCCACCAGCATCCTGCATTGACAACCATGCTAGCAAAGCAAAAACTTAACCCTTTGACTCCCTCACCCTGTCCACCAGCATCCTGCATTGACAACCATGCTGGCAACGCAAAAAACTTAACCCTTTGACTCCCTCACCCTGTCCACCAGCATCCTGCATTGACAACCATGCTAGCAAAGCAAAAACTTAACCCTTTGACTCCCTCACCCTGTCCACCAGCATCCTGCATTGACAACCATGCTGGCAACGCAAAAAACTTAACCCTTTGACTCCCTCACCCTGTCCACCAGCATCCTGCATTGTCAACCATGCTGCAAAGCAAAAACTTAACCCTTTGACTCCCTCACCCTGTCCACCAGCATCCTGCGTTGTCAACCATGCTGGCAACGCAAAAACATAACCCTTTGACTCCCTCACCCTGTCCACCAGCATCCTGCATTGTCAACCATGCTAGCAAAGCAAAAACATAACCCTTTGACTCCCTCACCCTGTCCACCAGCATCCTGCATTGCCAACCATGCTAGCAAAGCAAAAACGTGACCCTTTGACTCCCTCACCCTGTCCACCAGCATCCTGCATTGTCAACCATGCTAGCAAAGCAAAAACGTGACCCTTTGACTCCCTCACCCTGTCCACCAGCATCCTGCATTGCCAACCATGCTAGCAAAGCAAAAACTTAACCCTTTGACTCCCTCACCCTGTCCACCAGCATCCTGCATTGTCAACCATGCTAGCAAAGCAAAAACGTGACCCTTTGACTCCCTCACCCTGTCCACCAGCATCCTGCATTGTCAATCATGCTAGCAAAGCAAAAAGTTAACCCTTTGACTCCCTCACCCTGTCCACCAGCAATCCTGCGTTGTCAACCATGCTGGAAAAGCAAAACTTAACCCTTTGACTCCCTCACCCTGTCCACCAGCATCCTGCGTTGTCAACCATGCTGGAAAAGAAAAAAACATAACCCTTTGACTCCCTCACCCTGTCCACTGGTGTGTGGAACAGGTGTGTATAAAACAGGTGTGTATAAAACAGGTGTGTATAAAACAGATGTGTATAAAACAGGTGTGTATAAAACAGGTGTGTGGAACAGGTGTGTATAAAACAGGTGTGTATAAAACAGGTGTATAAAACAGGTGTATAAAACAGGTGTGTATAAAAACAGGTGTGTATAAAACAGGTGTGTATAAAACAGGTGTGTATAAAACAGGTGTGTGGAGTGGAACAGATGTGTATAAAACAGGTGTGTATAAAACAGGTGTGTATAAAACAGGTGTGTATAAAAACATGGTGTGTATAAAACAGGTGTGTATAAAACAGGTGTGTATAAAACAGGTGTGTATAAAAACAGGTGGTGTATAAAACAGGTGTGTATAAAACAGGTGTGTTATAAAACAGGTATGTATAAAACAGGTGTGTATAAAACAGGTGTGTATAAAACAGATGTGTATAAAACAGGTGTGTATAAAACAGGTGTGTATAAAACAGGTGTGTAATAAAACAGGTGTGTGGAACAGATGTGTATAAAACAGGTGTGTATAAAACAGATGTGTATAAAACAGGTGTGTATAAAACAGGTGTGTATAAAACAGGTTGTGTATAAAACAGGTCTGTATAAAACAGGTGTCTATAAAACAGGTGTGTGGAACAGGTGTGTATAAAACAGGTGTGTGTGGAAACAGGTGTGTATAAAACAGGTGTGTATAAAACAGGTGTGTGGAACAGGTCTGTATAAAACAGGTGTATAAAACAGGTGTGTGGAACAGGTGTGTATAAAACAGGTGTGTATAAAACAGGTGTGTATAAAACAGGTGTGTATAAAACAGGTGTGCATAAAACAGGTGTGTGGAACAGGTGTGTATAAAGCAGGTGTGTGGAACAGGTGTGTATAAAACAGGTGTGTATAAAACAGGTGTGTGGAACAGGTGTGTATAAAACAGGTGTGTATAAAACAGGTGTGTGGAAACAGGTGTGTATAAAACAGGTGTGCATAAAACAGGTGTGTGGAAACAGGTGTGTATAAAAGCAGGTGTGTGGAACAAGGTGTGTATAAAACAGGTGTATAAAACAGGTGTGTGGAACAGGTGTGTATAAAACAGATGTGTTATAAAACAGGTGAGTATAAAACAGGTGTGTATAAAACAGGTGTGTATAAAACAGGTGTGTATAAAACAGATGTGTATAAAACAGGTGTGTATAAAACAGGTGTGTATAAAACAGATGTGTATAAAACAGATGTGTAATAAAACAGATGTGTATGAAACAGATGTGTATAAAACAGGTGTGTTATAAAACAGGTGTTATAAAACAGGTGTGTATAAAACAGGTGTGTATAAAACAGGTGTGTTATAAAACAGATGTGTATAAAACAGGTGTGTAGTAAAACAGGTGTGTATAAAAACAGGTGTGTGTGAACAGATGTGTATAAAACAGGTGTGTATAAAACAGGTGTTATAAAAACAGGTGTGTATAAAACAGGTGTGTATTAAAACAGGTGTGTATAAAACAGGTGTGTATAAAACAGGTGTGTATATAAAACAGGTGTGTATAAAACAGGTGTGTATAAAACAGGTGTGTATAAAACAGATGTGTATAAAACAGGTGAGTATAAAACAGGTGTGTATAAAACAGGTGTGTATATAAAACAGGTGAGTATAAAACAGGTGTGTTATAAAACAGGTGTGTATAAAACAGGTGTGTATAAAAACAGGTGAGTATAAAACAGGTGTAGTATAAAACAGGTGAGTATAAAACAGGTGTGTATAAAACAGGTGTGTATAAAACAGGTGTGTATAAAACAGGTGAGTTATAAAACAGGTGTGTATAAAACAGATGTGTATAAAACAGGTGAGTATAAAACAGGTGAGTATAAAAACAGGTGGAGTGTATAAAACAGGTGTGTATAAAACAGGTGTTATAAAACAGGTGTGTATAAAACAGGTGAGTATAAAACAGGTGTGTATAAAACAGGTGAGTATAAAACAGGTGTGTATAAAAACAGGTGTGTTATAAAACAGGTGTGTATAAAACAGGTGAGTAATAACAGGTGAGTATAAAAACAGGTGTGTATAAAACAGTGTGTGTATAAAACAGTGGTGAGTATAAAACAGGTGTGTATAAAACAGGTGAGTATAAAACAGGTGAGTATAAAACAGGTGTGTATAAAACAGGTGAGTATAAAACAGGTGAGTATAAAACAGGTGTGTATAAAACAGGTGTGTATAAAACAGGTGTGTGTATAAAACAGGTGTGTATAAAACAGGTGTGTATAAAACAGTGTGTATATAAACAGGTGTGTATAAAACAGTGTTTAAAACAGGTGTGTGATAAAACAGGTGTGTATAAACAGATGTGTATAAAACAGGTGTTATGAAAAACAGGTGTGTGGAACAGGTGTGTATAAAAACAGGTGTGTATAAAACAGTGTGTATGTGTAAAACAGGTGGTATAAAACAGGTGTGTATAAAACAGATGTGTATTAAAACAGGTGTGTGGAAACAGGTGTGTATAAAACAGTGTGTGTATAAAACAGGTGTGGTATAAAACAGGTGTGTAATAAAACAGGTGTGTATAAAACAGGTGTGTATAAAACAGGTGTGTATAAAACAGGTGTGTATAAAACAGGTGTGTATAAAACAGATGTGTATAAAAAACAGGTGTGTGAAAACAGGTGTGTATAAAACAGGTGTGTGGATACAGATGTGTTATAAAACAGATGTGTATAAAACAGGTGTGTATAAAACAGGTGTGTATAAAACAGGTGTGTATGAAACAGGTGTGTATAAAACAGGTGTGTATAAAACAGGTGTGTATAAAACAGTGTGTATAAAACAGGTGTGTATAAAACAGGTGTGTATAAAACAGTGTGTGTATAAAACAGGTGTGTATAAAACAGGTGTGTTAAACAGGTGTATAATAAAACAGGTGTGTATAAAACAGGTGTGTATAAAACGGTTAGTGTTATAAAACAGGTGTGTATAAAACAGGTGTGTATAAAACAGGTGTGTATAAAACAGGTGTGTATAAAACAGTGTGTATATAAAACAGGTGTGTATAAAACATGGTGTGTGGAACAGATGTGTATAAAAAGGTGTGTTGTATACATGTGTGTAAAAACAGTGTGTGTGGGAACAGGTGTGTGGTGGGAACAGGTGTGTGTAAAACAGGTGTTTCGTGATATTTATCTTAACCCTTTCACACACGCGTGTATTTCACAGCTTGGCTCCCTCACGGGCAGACATCTTTTGTTTACTGTGGCTAAGTGTAACACTTACATGTGTAACACGTGTGTTGTAGTGTACACATACTGTTTACTGTGACTAAGTGTAACACTTGTGTTGTAGCTGTAGACATACTGTTTACTGTGGCTAAGTGTAACACTTGTGTTGTAGCTGTAGACATACTGTTTACTGTGACTAAGTGTAACACTTACGTGTGTTGTAGCTGTACCATACTGTTTACTGTGGCTAAGTGTAACACTTACGTGTGTTGTAGCTGTAGACATACTGTTTACTGTGGCTAAGTGTAACACTTACGTGTGTTGTAGTTGTACACATACTGTTTACTGTGGCTAAGTGTAACACTTACGTGTGTTATAGCTGTACACATACTGTTTACTGTGACTAAGTGTAACACTTACGTGTGTTATAGCTGTACACATACTGTTTACTGTGGCTAAGTGTAACACTTACGTGTGTTGTAGTTGTACACATACTGTTTACTGTGGCTAAGTGTAACACTTACGTGTGTTATAGCTGTACACATACTGTTTACTGTGACTAAGTGTAACACTTCCGTGTGTTATAGCTGTACACATACTGTTTACTGTGGCTAAGTGTAACACTTACA
>CM060312.1:3179392-3189392 GCA_030674185.1 Monoplex corrugatus | reverse complement strand
TCAACACATCCTGACAGAGTCACCACATCATGACACACAGTCACCATATCCTGACACAGTCAACACATCCTGACACACAGTCACCACATCCTGACAGTCACCACTACCACATCCTGACACAGTCACCATCCTGACACACGTCACCACATCCTGACACAGTCACCACATCCTGACACAGTCACCACATCCTGACACACAGTCACCACATCCTGACACACATCACACATCCTGACACAGTCATCACATCCTGACACCAGTCATAACACTTGACACACAGTCACCACATCCTGACACAGTCACCACATCCTGAAACACAGTCAACACATCCTGACACACAGTCAACACATCCTGACAGAGTCACCACATCATGACACAGTCACCACATCCTGAAACAGTCACCACATCCTGACACAGTACACATCCTGACACAGTCACCACATCCTGACACACAGTCACCACATCCTGACACACAGTCACCACATCCTGACAGAGTCACCACATCCTGACACCAGTCAACACATCCTGACAGTCACCACATCATGACACACAGTCACCATATCCTGACACAGTCACCACATCCTGACACACAGTCACCACATCCTGACGTCACACTAACACATCCTGACACAGTCACCACATCCTGACACACAGTCACCACATCCTGACACAGTCACCACATCCTGACACAGTCACCACATCCTGACACACAGTCACCACCACATCCTGACACACAGTCACCACATCATGACACACAGTCACCACATCCTGACACAGTCACCACCATCCTGACACACAGCCACCACATCCTGACACAGTCACCACACCCTGACACACGTCACCACTACACATCCTGATACAGTCACCACATCCTGACACAGATCACCACTCCTGACACACAGCCCACCACATCCTGACACAGTCACCACACCCTGACACACAGTCACCACTACGACATCCTGATACAGTCACCACATCCTGACACAGTCACCACATCCTGACACACAGTCACCACATCATGACACACATTACCCACATCCTGACACACAGTCACCACATCCTGACACCGTCACCACATCCTGACACAGTCACCACATCCTGACAAACAGTCACCACATCCTGACACAGTCACCACCTCCTGACACACAGCAACCACATCCTGACACAGTCACCACATCCTGACACACAGTCACCACTACCACATCCTGACACAGCCACCACATCCTGACACAGTCACCACATCCTGACACAGTCACCACATCATGACACACATTCACCACATCCTGACACAGTCAACACATCCTGACACCGTCACCACATCCTGACACACAGTCGCCACTACCACATCCTGACACACAGTCACCACATCCTGACACAGTCACCACATCCTGACACACCGTCACCACATCCTGACACACAGTCACCACATCCTGACAGTCACCACATCCTGACACAGTCACCACATCCTGACACAGTCACCACATCCTGACACAAAGTCATCACATCCTGACACACAGTCACTACATCCTGACACACAGTCACCACATCCTGACACAGTCACCCCACATCCTGACACAGTCACCATATCCTGACACACAGTCACCACATCCTGACACAGTCACCACACGTCACCACAAATCCTGACACACGTCACCAATCCTGACACACAGTCACACCATCTGACACAGTCACCAATCCTGACACACAGTCACCACAATCCTGACACAGTCACCACATCCTGCCCACAGTCACCATATCCTGACACCAGTCACCATATCCTGACACAGTCACCACATCTACACACACACACTCCTGACACAATGTCCCCATCCTGACACAGTCATCACATCCTGACACACAGTCACCACATTCCTGACACACAGTCACCACATCCTGACACTAATCACCAATGTGACACACGCACTTCTGACACAGTCACCACATCCGACACACACACCACACACACTGACACAATCACACATCTGACACAGCACACATCTGACACACAGTCACACACACAGTCACCACATCCTGATCAATAATGCCCTGTGATCTCACCGCACTGTCAGGAAGGCATGGGGAACTACACACACACACACACACACACACACACACACACACACACGAACAACACACACAGACACAAATACACACATACACCACAAACACACATATACACACATACACACACACACAGACACACACACGCGACACAGACACACACACAGACACACACACACACAAACACACACAGACACACAGACACAGACACACACACACACACAACACACACACCACTCACACGACACAGACACATCACACACACACACACACCTCTCTCTCTCTCTAGCTCTCTCTCTCTCTAGCTCTGTCTCTGTCTCTGTCTCTGTCTCTTCTCTCTCTCTCTCTCTCTCTCTCTCTCTCTCTCTCTCTCTTCCACACTAACATATTCCCTGTCCCTCTCTTATTTTTGTTGTTGTTTTGTTTAATATATAATTATATACATGTACAGTAGCAAAGGCAAATATGTAAATTGGACGAAGTGTTAATGCCTGTCCCGTTGGAAATTCTCTCTCTCCCCGCTCTCTCTCCCTTCGTCAGTCTGTCTGTCTGTCTGTCTGTCTGTCTGTCTGTCTGTCTGCTCTTCCTTCTCTCTCTCTCTGTTACCTAGGTAATGATTATATTCGTTTTTCAGTGTAAAGTGTTCTAATTTAATGTTTTATACGTATAACCTAGTCACAACAGGAAAGCTGGAGGGAGAAAATTTTGGACGGACTTGCAGAGTGGCTAAGGACAGAGAGGGTGGAAGATGTACTTGCAGCGACAAAGGACAGATTCGTATAGAGGGCCATGATGGCCAAGGCCATGCGGCAGGCATAATTATGATGATGATGATGATGATAACGATGACGATGAACCTTTTTCATAACGTCCCTAGGCGTGTATTGAACAAATCACGTTCGTATTTGTATTCTCATTCTTATGGGACACTTCGGATTCCATAGGAGACAGGGGGATTATTACAGCCCTAATCTGTTCAGTCTGGGTGCGGTCAGCTCCCGGACAGTGCACTGCTGCCCTCACTCCCAACCCTTAGGGTTCATTAGCATTCTGTGGTACCGACTGAACACACCTTTCAACTTCCATGTGACTCCCACTGGCAATCTTGCCCATTGCTGACCAAATGCTGACCGATTGCTGACCAAATGCTGAACAAATGCTATAATTACGACATTCATAATTATGATAATATTGACAGTAATAGTAATTATTCTTATTATCAGTGTCATCATCACCATTACGATAAATCATTTTTATATAGTGCTATCCTTTGAAGTCATGGACTCACCGTGCATTACTCATAACAGAACCTTTAAACTGAGCACTGAGGCCACAAGCCATTCCGCCAGCTGACCACTCTCCCCTATCTTGTTACAATGTCTACATCTTTGATAGCTGTGCATGCCACTATATGTACTTCATGTCTGTACGGTATAGTTGATGTCTGTACTGCATAGTTGATGCCTGTACTATATAATTGATGTCTGTACGGTATAGTTGATGTCTGTACTATATAATTGATGTCTGTAGCTATAGTTGATGTCTGTACTGTATATTGATGTCTGTGCTAACAGTTTATGTCTGTGTATATAACTGATGTCTGTACATTACTGATGTCTGTACTATACAGTTTATGTCTGTACTATATAACTGATGTCTGTACTATACAGTTGATGTCTGTACTATACATTGATGTCTGTACTATACAGTTTATGTCTGTACTATATATGATGTCTGTACTATACAGTTTATGTCTGTACATATAATTGATGTCTGTACTATACAGTTGATGTCTGTAACTATACACTGATGTCTGTACTATACATGTTGATGTTGTACTATACAGTTGATGTCTGTACTATACAGTTGATGTCTGTACTATACAGTTGATGTCTGTACTTACAGTTGATGTCTGTACTATACACTGATGTCTGTACTATACAGTTGATGTCTGTACTATAAGTTGATGTCTGTACTATAATATGATGTCTGTACTATACAGTTGATGTCTGTACTATACAGTGATGTCTGTACTATACAGTTGATGTCTGTACTATACATGATGTCTGTACTATACAGTTGATGTCTGTACTATACAGTTGATGGTCTGTACTATACAGTTCTGTACATAATGTCTAACTATACTGATGTCTGTACTATAACATGTTGTAATACTGATGTCTGTACTATAACAGTTGATGTCTGTGTCTATACTAACTGATGTCTGTACTATATACTGTACTATACATGTGTCTGTACATATACAGTTGATGTCTGTACATATACATGATGTCTGTACATATAACAGTGATGTCTGTACTATACAGTTGATGTCTGTACATATAACTGATGATCTGTACTATACATTGATGTCTGTACTATACAGTTGATGTCTGTACTATATAACTGAGTTGTTCTGTACTATATACAGTTGATGTCTGTACTATAAGTATGATGTCTGTACTATACGTACTGATGTCTGTATCTTAGTTGACTATACAGTTGATGTCTGTACTATACAGATTGATGTCTGTACTATATAACATGATGTCTGTACTATAATGATCTGACACGTATGTCTGTACTATACAGTTGATGTCTGTACTATACAGTTGATGTCTGTACTATACAGTTGATGTCTGATATACTATACTAGTTGATGTCTGTACTATATAACTGATGTCTGTACTAATACAGTTGATGTCTGTACTATACAGTTGATGTCTGTACTATATATTGATGTCTGTACTATACAGTTGATGTCTGTCTACATATACATGATGTCTGTACTATACAGTTGATGTCTGTACTATACATGATGTCTGTACTATATACGTGATGTCTGTACTATATACAGTTGATGTCTGTACTATCAGTAATGAGTCTGTACTATACAGTTGATGTCTGTACTATACAGTTGATGTCTGTACTATATAACTGATGTCTGTACTATACAGTTGATGTCTGTACTATACAGTTGATGTCTGTACTATATATGATGTCTGTATTACATTGAGTCTGTACTATACTGATGTCTGTACTATAATGATGTCTGTACTATACAGTGATGTCTGTATATACAGTGTCTGATATAAGTTGATGTCTGTACTATACAGTTGATGTCTGTACTATAAATGATGTCTGTACTATACAGTTGATGTCTGTACTATACAGTTGATGTCTGTACTATACAGTTGATGTCTGTACTATACAGTTGATGTCTGTACTATAAATGATGTCTGTACTATAAATGATGTCTGTACTATACAGTTGATGTCTGTACTATATAACTGATGTCTGTACTATACAGTTGATGTCTGTACTATATAACTGATGTCTGTACTATACAGTTGATGTCTGTACTATACAGTGATGTCTGTACTATAATGATGTCTGTACTATACAGTTGATGTCTGTACTATACAGTTATGTCTGTACTATATAATGATGTCTGTACTATACAGTTGATGTCTGACTATATAACTGATGTCTGTACTATACAGTTGATGTCGTACTTAAACTGATGTCTGACTATATAATGATGTCTGTACTATACTGATGTGTACTATAGTTGATGTCTTACTATAACTGATGTCTGACTTACAGTAGTCTGTACTATATAACTGATGTCTGTACTATACAGTTGATGTCTGTACTATAACTGATGTCTGT
Source organism: Monoplex corrugatus (assembly GCA_030674185.1). Lineage (NCBI taxonomy): Eukaryota > Metazoa > Mollusca > Gastropoda > Littorinimorpha > Ranellidae > Monoplex > Monoplex corrugatus. Next base: position 3,183,662 of record CM060312.1, on the reverse strand, counting down.
ACTATACAGTTGATGTCTGTACTATAATGATGTCTGTACTTACTTGATGTCTGTACTATAATGATGTCTGTACTATAAACTGATGTCTGTACTATACAGTTGAGTCTGTACTATATAACTGATGTCTGTACTATACAGTTGATGTCTGTACATATAACTGATGTCTGTACTATACATGTTGATGTCTGTACTATACGTTGATGTCTGTACTATACAGTTGATGTCTGTACTATATAACTGATGTCTGTACTATATTGATGTCTGTACTATACAGTTGATGTCTGTACTATACATTGATGTCTGTACTATAATGATGTCTGTAACTGATGTCTGTACTATACAGTTGATGTCTGTACTATATAACTGAGTCGTCTGACGTACAGTTATGTCGTACTATAACTGATGTCTGTACTATACAGTTGATGTCTGTACTATACGATGTCTGTACTATACAGTGATGTCTGTACTATACAGTTGATGTCTGTACTATATATGATGTCTGTACTATACAGTGATGTCTGTACTATAAGTGATGTCTGTACTATACAGTTGATGTCTGTACTATAATGATGTCTGTACTATACAGTTGATGTCTGTACTAATAATGATGTCTGTACTATACAGTTATGTCTGTACTATACAGTTGATGTCTGTACTACACAGTTGATGTCTGTACAATATGCGATATACATGATGTCTGTACTATATAACTGATGTTCTAGTTAGCTACATCAGTTGATGTCTGTACTATACAGTTGATGTCTGTCTATATGATGCTGTACTAACTTGAGCTGTACTATTAATGATGTCTGTACTATAATTGATGTCTGTACTATAATGATGTCTGTACTATACAGTTGATGTCTGTACTATAATTGATGTCTGTACTATACAGTTGATGTCTGTACTATACAGTTATGTCTGTATATTATTACTGATGTCTGTACTATACATGATGTCTGATCATGAGTTCTATATAAACTGATGTCTGTACTATACAGTTGATGTCTGTACTATAATGATGTCTGTACTATACTGATGTCTGTACTATATATGATGTCTGTACTTACAGTTGATGTCTGTACTATATAACTGATGTCTGTACTGTACAGTTGATGTCTGTACTATATAACTGATGTCTGTACTAATACAGTTGATGTCTGTACTATACAGTTGATGTCTGTACTATACAGTTGATGTCTGTACTATACAGTTGATGTCTGTACTGTACAGTTGATGTCTGTACTATATAACTGATGTCTGTACTGTACAGTTGATGTCTGTACTATATAACTGATGTCTGTACTATACAGTTGATGTCTGTACTATATAACTGATGTCTGTACTATACAGTTGATGTCTGTACTATACAGTTGATGTCTGTACTATACAGTTGATGTCTGTACTATACAGTTGATGTCTGTACTATATAACTGATGTCTGTACGTACAGTTGATGTCTGTACTATATAACTGATGTCTGTACTTACAGTTGATGTCTGTACATATAACTGATGTCTGTACTATAAAATTGATGTCTGTACTAATAACGTTGATGTCTGTACTATATAACTTGATGTCTGTACTGTACAGTTGATGTCTGTACTATAACTGATGTCTGTACTATACAGTTGATGTCTGTACATATAACTGATGTCTGTACTATATACGTTTGTATGTCGTGTACTATATAACTGATGTCTGTACTATACAGTTGATGTCTGTACTATACAGTTGATGTCTGTACTATACAGTTGATGTCTGTACTATACAGTTGATGTCTGTACTATACAGTTGATGTCTGTACTATACAGTTGATGTCTGTACATATACACTTGATGTCTGTACTATACATTGTACTGATGTCTGTACTATATAACTGATGTCTGTACTATACAGTTGATGTCTGTACTATATAACTGATGTCTGTACTATACAGTTGATGTCTGTACTAATACATGATGTCTGTACTATAATATGATGTCTGTACTATATAACTGATGTCTGTACTATACAGTTGATGTCTGTACTATATACAGTTGATGTCTGTACTATACAGTTGATGTCTGTACTATACAGTGTCTGTATAAGTGATCTGTACTATACAGTTGATGTCTGTACTATACATGATTCTGATATACTGATTCTACTATACAGTTGATGTCTGTACTATATAAGTTGATGTCTGTACTATATAACTGATGTCTGTACTATACAGTTGATGTCTGTACTATACAGTTGATGTCTGTACTATACAGTTGATGTCTGTACTATACAGTTGATGTCTGTACTATATAACTTGATGTCTGTACTATATAACTGATGTCTGTACTATAACAGTTGATGTCTGTACTATACAGTTGATGTCTGTACTATATACAGTTGATGTCTGTACTAATACAGTTGATGTCTGTACTATACAGTTGATGTCTGTACTATACAGTTGATGTCTGTACTATATAACTGATGTCTGTACTATACAGTTGATGTCTGTACTATATAACTGATGTCTGTACTATACAGTTGATGTCTGTCTATATAACTGATGTCTGTACTATACAGTTGATGTCTGTACTATAACTGATGTCTGTACTATACAGTTGATGTCTGTACTATATAACTGATGTCTGTACTATACAGTTGATGTCTGTACTATAAACTGATGTCTGTACTATACAGTTGATGTCTGTACTATACATGATGTCTGTACTATATAACTGATGTCTGTACTATACAGTTGATGTCTGTACTATATAACTGATGTCTGTACTATACAGTTGATGTCTGTACTATATACAGTTGATGTCTGTACTATAACGTTGATGTCTGTACTATACATACTGATGTCTGTACTATATAACTGATGTCTGTACTATAATTGATGTCTGTACTAATAGTTGATGTCTGTACTAATACAGTTGATTCTTACTAATAGTTGATGTCTGTGCTAGATAGTTGATATCTGTACTGTAAAGTTGATGTCTGTACTGTGTAGTTGATTTCTGTACTATTTAATTGATGTCTGCAGTGTACGACTAAGATGGCGCGATTTACAATACTGACCCACTTTCTGTGTGGACGAAGCGTACGTGCCAGTCAGCAGTAGACAACTGTTGTTGTTTTTTTTTAAGACAGTGAATTTCTTTTCTCTTTGTGTAATGTGTTTCTTGTCTGCCCCTGTTTCCAGTCGTTGCTGGGACTGCTAGCATGCATGACATAAACTGGGCCGCCTGGTACTTTACAACCGTCTGCTTTCACCTACATCGGCCCTGGGTTTTTGTGTTTTTTTTCCTTCTATTTCTTATTTTCTATCTTACCTCTCCCTTTAACAGCCCTCCACCTTCCTCCCCCCCCCCCCACCCCGTGCCGTCTGCTCTCTCTCTCCGTCAGACTCGCCAGTCGTGCTAACTACGACTTATACAACAATGGACTGGGAGGATTTCAATGACATCGTCAGGCCATACCAAAAATCCTTTTTTTTCCATCTCGTCAACAATGCTACTTCCCATGTCTGATTAAGCTGGTTCGTGTAGTGATTCTGTCACTGGACACCATGTTCATTTATATTTAAGCTGTATGTACGTGTGATCACTGACATTGTCTTTATTGAGCGCCATGTCTGTTTAGTGTGGCACGTGTATCATTCTCTTACTAGGTCAGATTTGTCATCAGGAATCCTGGTGGGTGAAGGTCTGAATACCGGTTCACCAAGACAGACATCAAATACATGTACAGACATCAAATACATATACAGACATCAAAAAGGGTCACAATGGTTCTGACGTTCGTCCGCCTAAAAACTACACTCAAGGTTTCGGGGTTCGTTTCCCGATTAGGTTTCGACTTTTCTTCTCAGTTTGACACAGAATCGAAGTGAACGCCGAGTCCTTCGGAAGGAGATGAAAAACGACCCGGATCCGTGTGCCTTCTGTCCTGCGCACTCTAAAAAATCCCACGGCAGTTGAAAATCGTAAAGAGTAAGGCATTCGTCCGGCTGTCCTGGCATAAAAGATTGGATGGTTAAGTTCATTTTCCCGGTTCTACCCCATGAAGATTAATTAGCCTTCTTGCCTTTCTGAAATCTTGGTTAAAAAAAATTGGTGGCGCCGCACCATGGCGACGCGCTCTCAACGGGATAGCAGTCCGAGTTTCACATGGTAAGATCCACTGTGACAAAAAAGAAAAAAGAAAGAAAGAAAAGAAAGTAAGAAAGAAAAAGAAAAGCAAGAAAAAAGCAAGAAAGAAAACAGAAGAATAAAGAGAAAGAAAGA
>CM060312.1:3144392-3176892 GCA_030674185.1 Monoplex corrugatus | reverse complement strand
TACAAACCAAGAAAAAGCAAGACAAACCAAGACAAACCAAGACAAAGCAAGACAAAGTAATACAAACCAAGACAAAGCAAGACAAAGCAAGACAAAGCAAGACAAATCAAGACAAATCAAGAAAAAGCAATACAAACCAAGACAAACCAAGACAAAGCAAGACAAAGCAAGACAAACCAAGACAAAGCAAGACAAAGCAATACAAACCAAGACAAAGCAAGACAAACCAAGACAAACCAAGACAAACCAAGACAAAGCAAGACAAAGCAAGACAAAGCAATACAAACCAAGACAAAGCAAGACAAAGCAATACAAACCAAGATAAACCAAGACAAAGCAAGACAACAAGCAAGAATACAAACAAGGAACCAATACAAACCAAGAACCAAACCAAGACAAAGCATACAACCAAGACAAACCAAGACAAAGCAAGACAAACCAAGACAAAGCAATACAAACCAAGACAACAATACAAGACAAAGCAAGACAAACAAGACAAAGCAAGACAAACCAAGACAAAGCAAACAGCAACACCAAGACAAAAGCAAGACAACAATCAAAGACAAAGCAAGACAAACCAAGACAAACCAAGACACAGAAAACAATACAAACCAAGACAAAGCAATACAAACCAAGACAAAGCAATACAAACCAAGACAAAGCAAGACAAACCAAGACAAACAAGACAAAGCAAGACAAAGCAATACAAACCAAGACAAAGCAATACAAACCAAGACAAAGCAATACAAACCAAGACAAAGCAAGACAAACCAAGACAAAGCAAGACAAAAACAAGACAAAGCAATACAAACCAAGACAAAGCAATACAAACCAAGACAAAGCAATACAAACCAAGACAAAGCAAGACAAACCAAGACAAAGCAAGACAACAAACCAAGACAAAGCAAGACAAAGCAATACAAACCAAGACAAAGCAAGACAAAGCAATACAAAGCAAGACAAACCAAGACAAAGCAATACAAACCAAGACAAAGCAAGACAAAGCAATACAAACCAAGACAAAGCAAGACAAAGCAATACAAATCAAGACAAAGCAGACAAAGCAATACAAATCAAGACAAAGCAATACAAACAAGACAAAGCAATACAAACCAAGACAAAGCAATACAAATCAAGACAAAGCAAGACAAAGCAATACAAACCAAGACAAACCAAGACAAGTAAGACTAAGCAATACAAATCAAGACAAAGCGAAACAAAGCGAAACAAGATAAAACCCAGAAAAACACCAAAATAAAATCAGAACGCACAATTAATCTACCAAAACAAGACAGGCGCACATTTTTCACCCAATGGCTTGTGTCAGGTGTTTACTGATGATAACAAAGAACAAAAAAATTAATGCACAATACATAGCACACACACACACATACACACACACACACACACACACAACACCACACACACACACACACACACACATCACACACACACACACACACACACACACACACACACACACAACATACATACACACACACACATGCACACACACACAACATACATACACACATACAACACTCACACACACACACACACACACACACACACTCACACACACACACACCACCACCACCACCACAACAACAACAACAACAACAACAATTACAATATTTATATAGCGCAAAATCTTGATAAAGTCAAATCTAAGCGCTGAAACAGACACACACACACGCACGCACGCACACACACGCACGCACACACACGCACTCACGCGCACACACATACACGCGCGCGCGCGCGCGCGCACACACACACACACACGCGCGCGCGCGCACACACACACACACACACGCACACAGCTACAAATGGGGAGAAAGAACAAAAGCAATGGAAAACCACAGAGAGCATATTATATACAATTATATATTACAATGTGATTCCCCTCCGAGTGGAGACAGGCTGCAGAGGGGATTGAATGAGGTCAGGATTTTATGCAGAGGAGAAAAGGTGAGTTTTGAGAGCGGACTTGAAGGAGACAAAAGTAGGTTGCTGACGGACTGAGAGAGGAAGTTTGTTCCAGGAAAGTGGACCAGAAACAGAAAAAGGCTCTGGACCATAGCTATTGAGCTTAGTGCGTGGAAAGCGAAAAGTCAGAGGATCGGAGGCAGAGCGGAGGGTACATGAGGGAAGATAGATCTCAAGTAGGCTTGACAGGTAATCGGGGGCTGCGTTATTGAGGCTTTTGTAGCACATGGTGTCTAGTTTGTACTGTATGCGCTTTGATACAGGGAGCCAGTTGTGCCAGGAGAGGAGATATGTGGTCAGCTTTTTTCTTTTTGAGTACAAGGCGTGCAGCATTGTTTTGAATGCGCTGTAGGATGTGAGTGGAGGAGGCAGGAAGACCGGACAGGAGTGAATTGCAATAGTCAATGCGAGACATTATGAAGGAGAGAACGAGTTTTGCAGTTGTTTCCACAGAGAGACTTCCTGATCAGGCTTATACGATGGAGGTGATAGTAGCAAGATCTGGCAGTTTGAGAAACAAAGTTGTTCATGGAGAGGGCAGAGTCAATGCAGACACCAAGGTTTTTAGCTGAATCAGAAATTGGGACTGATGTGTTACATAATGGGAGAGAAAGAGGAGGCAGCTGAGAAAGTTTCTGAGGGTGCCAATGAGGATAACTTCTGTCTTGTCACACACACATGCACACAATACATACATACATACACACACACCACATACACACACATACACACACATACATATATACACACCACACACACACACATACAACACACACTACACACACTACACACACAACACACACATACATACATACACACACACACACATACATACACACACACATACCAACATAACACACACTACACAACACATACATACATACACACACAACACACATACATACACAACACATACACACACATAACACACACTCACACACATACATACATACACACCAAACACAACACATACACACACACATACACACACATACACACACATACACACACACACATACACACACACATCACACACATCACACATACATACACTACACACACATACACACACATACACACATCATACATACAAGAACAACGTTTGCACTTTGTTTGTCTTTGTTACCATGATCTAATATCGTAATAAAGGAGTTTATCATAATACATGATCTTGTGATATAACATGTATATATAATATAATATCTAATATATATATAATATTATATATATATATATATATTACATGAAGGGCTGGAGCTAAATAGCAAGAAGACTAAAGTCATGGTAATCAGTAGAAATCCCCTTGTGTAAAATAACAGCAAATGGTACAATACTGAGAAAAAGTTGATAAGTTTAAATATATCTGGAAAGGATCATTTCACCAGATGGCAGAGGCACATTAGAATTTATAGCCAGCAGAATCGGCCAAGCTAAAACAGCATTCAAGAAGATGAAAAGTGTTCTTACCAACAAATGCCTATCAACTAACATTAGGAAGAGAGTTCTTCGGTGTTATATAGAACCAATACTGTTGTACTGATATGAAGCATGGGCAGTCAACGCGCAAAGCCAGAACAAGATTGAGGCAGCTGAAATGTGGTTTCTAAGAAGAATGTTAACAGTTCCGTGGATAGCAAAGAAAATAAACGTGATAGTCTTCAAAGAGGCAAACACAAAAAGAACATAAACGAAGAAAATTAGGAAAAGACAGCATTTATAGGACATTTTATGAGGCAAGAGAAATTAGAGCACCTAGTCACAACGGGAAAGCTGAAGAGGAAAAAAGCACCAGGTAGACCCAGAGAGAAAATATTGGACGGACTTGCGGAGTGGATGAAGACAGAGAGAGTGGGAGATGTACTTGCGGCAAGAGGGGATAGATTGGTATGGAGGGCCATGATGGCCAACGCCATGTGGCAAGGCACTTGATGATGATGACAAGTTTTCTGTGTAGACAACAGACAGACAGACAGACAGACAGAGGGAGCACGGGATCCTGGTTAAAGCTATAAACAAATGCATTCCACTGAAATGTTTTCAACATCTTGGCGTCGTTGAGTGATGTTTTCAGTCTTGTCATAAAATGGACACAGAAATGCCGGCCTGTCACGGCTTCTGAGGGTCTTTTCTTAATGTGGTCTAGTCTGCCATAAAAATACACCCATGTCAATAAAGTACTCACACTACTGGCCGTTATTACACTACTCACACTACTGGCCGTTATTACACTACTCACACTACTGGCCGTTATTACACTACTCACACTACTGGCCGTTATTACACTACTCCACATACTGGCCGTTATTACACTATTGCCGTAATTATAAAAAATACACCTATGTCAATATAGCATTCAGACAGCTGGCCGTTATTACACAACCGCTGTCTTTATAAAAGATACACCCATGTCAATAAAAAATACACCCATGTCAATAATAATAATACACCCATACACCCATGCCAATAAAGATACACCCATGTCAATAATAAAATACACCCATGCCAAAGATACACCATGTCAATAATAATACACCCATACACCCATGCCAATAAAAACCATACCCATGCCAATAAAAATACACCCATGTCAATAATAATACACCCATGTCAATAAAAAATACACCCATGTCAATAAAAAATACACCATGTCAATAATAATACACCCATGTCAATAATGATACACCCATGTCAATAAAAAATACACCCATGTCAATAATAATACACCCATGTCAATAATAATACACCCATGTCAATAAAAAATACATCCATGTCAATAAAAAAAAATACACCCATGTCAATAATAAATACACCCATGTCAATAATAATACACCCATGTCAATAAAAATACACCCATGTCAATAAATAATACACCCATGTCAATAATAATACACCATGTCAATAAAAAATACACCCATGTCAATAAAAATACACCCATGTCAATAATAATACACCCATGTCAATAAAAAAATACACCCATGTCAATAATGATACACCCATGTCAATAAAAATACACCCATGTCAATAATGATACACCCATGTCAATAAAAACACCCCATGTCAATAATGATACACCCATGTCAATAAAAATACACCCATGTCAATAAAAATACACCCATGTCAATAAGATACACCCATGTCAATAAAAATACACCCATGTCAATAATAATACACCCATGTCAATAATGATACACCCATGTCAATGAAAAAAAAACACCCATGTCAATAAAAAAATACATCCATGTCAATAAGATACACCCATGTCAATAATAACACACCCATGTCAATAATGATACACCCATGTCAATAATGATACACCCATGTCAATAATGATACACCCATGTCAATAATAATACACCCATGTCAATAATGATACACCCATGTCAATAAAAAAAAATACACCCATGTCAATAATGATACACCCATGTCAATAATAATACACCCATGTCAATAATAATACACCCATGTCAATAATATACACCCATTCAATAAAAACCCCATGTCTAAATAAACAATAACACCCATGTCAATAAAATACACCCATGTCAATAAAATACACCCATGTCAATAAAACCACAAAAATACACCATTAATAAATAACACCCATGTCAATAATTAATACACCATCAAATAATCACAAAAAACGTCAATAAAAATAACATTCCCTATGTCAATAAAAATACACCCATGTCAATAAAATACACCCATGTCAATAATAATACACCCATGTCAATAAATACAATCTGTAATATAAATACACCCATATCAATAATAAATACACCCATGTACAATAATAAATACACCCATGTCAATAAAAATACACCCTGTCAATAAAATACACCCATGTCAATAAAAATACACCCATGTCAATAAACATCCATGTCAATAAAAATACACCATGCAATATGAACACCAGTAATAAATACTGACGCCAGTAATAAGAAACCCATGTCAATAATAAACAACAATAATGACATCCATGTCAAATAAAGTACAAGGGCGATAACTAAGCGTAACAGTATAATAATGACACCATGTCATGAGAGCAGAAAAGTATACCCATGTCAGTAAAAGTAGGCTACCCATGTGGATAAAGTACACAATGCAGTAACCAGAACTGCTGTGGTCCACACAGTCAACGTGTGACGACACGAAATCAAAATCAAAAACAGTTGACGGACAGGGTAAAAGAGAAAGAAGGAAAGAGATAACGACACCACTATGTACACTTCACTGAAGGAAGAGAAAAGGAGTGAGAGAGAGAGAGAGAGTAGAGAGAGAAGAGTAGTGAGAGTGGATGAGAGAAGTGAGAAGAGAGTGAGAGAGTAGAAGAGTGAGAGAGATGAGAGAGAGAGTGAAGAGAGTGAGAGAGAAGAGAGAGAGTGAGAAGAGAGAGAGAGAGAGAGAGATGAGAGGAGAGAGTGAGAGATGAGGAGAGTGAGAGAGAGAGTGAGAGAGAGGAGAGTGAGAGAGAGAGAGTGAGAGTGAGAGAGAGTGAGAGAGGAGACAGAGAGAGATGAGTGAGAGTGAGAGAGAGAGTGAGAGAGAGAGTGAGAGAGAGAGAGGAGAGAGAGAAGAGAGTGAGTGAGAGTGAGAGAGAGAGTGAGAGTGAGAGGAGAAGTGAGAGAGAGAGAGAGAGTGAGAGAGAGAGAGTGAGAGAGAGAGAGAGATGAGAGAGAGAGAGAGTGAGAGAGAGTGAGAGAGGAGAGTGAGAGAGAGTGAGAGAGAGAGTGAGAGAGAGTGAGTGAGAGAGAGAGTGAGAGAGAGAGAGAGAGATGCATCATGATTGTCTATCTAATTTTGTTTATTTAAATTAAATGTACAGATTCTCAGTCTGTGCCGTGGGAAATGACTGAAAGCCTGATTTCTGTCACTCTTCCCCCCAAACACAGACACACACACCACACACACACACACACAACACACACACACACACAACACAAGAGAGAGAGAGAGAAGAGAGAGAGAGAGAGAAGATCCCTCAAAGTACTGACCTTATTATAAACGAGATGTGGCAGTCCAACAATTGAGAGCAAGCCCCAAGGCACAGTCAAGAAGCTCTGGTGTGTTGTTGTGTGTGTGTGTGTGTGTGTGTGTGTATGTGTGTGTGTGTGTGTGCGTGCGCCGCTCTCAGTGCAAGATGTAGACAGATCGGGGACACAAACCCAGGCCTTATTCGTCACTGTGTTTGTCCAAACTGCTTGGCCACGGGGCTACTGTCTGTCTGGCAGCTAGTCACACAGCGCAACAGTTATCATTCCAGTTGTGGCCGCTCAAATCACAGCACAGCCACTCTCTGACACTGAGATCAAATACCTCACAAGGAATAATAGGTAAGCTACTAACTCACCTGTGTCACTGAGATCAAACAACTCACAAGAAATAGGTAGACTACTGACTCACTAAACGCCGACCCACACTTAACACTGCCAACAACTGGTCACTACTAAAAAAACGAGAACCCAATGAATGGTCAACGACTGACAATGGTCGCACATTCCTGAATCAAAATTCGAATCAATTCTAGAATTAGAATCAAAACTCAATCCATGAATCAGAATTAGAATAAGGTGTCACAATCAATCCAAGAATCAGAATTAAAATACAGAATCAGAATCCATCCAACAATCGGAATGAAAATCCACCATCAAAATCAATCCAAGAATATATAAAAAAAATTAAAAAATTCCGAGTCCATTAAGAATCCAGTTTAATCGTCCACACACATATATACACACACAGCGCTTGTGTATCAGACACTGACAAATGTTCCCTTGACGCTAACACCACTTGTAGCCCTCAACAGTTAAAAGAGAAGAAAAAAAACACCTCAACAACACCTTTTGATTTAATGAAGCAGATATCCTCGGCAGTTACCAAAGACTGGCCACGTTTTGGAGTTAACCAAGCAGACAAATAGTGTCCGCGGTAAATCAAGAGGACGAGCACATGGACGGACCAATTGTACACCAGTATGCGCAGTTAGTTCATCGCCACTTGAATGAAGCTGTGTGTGAACGAACGCTGTTGAACTGGAGTGGGTATGTGAGAGAGACGGAGGGAGAGAGAGGAGGGGGGTGAGAAACAGCGAATGAGAGCAGAGTTGTCTTGCCCTCGGTGACTGGCTGTTTAGGAGAGACAGAAAGAGGTGGGGAGAGGGAGAGGAGAGGGAGGGACAGTGAGAGGGTTGGGAGGGAAGGGTGAGAGACAGAGAGGGAGAGACAGACAGACAGACAGACAGACAGGCAGGAGTAGGGAAAGCGAGGGACAGAGAGACAGAGAGGGAGGAGAGTGAAAGAGACAAAGAGAGGGAGGAGAGAGAGGGAGAGAGAGAGGGAGGAAGAGAGAGATAGAGAGGGAGAGAGAACGGGGAGGGGGCAGACATAGAAAGGGAGGGAGAGAGAGAGAGAGAGAGAGAGAGAGAGAGAAGATGGTGGGAGAGATAGATAGACAGACAGACAGACAGGCAGAGATAGATAGATAGATAGACTGATAGATAGATAGACTGACTGAGAATATATATATATATATATATATATATATATATATAGATAGATAGATAGACTGATAGATAGAGAGAGACAGACAGACAGACATACAGAGACAGAGACAGAGAAAGAGAGAGAGGCTGAAAGAGAGAGACAGAAACAGAGAAAGAGAGAGACAGAGACAGAGAGAGAGACAGAGAGAGACAGAGACAGACAGAGAGACAGACAGACGACAGAGACAGAGACAGAGAGAGACAGAGACAGACAGAGACAGAGACAGACAGAGAGACAGACAGAGACAGAGACAGAGTATTTTCGCTCCCCAGGTGGTCGTTGTCCTTAACAGAGAGGAAATAAGGGAGACAGCACTGCCTCTTCCCCCCCCCCCACACAGAACACAACCTCTCCCTCCCTCTCCCCTCTCCCTTCCCATTGCCCCCTTTACTCCCGTCCACGGATTTGCTGTTTCAAAATATATGGCTTTATATGGTCACAATGAGATAGGTGTGTAGACACCTCCACAGTTGTTTTTTCTTTTTAATAAGATTACGACAAAAGGATGTTTCCTTGTACTCATTCTTTTTTTTTATAATTTTCCTATTTTCTTTCTTTCTTTTTTTCCTTTTGTTTCACTTTTTTTTTACCCCGTTTTCTACGCCACCTTAATGGCCACAAAAGCGGGCATAGTTTTCGTAATGCGATCTCGTTGACGACGATGAGGATGATAATCATGACGCTATGGAGTTCCATCTAGGATTGAGACTGCGTGACAGGGCTGTACCCTACGCTTACTATCATGATATATCCTGACGTCAACCAGGCCCGAGAGATACAGACACCTGTGGTGTTGGTCAAGAGATTTGAGCCACACCCTAAATGAAGCATCCGTGAAGTGGACGAGACTGGACTGTGTGGTCCCAGTCTTCCCAACAAGCCCATAGCACACTCAGATCTGGACAGGACCCGGATGATGACGAAAAATCCCACACTGTTTTTTTTTAAGGAAATGATGGAGGGTTTGTACGGACAGCCTTGTAGTCGGTAGTCCGTTGCTGTCCCCTGTCTCTCTGTCTCCCTGTCCAGTGTCATGTTTGGTCGTGTGTGGGTAGTCCGTTGCTGTCCCCTGTCTCCCTGTCTCCCTGTCCAGTGTCATGTTTGGTCGTGTGTGGGTAGTCCGTTGCTGTCTCCCTGTCTCCCTGTCCAGTGTCATGTTTGGTCGTGTGTGGGTAGTCCGTTGCTGTCCCCTGTCTCCCTGTCCAGTGTCATGTTTGGTCGTGTGTGGGTAGTCCGTTGCTGTCCCCTGTCTCCCTGTCTCCCTGTCCAGTGTCATGTTTGGTCGTGTGTGGGTAGTCCGTTGCTGTCCCCTGTCTCCCTGTCTCCCTGTCCAGTGTCATGTTTGGTCGTGTGTGGGTAGTCCGTTGCTGTCCCCTGTCTCCCTGTCCAGTGTCATGTTTGGTCGTGTGTGGGTAGTCCGTTGCTGTCTCCTGTCTCCCTGTCTCCCTGTCCAGTGTCATGTTTGGTCGTGTGTGGGTAGTCCGTTGCTGTCTCCCTGTCTCCCTGTCCAGTGTCATGTTTGGTCGTGTGTGGGTAGTCCGTTGCTGTCTCCCTGTCTCCCTGTCCAGTGTCATGTTTGGTCGTGTGTGGGTAGTCCGTTGCTGTCCCCTGTCTCCCTGTCTCCCTGTCCAGTGTCATGTTTGGTCGTGTGTGGGTAGTCCGTTGCTGTCCTCTGTCTCCCTGTCTCCCTGTCCAGTGTCATGTTTGGTCGTGTGTGGGTAATCCGTTGCTGTCTCCCTGTCTCCCTGTCCAGTGTCATGTTTGGTCGTGTGTGGGTAGTCCGTTGCTGTCTCCTGTCTCCCTGTCCAGTGTCATGTTTGGTCGTGTGTGGGTAGTCCGTTGTTGTCCCATGTCTCCCTGTCTCCCTGTCCAGTGTCATGTTTGGTCGTGTGTGGGTAGTCCGTTGCTGTCTCCCTGTCTCCCTGTCCAGTGTCATGTTTGGTCGTGTGTGGGTAGTCTGTTGCTGTCTCCCTGTCCAGTGTCATGTTTGGTCGTGTGTGGGTAGTCCGTTGCTGTCCCCTGTCTCCCTGTCCAGTGTCATGTTTGGTCGTGTGTGGGTAGTCCGTTGCTGTCTCCCTGTATCCCTGTCCAGTGTCATGTTTGGTCGTGTGTGGGTAGTCCGTTGCTGTCTCCCTGTCTCCCTGTCCAGTGTCATGTTTGGTCGTGTGTGGGTTGTTTGGATAATCATCATGTTCAGCCTGGTTTGAGAAAAGCTGTTGGTGTGATAAGAACTTCACTTCCGGTCTTCCTACCTCCACCATTCAGTGATTCACATCCTACAGCGCATTCAAAACAATGCTGCACGCCTTGTACTCAAAAAGAAAAAAAGCTGACCACATCTCCCCTCTGCTGGCACAACTTCACTGGCTCCCTGTATCAGAGCGCATACAGTACAAACTAGACACTATTTGCTACAAAAGCCTCAATAAAGCAGCCCCCAATTACCTGCCAAGCCTACTTGAGATCTATGGTCCCTCACGTACCCTCCGCTCTGCTTCCGATCCTCTGACTTTTCGCTTTCCACGCACTAAGCTCAATACCTATGGTCCACGAGCCTTCTCTGTTTCTGGTCCACTCTCCTGGAACAAACTTCCTCTCTCAGTCCGTCAGCAACCTACTTTTGTCTCCTTCAAGTCCGCTCTCAAAACTCACCTTTTCACCTCTGCATAAAATCCTGACCTCACCCAATCCCCACTGCAGCCTGTCTCCTCTCGGTATGGAATCGCATTGTATTGTATATAATATGTTTTCTATAATTTTCCATTGCTTTTCTTCTTTTTCCCCATATATAGCCGTGTGTGTGTGTGTGTGTGTGTGTGTGTGTGTGTGTGTGTGCGCGTGTGCGTGTGTGCGTGTGTGCGTGTGTGCGTGTGTGCGTGTGTGGATATGTGTATGTTCAGCACTTAGATTTGATTTTTATCAAGATTTTGCGCAATATAAATATTGTAATTATTATTATTATTACTTCCACAGTTAAACCACAAATGTCATAGTCACTACCTATTTCTGTAACGTCAGTTGGTCGTGTCCACTTACTTCAAACAAAGGGAGTAAGCAACCGTAGGCAGTGTTCTCTTTGCTTCAAGCATCCGTTTGTTCCCTGTCTTTTACACCACACGGCAAACCAGCGAAACACAAGGCGACATGTTTGTTCAAAACAAAAAAATCTTGTCGGGAAAAGACTGCAGGAAAACCAAATTACGACATGTTTGTTCAAAACAAAAAAATCTTGTCGGGAAAAGACTGCAGGAAAACCAAATTACATGTTTGTTCACAACAGAAAATCTTGTCGGGAAAAGACTGCAGGAAAACCAAATTACATGTTTGTTCACAACAGAAAATCTTGTCGGGAAAAGACTGCAGGAAAACCAAATTACATGTTTGTTCACAACAGAAAATCTTGTCGGGAAAAGACTGCAGGAAAACCAAATTACATGTTTGTTCACAACAGAAAATCTTGTCGGGAAAAGACTGCAGGAAAACCAAATTACATGTTTGTTCACAACAGAAAATCTTGTCGGGAAAAGACTGCAGGAAAACCAAATTACATGTTTGTTCACAACAGAAAATCTTGTCGGGAAAAGACTGCAGGAAAACCAAATTACATGTTTGTTCACAACAGAAAATCTTGTCGGGAAAAGACTGCAGGAAAACCAAATTACATGTTTGTTCACAACAGAAAATCTTGTCGGGAAAAGACTGCAGGAAAACCAAATTACATGTTTGTTCACAACAGAAAATCTTGTCGGGAAAAGACTGCAGGAAAACCAAATTACATGTTTGTTCACAACAGAAAATCTTGTCGGGAAAAGACTGCAGGAAAACCAAATTACATGTTTGTTCACAACAGAAAATCTTGTCGGGAAAAGACTGCAGGAAAACCAAATTACATGTTTGTTCACAACAGAAAATCTTGTCGGGAAAAGACTGCAGGAAAACCAAATTACGCAGTTAAACAACAACAACAACAAAAAAGTACATCCGCACAGGGGGTGGTGAGGGAGAGAGGAGAAAAAAAAAAGACGCCGCCGTACCATGGCGAAATGCTTTTCTCACGGAGAGTAACCAACATTTCTGACGTAATATCCGTTATGACAAAAAATAAGTCCTGTCCCGTTCCCTGGTCTCACAGCTTTTGATGACATCAGACATGAACGACTGAGTGACTTGAGTGAGTGGGGACGTGTGGTGAGGAAAACATAGCAGTGCCAGAAACATCAGGGGTCGTGAGAGCGGCTCAAAGGCAGTGCCAGGCAGTCCCTTAGGCGCCAATCATACAAATCAGAAGAAAAGATGATGAAAGGCAAATGGAATTATGACATCAAAGATTGGAATGGACCGGACTTTCACTGAATACTGCACCAAGTATACAGACATCAGACACCAACAAGTTTCTGTCTTTGGCTCTTTCTCTGTCTCTGTCTGTCTGTCTCTCTCTCTTCCTCTCTTTGTCTGTCTGTCTCTCTTCCTCTCTTTTTCTGTCTGTCTGTCTGTCTGTCTGTCTCTCTGTCTCTGTCTCTCTCTCTTTCTCTCTCTCAGTTTCTGTCTGTCTCAATGTGTGTGTGTGTGTGTGTGTGTGTGTGTGTGTGTGTGTGTGTGTGTGTGTGTGTGTGTGTATGTGTGTTTGTATGTGTATGTGTGTGTGTGACAGAGACAGAGAGAGAGAGAGAGAGTGTGTGTGTGTGTGTGTGTGTATGTGTGTGTGTGTGTGTGTGTGTGTGTGTGTGTGTGTGTGTGTGTGTGTGTGTGTGTGTGTGTGTGTGTGTGTGTGTGTGTGTGTGTGTGTGTGTGTGTGCGTGTGTTTAAATTACACTGAAATCAGACTTGTTACTGTGATACTACAATTCGTGTTAGAAGTTTCTCTCACTGATTACAGGTTGACGGCTCAGAATGCTGGAGGAGACAGGAAGCGACCTGACCCAGCTGTCAACCTTCTGCACGAGGTACCTCTAATGATGCCAGTCTTCTGGCTTCACACCATACCCAACCAACATCTACTTGCCCAGTGCTATCCAGACAGTCACGACACCATCACTATCAAGACAGTCACGACACCATCAGTATCACGACAGTCACGACACCATCACTATCAAGTCAGTCACGACACTATCACTATCAAGTCAGTCACGACACCATCACTATCAAGTCAGTCACGACACCATCACTATCAAGTCAGTCACGACACCATCACTATCAAGATAGTCACGACACCATCACTATCAAGACAGTCACGACACCATCAGTATCAAGACAGTCACGACATCATCACTATATCACCATCAAGTCAGTCACGACACCATCACTATCTAGACAGTCACGACACCATCACTATCTAGACAGTCACGACACCATCACTATCTAGACAGTCACGACACCATCACTATCAAGACAGTCACGACACCATCACTATCAAGTCAGTCACGACACCATCACTATCAAGTCAGTCACGACACCATCACTATCAAGTCAGTCACGACACCATCACTATCAAGTCAGTCACGACACCATCACTATCAAGATAGTCACGACACCATCACTATCAAGTCAGTCACGACACCATCACTATCTAGACAGTCACGACACCATCACTATCAAGTCAGTCACGACACCATCACTATCAAGTCAGTCACGACACCATCACTATCAAGTCAGTCACGACACCATCACTATCACATAATAAGCAATACGTGAGCTGATTACTGTCACAACTGATTTTTTCCACGTGAAATAGGGTCCACTTCTTCCGGGGAAAAGCACGTCGCCATAGCCTGGCGCCACCCATTTTCCCCTTTTTGCTGTATAGCCAGTGTTTTTGTTGATCTATGACACTGGGTTGAAAGCTGGAGGGAAAAAGAGCACCAGGTAGACCAAAGGAGAAAGTACTGGACGGACTTGCGGAGTGAATGAAGACAGAGAGGGTGGGAGATGAACTTGCAGCAACAAGAGATAGATTTGTATGGAGGGCCATGATTACCAACGCCATGTGACAAGGCACATGATGATGACGATGATGGTGACGTTGGGTTTGTCAACAAAAATGAACAGAGGACAACTCTTTTGTCGCTGTAGGATCTGTAACGTGAGCAAAATGCACGCTGTATACAGGACCTTGATTTGTCGTCTCATTCAAAAGACTAGCACCCAGACCACAACAAAAAGATAGTGGGAAGGAGGGGGGGGGAGAAAACTCCATGTCCGGTCAGGAAACGAACCCGGATTTCTGTCAATGTAGGCTGGTGTGTTTACCCACTGGGCCAGACACAGCACTGATGTCAGTGAGTAAACAGAAACCGTCTGATGGCGAGGACAAGATCTACAAGATAACAGAGAGAGGGGCGAGGGAGGGAGGGAGAGACCTCTAGAGACACAGAGGGAGAGAGAGAGAGGGGAAGGAGGGAGAGACAGACAGAGAGACAGACAGACAGAGAAAGAGACAAAGAGAGAGACAGAGAGAGAAGGGGGAGGGAGGGAGAGAGGGGAGGAAGGGGAGGGAGGGAGAGAGACAGAGAGGGAGAGAGAAGGAGAGAGAGGAGGAGGGAGGGAGAGAGAGGGAGACAGAGAGAGAGACACACACAGAGACAAAGAGACAGAGAGAGAGAGAGGAAGAGAGAGACAGACAGAGAAAGAGACACAGAGAGAGGGAGAGAGAGGGAGAGAGGATGAGAAGAGAGAGAGAGAGAATTTCGAACAATTTGTGTGTGTGTTTGTGTGTGTATATATGGGAGAGAGAGAGAGATACAGACAGACAGACAGACAGAGACAGAGACAGAGAGACAGAGAGACAGAGAGACAGACAGAGAGACAGAGAGAGACAGAGAGAGAATAACGACTGAAGTCAGGAGTCACACACTTTACTCCCCTCCTGTCTTCCCCACTGTCAGAGTGCTCTGTGTGTTGGAGGTTACATGCTGTTGGTGATTGCTTTGGTCAATGACGAGAGTGTGCGCCTAGATTTGATTATTGAATCCAGGTTTGGCAACTCATGAATGCCAGTAGTAGTAGTAGTAGTAGTAGTAGTAGTAGTAGTAGTAGTAGTAGTAGTAATAGTAATAGTAGTAGTAGTAGTAGTATGTTCAATATGCTAATCTATTACCATGGAAAATGTGTACGTTTTCTTACCTTACCTAACTTGACCTGACTTGAAGAAGTCAAGATTTCTTTCAGTCTTAGAACAAACTATGTCATTTGAGCCAGCAGCAATGGAAGAGGGCAAGGAATGAGACTGTAATTAAACCATAGAAAAACAGTGTTTCAGTTTTATAGTCAAATAGTTTCGAAGTGTTCTGTATCATCCAGCTTTTGCTGTCAGCGGTACAGTGTTGAAATGTCTGAGTGAATTGATGTCTGATGCTTTGTATGGTTGTTGACGTTAAGGGTCTATTGAGGTCTGATGCTTTGTATGGTTGTTGACGTTAAGGGTCTATTGAGGTCTGATGCTTTGTATGGTTGTTGACGTTAAGGGTCTATTGAGGTCTGATGCTTTGTATGGTTGTTGACGTTAAGGGTCTATTGAGGTCTGATGCTTTGTATGGTTGTTGACGTTAAGGGTCTATTGATGTCTGATGCTTTGAATGGTTGTTGACGTTAAGGGTCTATTGAGGTCTGATGCTTTGTATGGTTGTTGACGTTAAGGGTCTATTGAGGTCTGATGCTTTGTATGGTTGTTGACGTTAAGGGTCTATTGAGGTCTGATGCTTTGTATGGTTGTTGACGTTGGGGTTCTATTGAGGTCTGATGCTTTGTATGGTTGTTGACGTTAAGGGTCTATTGAGGTCTGATGCTTTGTATGGTTGTTGACGTTAAGGGTCTATTGAGGTCTGATGCTTTGTATGGTTGTTGACGTTGGGGTTCTATTGATGTCTGATGCTTTGTATGGTTGTTGATGTTGGGGTTCTATTGAGGTCCGATGCTTTCCATGGTTGTTGATGTTGGGGTTCTATTGAGGTCTGATGCTTTGTATGGTTGTTGACGTTAAGGGTCTATTGAGGTCTGATGCTTTGTGTGGTTGTTGACGTTAAGGGTCTATTGATGTCTGATGCTTTGTATGGTTGTTGACGTTAAGGGTCTATTGAGGTCTGATGCTTTGTATGGTTGTTGACGTTAAGGGTCTATTGAGGTCTGATGCTTTGTATGGTTGTTGACGTTGGGGTTCTATTGATGTCTGATGCTTTGTATGGTTGTTGACGTTAAGGGTCTATTGATGTCTGATGCTTTGTATGGTTGTTGACGTTGGGGTTCTATTGAGGTCTGATGCTTTGTATGGTTGTTGACGTTGGGGTTCTATTGATGTCTGATGCTTTGTATGGTTGTTGACGTTAAGGTTCTATTGAGGTCTGATGCTTTGTATGGTTGTTGACGTTAAGGGTCTATTGAGGTCTGATGCCTTGCATGGTTGTTGACGTTAAGGGTCTATTGATGTCTGATGCTTTGCATGTTTGTTGACGTTAAGGGTCTATTGAGGTCTGATGCTTTGTATGGTTGTTGACGTTAAGGGTCTATTGATGTCTGATGCTTTGTGTGGTTGTTGACGTTAAGGTTCTGTTGATGTCTGATGCTTTGCATGTTTGTTGACGTTAAGGTTCTGTTGATGTCTGATGCTTTGCATGTTTGTTGACGTTAAGGGTCTATTGAGGTCTGATGCTTTGCATGGTTGTTGACATTAAGGTTCTGTTGATGTCTGATGCTTTGCATGTTGTTGACGTTGGGGTTCTGTTGATGTCTGATGCTTTGCATGTTGTTGACGTTGGGGTTCTGTTGATGTCTGATGCTTTGCATGTTGTTGACGTTGGGGTTCTGTTGATGTCTGATGCTTTGTATGTTTGTTGACATTAAGGTTCTGTTGATGTCTGATGCTTTGCATGGTTGTTGACATTAAGGTTCTGTTGATGTCTGATGCTTTGCATGTTGTTGTCGTTGGGGTTCTGTTGATGTCTGATGCTTTGCATGTTGTTGACGTTGGGGTTCTGTTGATGTCTGATGCTTTGCATGTTGTTGACGTTGGGGTTCTGTTGATGTCTGATGCTTTGCATGTTTGTTGACGTTAAGGTTCTGTTGATGTCTGATGCTTTGCATGTTGTTGACGTTGGGGTTCTGTTGATGTCTGATGCTTTGCATGTTGTTGACGTTGGGGTTCTACTGATGTCTGATGCTTTGCATGTTGTTGACGTTAAGGTTCTGTTGATGTCTGATGCTTTGCATGTTGTTGACGTTAAGGTTCTGTTGATGTCTGATGCTTTGCATGTTTGTTGACGTTGGGGTTCTGTTGATGTCTGATGCTCTACATGGTTGTTGACGTTAAGGTTCTGTTGATGTCTGATGCTTTGCATGTTTGTTGACGTTGGGGTTCTGTTGATGTCTGATGCTCTACATGGTTGTTGACGTTAAGGTTCTGTTGATGTCTGATGCTTTGCGTGGTTGTTGACGTTAAGGTTCTACATGCATAGTGTAGAAAGTTTCAGTTCCTCAAGATGACATCTCCACACGCGGAACGAATTCCATATGCACCAACGTCACAGGTGCATATATGGAATTCGTTCCGCGTGTGGAGATGTCATGACACACGCCTTAAGCCTGCACATAAACCCATGAGCTGGCCGAAATAAAAAAAACATAACAAAACAAAGGTAAATAACTCAATGATCATATTTCGAGGGATCACTTCAAAAGTATGATTTGCCGAGACGTCAGGTAAAAACTGACAGGACCGTAACCTGCCATGATGTGATGGAGCCACCTCTTCTGACAGGGAGTCATGGTACAGCTGGCTGATGGCTCTAGCAGCTGGCTAGTTCTGGCATGATCGTTCTGACAGGGAGTCATGGTACAGCTAGCTGATGGCTCTAGCAGCTGGCTAGTTCTGGCATGATCGTTCTGACAGGGAGTCATGGTACAGCTGGCTGATGGCTCTAGCAGCCGGCTAGTTCTGGCATGATCGTTCCACTTCTCCTTGTGGGGACTTGGAGGAAGCGGAGGCAGTTGGAGCAGTGTACATGTACAAAGGAAAGGAAGAAAGTAAAGGAAGCAGAAGAAAAAAGGAGAGGGAGGGAGGGGAGAGTTATACGTCCACTGTTACGCCATGCTGAAAAGGAATATGGACTTTACTAAAGAAAACTGCAGTGAAACTTGATTGGACAGACATTAAGCTGGCCGTAGCAGAACACTTGAATTCCCATGTATTATCTGTGTAGCATGCACATGTTGCCGTGTGACGTATCAGTTCCTTTAACCCTTTGACTCCCGCGTCCTGTCCTCAAACTGGAAAAAAAAATTAATTCCCTGACTCCCTCACTCTATCCACCAGCCTCTTCCTGCAGGAAGCTGGTGGATAGTGCGAGGTAGACAAAGGGTCAAATTTTTGCTTTGGTAGCATGGTTGACAGTGTAGGATGTGAGGGACAGGGAGCGGCAGTCAGAGGGTTAACTACTTCATCTGTGTACAGACCTATTCCGGGAATTAACCCTTTGACTCCTGCAGCCTGTCCAACAGCATTCTGCATTTCTAACCATGCTAGCAAAGCAAAAACTTAACCATTTTACTCCCTAATCCTATCCATCAGCTTCCTGCAGGAAGCTGGTGGATAGGGTGAGGGAGTCAAAGGGTTAAGTTTTTGCTGTTGGTAGATAGGGTGCAAGTGTCGAAGGGTTAAGTTTTTGCTGTTGGTAGATAGGGTGCAGGTGTTAAAGGGTTAAGTTTTTGCTGTTGGTAGGGTGCAGGAGTCAAAGGGTTAAGTTTTTCCTGTTGGTAGATAGAGTGCAGGAGGGTTAATTAAGCCGCATGGCCACTTCACATTCCGATGATAACAATGAAGAGGTAGCACTGTCCGGTCTGCTAGCTCACAGCACATGCACAGCACGCGCAGCACCCACTGACTTCTATATATAGCAAAAACTGTGACTGCACTACGTGTTTCAGCCCGACCTTGACCCCTCACCTACTGCTGACCCTGCCACTTAATGTCAACACCAAGAGACCGTCAAGTAGGGAGGTGGGGGGGGGTGAATGGGGGAAGGGGGGAGTGCAGCAAGGGGTGACACAGGGGGGACGGGGGGGGTGAAGTTGGTGCCAGCGCCAAATAAGATGCCACAATGAGGTCAGAGGGTCGCACGTGGCACTGTGTGCACTCTGCTTTACAGACATAGACATGAATAGGAGGGAGACAGGCAACACGTTCTGTAACACAGCGTTATGATCACAGATATGAACAGGGAGACAGACAACACTCTCTGTAACACTTCGACATGGCCATAGACACAAATACGGAGACAGGCACCACGTTCTACATCACTTCGATATTATCAAGGACATGGATAGGAAGACAGGCAACTAGCTCTGTCACACTCTGTGATATGATCTTAGACATGGATAGGGAGACAGGCAACTAGCTCTGTCACACTGTGATATGATCATAGACATGGATAGGGAGACAGGCAACTAGCTCTGTCACACACTGTGATATGATCATAGACATGGACAGGGAGACAGGCAACTAGCTCTGTCACACACATGTGATATGATCATAGACATGGATAGGGAGACAGGCAACTAGCTCTGTCACACACTGTGATATGATCATAGACATGGATAGGGAGACAAGCAACTAGCTGTATCACATGATATGATCATAGACATGGATAGGGAGACTTGTAGTATACTGCCTTGGGTCGCTGAGCCAGCGTTATATCGGCCATCATGGACTCTGAAGACAGCCCACCATCAGCTTTCATCACCTGTCATCAGCTGTCATCAGCTGCCATCAACTGCCATCACCAAACACTGCAATGTGAAATCCCCTCAGACACAGAACCGGAAGAGGAAACCCGTAATGGGATCATCATAAGATCAGGACGTGAAGGGCAAAAAGAAGCAGAGACAATTTTCACAGAGCTCTAATGATTGATAATGTCATGATAATGTCACGATAATGGCCATGATGGTCATGATGCTATGGAGTTCCATCTAGGACAGAGTCAATGTGACAGGGCTGAACTCTGATCTTTCTGTTACAACATATCCTGGCGTCAGTCAGGCCCGAGATACACAGACACCTGCAGAAACTTGTGGTAATTTTTTAGTTATCAGAAAGATATAAGACGATAATGAGCAACTTTTGTAAATTATTCTGATGGAGATGTTTACCATAAAAAAAACAACTAAGAATGAAACAGAACGAATTAGTCGTTATTACTGTTTAAAGCCCAGCCGACTGTGCAGAGACACATCAGGGCTATAGCCATGGGAAAACGTACAGAGCACCTTGTTGACTCTGAAAAAAAAAACTGGAACAGAAAATTAAGCGCACGTAACAGTGCATTCGTGCATATAAGCTGAGGATATGCCCCTGGTGTTGACCATCCCCGTCCAATTTCCCACCAGGAGGTTTTTAAAAAAAATGAATACAAATGAAAAAATAACTAGGGACACTAAAACATATAGAAATTGACTTAAATTACCTAAAATTGCTTCTGCGCATCATTTCCCTAGGGCCAAAAATGCAGTTAATACATGTACCCAATCATCAGTCCAAGTAAAAAGGATGTCAGGCTTTATCAAATGCACTCAGATGAATGGACCAACAAGGCAGAAAATGACCAAGTACAAAGGATGTCAGGCTTTATCAAATGCACTCAGATGAACGGACCAACAAGGCAGACAATGACCAAGTACAAAGATGTCAGGCTTTATCAAATGCACTCAGATGAACGGACCAAAAGGCAGACAATGACCAAGTACAAAGGATATCAGGCTTTATCAAATGCACTCAGATGAACGGACCAACAAGGCAGACAATGACCAAGTACAAAGGATGTCAGGCTTTATCAAATGCACTCAGATGAACGGACCAACAAGGCAGACAATGACCAAGTACAAAGGATGTCAGACTTTATCAAATGCACTCAGATGAACGGACCAACAAGGCAGAAAATGACCAAGTACAAAGATGTCAGGCTTTATCAAATGCAGTCAGATGAATGGACCAACAAGGCAGAAAATGACCAAGTAAAAAGCATGTAAGGCTTTATCAAATGCAGTCAGATGAATGGACCAACAAGGCAGAAAATGACCAAGTACAAAGATGTCAGGCTTTATCAAATGCACTCAGATGAATGGACCAACAAGGCAGAAAATGACAAGTACAAAGGATGTCAGGCTTTATCAAATGCACTCAGATGAATGGACCAACAAGGCAGAAAATGACCAAGTACAAAGGATGTCAGGCTTTATCAAATGCACTCAGATGAACGGACCAACAAGGCAGAAAATGACAAGTACAAAGGATGTCAGGCTTTATCAAATGCACTCAGATGAATGGACCAACAAGGCAGAAAATGACAAGTACAAAGGATGTCAGGCTTTATCAAATGCACTCAGATGAACGGACCAACAAGGCAGACAATGACAGGAAGAGATGACAGGAAGCAAAGACTCAAGCAAGAAAGAAAGACAAGGACAGAAAGAGAGGAACTTTCTAGCACAGAATTTCCAGAAAGTGGAGATATTATTTATACCGAAAGAGCCTCCAACATCTCTATGTGGAAAGAGATTTGAGAATAAGTTCCCATCTTGATCGGTCATACGCAAACAGAATAAGTTCCCATCTTGATCGGTCATACGCAAACAGAATAAGTTCCCATCTTGATCGGTCATACGCAAACAGAATAAGTTCCCATCTTGATCGGTCATACGCAAACAGAATAAGTTCCCATCTTGATCGGTCATACGCAAACAGAATAAGTTCCCATCTTGATCGGTCATACGCAAACAGAATAAGTTCCCATCTTGATCGGTCATACGCAAACAGAATAAGTTCCCATCTTGATCGGTCATACGCAAACAGAATAAGTTCCCATCTTGATCGGTCATACGCAAACAGAATAAGTTCCCATCTTGATCGGTCATACGCAAACAGAATAAGTTCCCATCTTGATCGGTCATACGCAAACAGAATAAGTTCCCATCTTGATCGGTCATACGCAAACAGAATAAGTTCCCATCTTGATCGGTCATACGCAAACAGAATAAGTTCCCATCTTGATCGGTCATACGCAAACAGAATAAGTTCCCATCTTGATCAGTCATACGCAAACAGAATAAGTTCCCATCTTGATCGGTCATACGCAAACAGAATAAGTTCCCATCTTGATCAGTCATACGCAAACAGAATAAGTTCCCATCTTGATCGTCATACGCAAACAGAATAAGTTCCCAGTCTTGATCAGTCATACGCAAACAGAATAAGTTCCCATCTTGATCGGTCATACGCAAACAGAATAAGTTTCCCATCTTGATCGGTCATACGCAAACAGAATAAGTTTCCATCTTGATCGGTCATACGCAAACAGAATAAGTTCCCATCTTGATCGTCATACGCAAACAGAATAAGTTCCCATCTTGATCAGTCATACGCAAACAGAATAAGTTTCCATCTTGATCGGTCATACGCAAACAGAATAAGTTTCCATCTTGATCGGTCATACGCAAACAGAATAAGTTTCCATCTTGATCAGTCATACGCAAACAGAATAAGTTTCCATCTTGATCAGTCATACGCAAACAGAATAAGTTTCCATCTTGATCAGTCATACGCAAACAGAATAAGTTTCCATCTTGATCAGTCATACGCAAACAGAATAAGTTTCCATCTTGAATCAGTCATACGCAAACAGAATAAGTTCCCATCTTGATCGGTCATACGCAAACAGAATAAGTTCCCATCTTGATCGGTCAACGCAAACAGAATAAGTTCCCATCTTAGATACAAGGTCCATACTGTCTACAAACAGAATAATATTTTCCATCTTGATCGGTCATACGCAACAAAATAAGTTTCCATCTTGGTCATCATACGCAAACAGAATAAGTTCCCATCTTGATCAGTCATACGCAAACAGAAGCAAACCATCTCCACAGAAACAAATATTATTGATCAAACAACAACCTATGACTGGTCTCAACGTCGTTTCCAAGTATATAGGCGTTGAAAGGAATCAGACTGGATGCTCAGGCTACCATAGGCTACCATAGGCTTCCATAGGCTACCATAGGCTACCATAGGCTACCATAGGCTACCATAGAGCTACCATAGCTACCATAGGCTACCATAGGCTACCATAAGCTCCATACTACAAGGCTACCATAGGCTACCATAGACTACCATAGGCTACCATAGGCTACCATAGACTAACATAGGCTACCTTAGGCTACCATAGACTACCATAGGCTACAATAGGCTACCATAGGCTCCAAGTTGCCGATCTCAGTTAGTAGTTATGTCTATGGTGTAGGGGACACACTGCACACACTGAACTTGTGGGGCCTTGAGTACAGGCAGGGAGACAGTACGGTAACTGTGTTCGTAAGATGGAATTACAGTCCCCTCCCTCCCTCCCTCCCTCTCTCCCTCCCTCGCTCCCTCCCTCTCTCCCCTGTCCTATCCCCAAAGACTGACGGTTCAACCTTAAGTGCTGCCTCTCGCTCTTACCTAGTTGACCTCTTCCACTGCACTTCACTGTACTGGATTGTACAGGGTTGCACTACACTGAATTGTACAGGGTTGCACTACACTGAATTGTACAGGGTTGCACTACACTGAATTGTACAGGGTTGCACTACACTGGGAATTGTACAGGGTTGCACTACACTGAATTGTACAGGGTTGCACTACACTGAATTGTACAGGGTTGCACTACACTGAATTGTACAGGGTTGCACTACACTGAATTGTACAGGGCTGTACTACACTGAATTGTACAGGGCTGCACTACACTGAATTGTACAGGGCTACACTACACTGAATTGTACAGGGCTGTACTACACTAAATTGTACAGGGCTGTACTACACTAAATTGTACATGGCTGCACTACACTGAATTGTACATGGCTGTACTACACTGAATTGTACAGGGCTACACTACACTGGATTGTACAGGGCTGCACTACACTGAATTGTACAGGGCTGTACTACACTAAATTGTACAGGGCTGTACTACACTGAATTGTACAGGGCTGTACTACACTGAATTGTACAGGGCTGCACTACACTGGATTGTACAGGGCTGTACTACACTGAATTGTACAGGGCTGCTGTACACTAAATTGTACAGGGGTGTACTACACTGAATTGTACAGGGCTGCACTACACTGAATTGTATAGGGCTACACTACACTGAATTGTACAGGGCTGTCTACACTGAATTGTACAGGGCTACTCTACACTGAATTGTACAGGGTTGTACTACACTGAATTGTACAGGGCTACACTACACTGAATTGTACAGGGCTGTACTACACTGAATTGTACAGGGCTGCACTACACTGAATTGTACAGGGCTGCACTACACTGAAGTGTACATGGCTACACTACACTGAATTGTACAGGGCTACACTACACTGAATTGTACAGGGCTGTACTACACTGGATTGTACAGGGCTACACTACACTGAATTGTACAGGGCTACACTACACTGAATTGTACAGGGCTGTACTACACTGAATTGTACAGGGCTGCTCTATACTGAATTGTACAGGGCTACACTACACTGAAGTGTATATGGCTGCACTACACTGAAGTGTACAGGGCTACTCTACACTGAATTGTACAGGGTTGCACTACACTGAAGTGTACAGAGCTGCACTACACTGAAGTGTACATGGCTACTCTACACTGAATTGTACAGGGCTGTACTACACTGAATTGTACAGGGCTGCACTACACTGAAGTGTACATGGCTGCACTACACTGAAGTGTACAGGGCTACTCTACACTGAATTGTACAGGGTTGCACTACACTGAAGTGTACAGAGCTGCACTGCACTGAAGTGTACATGGCTACTCTACACTGAATTGTACAGGGCTGTACTACACTGAATTGTACAGGGCTGCACTACACTGAAGTGTACAGGGTTACTCTACACGGAATTGTACAGGGTTGTACTACACTGTAGTGTACAGGGCTGCATTACACTGAAGTGTACATGGCTACTCTACACTGAATTGTACAGGGCTGTACTACACTGAATTGTACAGGGCTGCTCTATACTGAATTGTACAGGGCTGCTCTACACTGAAGTGTACATGGCTGCACTACACTGAAGTGTACAGGGCTGTAGTACACTGAATTGTACAGGGCTGCTCTATACTGAATTGTACAGGGCTACACTACACTGAAGTGTACAGGGCTGCACTACACTGAAGTGTACAGGGCTACTCTACACTGAATTGTACAGGGTTGCACTACACTGAAGTGTACAGGGCTACACTACACTGAATTGTACAGGGTTGCACTACACTGAAGTGTACAGAGCTGCACTACACTGAATTGTACAGGGCTGTACTACACTGAATTGTACAGGGTTGCACTACACTGAATTGTACAGGGCTACACTACACTGAATTGTACAGGGCTGTACTACACTGAATTGTACAGGGCTGTACTACACTGAATTGTACAGGGCTACACTACACTGAATTGTACAGGGCTACACTATACTGAATTGTACAGGGCTACACTACACTGGATTGTACAGGGCTGTACTACACTAAATTGTACAGGGCTGTACTACACTGAATTGTACAGGGCTACACTATACTGAATTGTACAGGGCTACACTACACTGGATTGTACAGGGCTGTACTACACTAAATTGTACAGGGCTGTACTACACTGAATTGTACAGGGCTACACTATACTGAATTGTACAGGGCTACACTACACTGGATTGTACAGGGCTGTACTACACTAAATTGTACAGGGCTACACTACACTGAATTGTACAGGGCTGTACTACACTAAATTGTACAGGGCTGTACTACACTGAATTGTACAGGGCTGTACTACACTGAATTGTACAGGGCTACACTATACTGAATTGTACAGGGCTACACTACACTGGATTGTACAGGGCTGTACT
This sequence comes from Monoplex corrugatus, assembly GCA_030674185.1. Lineage (NCBI taxonomy): Eukaryota > Metazoa > Mollusca > Gastropoda > Littorinimorpha > Ranellidae > Monoplex > Monoplex corrugatus. The sequence continues at coordinate 3,150,456 of CM060312.1, read as the reverse complement.
ACACTGAATTGTACAGGGCTGTACTACACTGAATTGTACAGGGTTGCACTACACTGAAGTGTACATGGCTGCACTACACTGAAGTGTACAGGGCTACTCTACACTGAATTGTACAGGGCTGCACTACACTAAATTGTACAGGACTGAACTACACTGAATTGTACAGGGCTGCACTACACTGAATTGTACAGGACTGCACTACACTGAAGTGTACAGGGCTGCACTACACTGAATTGTACAGGGCTGTACTACACTGAATTGTACAGGGCTGTACTACACTGAATTGTACAAGGCTACACTATACTGAATTGTACAGGGCTACACTACACTGAATTGTACAGGGCTGTACTACACTGAATTGTACAAGGCTACACTATACTGAATTGTACAGGGCTGTACTACACTGAATTGTACAGGGCTGTACTACACTGAATTGTACAAGGCTACACTATACTGAATTGTACAGGGCTACACTACACTGAATTGTACAGGGCTGTACTACACTGAATTGTACAGGGCTGCTCTATACTGAATTGTACAGCACTGCACTATACTGAAGTGTACAGGGCTGCACTACACTGAATTGTACAGCACTGCACTATACTGAATTGTACAGCACTGCAGTATACTGAATTGTACAGGGCTGCACTACACTGAAGTGTACAGGGCTACACTACACTGAATTGTACAGGGCTGCACTACACTGAAGTGTACAGGGTGCACTACACTGAATTGTACAGGCTGTACTACACTGAATTGTACAGGGCTACACTACACTGAATTGTACAGCACTGCACTATACTGAATTGTACAGCACTGCAGTATACTGAATTGTACAGGGTTGCACTACACTGAAGTGTACAGGGTTACACTACACTGAATTGTACAGGGTTGCACTACACTAATTGTACAGGGCTACTCTAACTGAATTGTACAGGGTTGCACTACACTGAATTGTACAGGGCTGCACTACACTGAATTGTACAGGACTGTACTACACTGAATTGTACAGGGCTGCACTACACTGAAGTGTGCTGGATTGAATTACGGTATTGATTGCACTGGGTTGGACTGGACTGCACTACCTTTGATTACATTGGATTGGATTGGATTGCAGTGTATTGGATTGTGCTGGATTGGACAGCATGCGGTTGCACTGGATTATATAACACTGCTTCGGCTTACACTCGGTTGGATTGGATTGGATGGGATTGCAATGAACTAGATTTAATAGAATGGGGTGGATTGAATTGGATTAAATTTCACTGCATTGAACTGCATCAGATTAAACTTTACTGGGTTGGACTGTAATGGACTAGATTACACTTATCAGGTTGTACTGAATCGGGTTGATTACACTGAATTGGATTGCACTGGATTGAATTGCACTGGACTGGATTGGGCCACACTACGTTGGATGACGCCAGAAAGGGTTAAGAAGCCAGTGGACATGTGAGGGAGTGAAAGGGTTAAAGAATGAACAAGTTGAGTGGGGCACGATGTGGATTACACTGGACTGAATAGGTGTCCACCAGATTGGTTGGATTACATTGGACTGGATTAGATTATAGAAATTGGATTGAACTGGATTGGACTGAATTGGGCTGGATTACTCTGGACTGGAGTACAGAAATTGGATTGAACTGGGCTGGATTACTCTGGACTGGATTACAGGAATCAGATTGAACTGGATTGGATTACAGGAATTGGACTGAACTGATTGGATTGAACTGGATTGGATTACACAGGACTGGATTTCAGTGTATTGGATGTCATCCTGGTTGTTGATGGAGCTATCCAGACAGGTGAAGTCAGGGTTCACTCTGTGGGCAAACTGTCCATACAGGATCTCTACACCGTATCTTGGCAAACCATTCACTCACCGTCATATTCACTCAGGGTCATATTCACTCAGGGTCATATTCACTCAGGGTCATATTCACTCAAGGTCATATTCACTCATGGTCATATTCACTCATGGTCATATTCACTCACGGTCATATTCACTCAGGGTCCATATTTCACTCAGGGTCATATTCACTCAGGGTCATATTCACTCACGGTCATATTCACTCACGGTCATATTCACTCATGGTCATATTCACTCACGGTCATATTCACTCAGGGTCATATTCACTCAGGGTCATATTCACTCACGGTCATGTTCAGTCACGGTCATATTCACTCAGGGTCATATTCACTCACGGTCATATTCACTCAGGGTCATATTCACTCAGGGTCATATTCACTCACGGTCATGTTCAGTCACGGTCATATTCACTCAGGGTCATATTCACTCACGGTCATATTCACTCACGGTCATATTCACTCAGGGTCATATTCACTCACGGTCATATTCACTCACGGTCATATTCACTCAGGGTCATATTCACTCACGATTATATTCAGTCAACTCAATTCATTCAAGACGAGACTGAGCATTTTTAAAGTGCATTATTTCGCAAAGTATCTTCAACATTATTCAACAAACGATACATTATTTAGCACACGGGCATTATTCAACAAACATACATTGTCCAGCAAACGATGCATTATTCAGTAAACAATGGATTATTTAACACACGAGGCATTATTCGGAAACGATGCATTGTTCAGCAAGTAATGCATTATTTAGCACACGAGGCATTATTCGGCAAACAATGCATTATTCGGCAAACAATGCATTATTCGGCAAACGATGCATTATTCGGCAAACAATGCATCATTCGGCAAACGATGCGTTATTCGGCAAACGATGCGTTATTCGGCAAATGATGCATTATTCGGCAAACGATGCGTTATTCGGCAAACGATGCATTATTCGGCAAACAATGCGTTATTCGGCAAACGATACATTATTCGGCAAACGATGCATTATTCGGCAAACGATGCGTTATTCGGCAAACGATGCATTATTCGGCAAACAAGCATTGTTGGCCACAGGCTGGATGGGCCATATGCACAGAAAGCCGCTGACTGGTGAGATGCTTACCTGTCCACACCTGACTCTGAAAATAACTCTCTGTGAACCAGGCAGACGAGCTGACTGACAGACAGACAGCAGACATCGTGCCCCACACAACGTCTTCCTTCTTTAACCCTTTCACTCCCTCACCCTGTCCACCAGCTTCCTAACCCTTTCACTATCCACCAGCTTCCTAACCCTTTCACTCCCTCACCCTGTCCACCAGCTTCCTAATCATTTCACTCCCTCACCCTATCCACCAGCTTCCTAATCCTTTCACTCCCTCACCCTATCCACCTGTTTCCTAATCCTTTCACTCCCTCACCCCATCCACCAGCTTCCTGTCACTCCCTCACCCTATCCACCAGCTTCCTAACCCTTTCACTCCCTCACCCTATCCACCAGCTTCCTAACCCTCTGACTCCCTCACCCTGTCCACCAGCTTCCTGTCACTACCTCACCCTGTCCACCAGCTTCCTGTCACTACCTCACCCTATCCACCAGCTTCCTAACTCTCTGACTCCCTCACCCTGTCCACCAGCTTCCTGTCACTCCCTCACCCTGTCCACCACTTCCTAACCCTAACCCACTCCCTCACCCTATCCACCAGCTTCCTTTCACTCCCTCACCCTATCCATCAGCTTCCTAACCCTTTCACTCCCTCACCCTATCCACCAGCTTCCTAACCCTTTCACTCCCTCACCCTATCCACCAGCTTCCTTTCACTCCCTCACCCTATCCACAGCTTCCTAACCCTTTCCCTCCATGACACTATCCACCAGCTTCCTTTCACTCCTTCACCCTGTCCACCAGCTTCCTAACCCTTTCACTCCTTCACCCTATCCACCAGCTTCCTAACCCTTTCACTCCTCACACTATCCACCAGGTTCCTAACCCTTTCACTCCTCACACTATCCACCAGGTTCCTGTCACTCCCTCACCCTATCCACCAGCTTCCTGTCACTCCCTCACCCTATCCACCAGCTTCCTGTCACTCCCTCACCCTATCCACCAGCTTCCTGTCACTACCTCACCCTATCCACCAGCTTTCTGTCACTCCCTCACCCTGTCCACCAGCTTTCTGTCACTACCTCACCCTATCCACCAGCTTCCTGTCACTCCCTCACCCTATCCACCAGCTTCCTGTCACTCCCTCACCTATCCACCAGCTTCCTGTCACTACCTCACCCTATCCACCAGCTTTCTGTCACTACCTCCCCTATCCACCAGCTTCTAACCTTTCACTCCCTCACCTGTCCACCAGCTTCTGTCACTCCCTCACCCTATCCACCAGCTTCCTATCACTCCTCACCCTATCCACCAGCTTCCTGTCACCCCTCACCCTGTCCACCAGCTTCCTAACCTTTCACTCCCTCACCCTGTCCACCAGCTTCCTAACCCTTTCACTATCCACCAGCTTCCTAACCCTTTCACTCCCTCACCCTATCCACCAGCTTCCTAACCCTGTCACTACCTCACCCTGTCCACCAGCTTCCTTAACCCTGTCACTACCTGACCCTGTCCACCAGCTTCCTAATCCTTTCACTACCTCGCCCTGTCCACCAGCTTCCTTAACCCTGTCACTACCTCACCCTATCCACCAGCTTCCTAATCCTTTCACTACCTCACCCTGTCCACCAGCTTCCTTAACCCTTTCACTACCTCACCCTATCCACCAGCTTCCTTAACCTGTCACTACATCACCCTATCCACCAGCTTCCTTAACCCTTTCACTACATCACCCTTCCACCAGCTTCCTTAACCCTTTCACTCCCTCACATTTCAAGATCTTAACAGTGCGTAAGGTTTATGTGAAGGCTTATGGCCTTTGCCGTGATTGTTTTGGATCGTTTTCCATGACAAGACACTTGTAGTCTTAGCGCATATGGAATTTTCCCACTACGGTGACGCCATCTTCAGACAACTGGAATTCTCCCGTCCGGTCCACCAGCTTTCTGCAGCTTCCAGACCAACTCTCTCAAAGCTGGTGGACAGGGTGAGGGAGTGAAAGGGTTAGGAAGCTGGTGGACAGGGTGAGGTAGTGACAGGAAGCTGGTGGACAGGGTGAGGGAGTGAAAGGGTTAGGAAGCTGGTGGATAGGGTGAGGGAGTGAAAGGGTTAGGAAGCTGGTGGATAGGGTGAGGGAGTGAAAGGGTTAGGAAGCTGGTGGACAGGGTGAGGCAGTGAAAGGGTTAGGAAGCTGGTGGATAGGGTGAGGCGTGAAAGGGTTAGGAAGCTGGTGGAAGGGTGAGGAGTGAAAGGGTTAGGAAGCTGGTGGATAGGTGAGGGAGTGAAAGGGTTAGGAAGCTGGTGGAATGGGGTGAGGGAGTGAAAAGGAGTTAGGAAGCTGGTGGACAGGGTGAGGGAGTGAAAGGGTTAGGAAGCTGGTGGACAGGGTGAGGATGAAGGGTTGGAAGCTGTGACAGGTGAGGCGAGATTAGGAAGCTGGTGGATAGGGTGAGGGAGTGAAAGGTTAGGGAAACAGTCAACCATTCAACCCAACCCTCACCCCCGCCCTACCCCTTCCCCCCTCTCTCTCTCCCTCTTTCTCTTCTGCTTCTTCTCCCTCTCTCCAGTGTTGCTGTACCGATTTAGCCTCACGTCAGTTATCAGGAGTTTCCGGCGGATAAAACTAGTTTGTGAAGTGACGACAGCTGTTGATGACGTCAATCTCTTGAAACTGAAATCTGCTGACGTCAGTTAGTTTATCACTGGCGACTATAAACTTTGCTGGTTCACCTGGTTACGTCAGCTGATTAATCAGTGACGCTAATGTTTCATGTTCACCTGGTTAGCTAGTGAAGACGGACCAGACCCTGCTCTACATTATTGGCAGGTTGGGGGGGGGGGGGTTAGGGGGTTGAGTTCTACAATTTTACTTCCGTACACCCACCATCCTCTCTCTCTCTCTCACTCTCTCTCTCATCGACCCAATGTTTGCTACTCCCCCCCCTCCCTTTTTTTTTTTTTTCTCTAATCATCCTTCTGAACTGCTCTTTTTTACCTCCATTTATTATTTTTGGGTTTAGTAGTAGAAGTAGTAGTAGTAGTAGTAGTGGTAGTAGTGGTAATTGTTGTAGCAGTGTTAATATTTTGTGT
>CM060312.1:3111892-3121892 GCA_030674185.1 Monoplex corrugatus | reverse complement strand
GTGAAGTGGTCACAGACATAAGTAGGTACAATTAACACACTTGTAGCCCAACCTATTGATTCTGTGTGAAATTCTTTGACTACCAGACAACCAGTGCAGGCACTGAGGCAAGGGACTGACATGATCATGTTTCTTTCTACCAAGGACGTAACGGGGACGCAAAATTCTGGATAGGCTGGAGGCAAGTGACAGAAGAAGCAGGCAAGCCAGAAAGCAGAGAGTTAAAATATCCGACAGGAGACACGGTCAGTTGTGAGTTAAGATGCTGCTAAAGTTGAAAAGATACCACGACTAGAACTGAATCTTTACAGTTGATAATAACAGATAATAACAAGGGGTGGGGGTGGAATTAAGCAGCAAGAAGACTGAAGTCATGGCGATCAGTAGGGAACATGAAATCCCGTCATGCAAAATAACAGCAAATGGCACAACCTTGAGACAAGTTGATAAGTTTAAATACCTGGGAACGATTATTTCACCAGACGGCAGATGCACATCAGAGATGGCCAGTGGAGTCGGCCAAGCCAGGACTGCATTCAAGAAGATGAAAAGCATTCTTACCAACAAATGTCTATCAATTAACATCAGGAAGAGAGTTCTTGAATGTTATAATAGAACCGATAACGTCATACAGTTGTGAGGCGTGGACAGTCAACAAGCAAAGCCAGAACAAGATTGAGGCAGCTGACATGTGGTTTCTAAGAAGAATGTTGAGAGTTCCATGGACAGCAAAGAAAACAAACGAGACAGTCTTGATGGAGGCAGACACAAGAAGATCATTCATGAGGAAGATTAGGAAAAGATAGGCAACATTTATAGGCGATTTTATGAGGAAAGGGGAATTGGAGCACCTGGTCACAACAGGAAAGCTGGAGGGGAAGAGAGCACCAGGTAGACCCAGGGAGAAGATATTGGACGGACTTGCAGAGTGGCTGAAGACAAAAAGGGTGGAGGAGCTGCTTGAGGCAACAAAGGATAGAAACAGATGGAAGGCCATGATCGCCAACGTCGTGTGGCAAGACGCTTGATGATGATGATGAATAACAGAATTGACAGGTTTGGCTAATGAATTGACAGGTTTGGCTAATGAATTGACAGGTTTGGCTAATGAAGTCCGCCCCCTTCCCTGAAACCCTCACACCCACTCCCTTCCTCCATCCGTCCACACTGCTCTTCCCACTGATACAGGTTCAAAATATTGTCAAGGTTGAAAGGAAGACCCAGATAGATCACGCTCTGCTCTTCCCATTGATACAGGTTCAAAATATTGTCAAGGTTGAAAGGAAGACCCAAACAGATCAAAGTGCTAAAGGTTTTACACTGCATGGCTTGACAGTCGTACGTTTTGTGTGTTGTGTGTGTGTGTGTGTGTGTGTGTGTGTGTGTGTGTGTGTGTGTGTGTGTGTGTGTGTGTGTGTGTGTGTGTGTGTGTGTGTGTGTGTGTGTGTGTGCCTGGGGGGCAGGTGAGGATGCAGGTGGCTCGCGTTTTACAGCTGATTACTTTACACTTTGACAGTCCGTCTGTAATGACCCCCACCACCCCCACTCCACTGCCCACCACCACCCCTCCCCGTCTTCTGGCTCCACTCCAAGAAATGCCAGTCCATTGACGTCAGTATTGTTGACCGCAGGCTGTCCAACACAAGTTGAAGTACCCCTTACATACAGTAAGTACCCCAGATAGACCTACACAGGCCAAGTGCCCGTCTCAATCACTGTCTGCTCACACGCTGTGTGTGTGTCCAACCTCTCAGGGTCACAGATCGCGCACTGGGCATCACTAACGTCTTCGTAACCAGCCACTGATTCACACACACCGTTAACTCTTTCTCTCCCTCACCCTGTCCACCAGCTTCCTGCTGACCGTTAACTCTTTATCTCCCTCACCCTATCCAGCAGTTTCCTGACCATTAACTCTTTATCTCCCTCACCCTATCCAACAGTTTCCTGACCATTAACTCTCTATCTCCCTCACCCTATCCAACAGTTTCCTGACTGTTAACTCTTTATCTCCCTCACCCTGTCCAACAGTTTCCTGACAGTTAACTCTTTCTCTCCCTCACCCTATCCAACAGTTTCCTGACCATTAACTCTTTATCTCCCTCACCCTATCCAACAGTTTCCTGACCATTAACTCTTTCTCTCCCTCACACTATCCAGCAGTTTCCTGTTAACTCTTTATCTCCCTCACCCTATCCAACAGTTTCCTGTTAACTCTTTATCTCCCTCACCCTATCCAACAGTTTCCTGACTGTTAACTCTTTATCTCCCTCACCCTATCCAACAGTTTCCTGACTGTTAACTCTTTATCTCTTCACCATGTCCAACAGTTTCCTGACCATTAACTCTTTATCTCCCTCACCCTATCCAACAGTTTCCTGACTGTTAACTCTTTATCTCCCTCACCCTATCCAACAGTTTCCTGACTGTTAACTCTTTCTCTCCCTCACCCTGTCCAACAGTTTCCTGACCATTAACTCTTTATCTCCCTCACCCTGTCCAACAGTTTCCTGACCATTAACTCTTTCTCTCCCTCACCTGTCCAACAGTTTCCTGACCATTAACTCTTTCTCTCCCTCACCCTATCCAGCAGTTTCCTGTTAACTCTTTATCTCCCTCACCCTATCCAGCAGTTTCCTGACCATTAACTCTTTATCTCCCTATTAACTCTTTATCTCTCTCATCCTATCCAACAGTTTCCTGACCATTAACTCTTTATCTCCCTATTAACTCTTTATCTCCCTCACCCTATCCAGCAGTTTCCTGACCATTAACTCTTTATCTCCCTCATCCTATCCAACAGTTTCCTGACCATTAACTCTTTATCTCCCTATTAACTCTTTATCTCCCTCACCCTATCCAGCAGTTTCCTGACCATTAACTCTTTATCCCCCTCACCCTATCCAGCAGTTTCCGGACCATTAACTCTTTATCCCCTCACCCTATCCAGCAGTTTCCGGACCATTAACTCTTTATCCCCCTCACCCTATCCAGCAGTTTCCTGACCATTAACTCTTTATCCCCCTCACCCTATCCAACAGTTTCCTGACCATTAACTCTTTATCTCCCTCACCCTATCCAACAGTTTCCTGACCAATAACTCTTTATCTCCCTCACCCTGTCCACCAGCTTCCTACTGACCATTAACTCTTTCACTCCCTCACCTTATCCACCAATTTCCTGCTGACCATTAACTCTTTATCTCCCTCACCCTGTCCACAGCTTTCTGTTGACCATTAACTCTTTATCTCCCTCACTCTATCCACCAGTTTCCTGACTGGTAACTTTCTGTCCCTCATCCTATCCACCAGCTTCTGGCCCTTAACTTTCTCTCCCTCATCATATACATCAGCTTCATGGCCCATAACTCATTGATTCCCTCAGCCCATGTACCAGCTTTCTACTAATCCTTAGTCCTTCATTCCACAGTATTGTATCACTCAGCGTGCAGGAGGAAGGTGCTGATGTGTCCACACAGCCCACATCTCGTACACTGTCCACACAGCCCACATCTCGTACACTGTCCACACAGCCCACATCTCGTACACTGTCCACACAGCCCACATCTCGTACACTGTCCACACAGCCCACATCTCGTACACTGTCCACACAGCCCACATCTCGTACACTGTCCACACAGCCCACATCTCGTACACTGTCCACACAGCACATATCTCGTACACTGTCCACACAGCACACATCTCGTACACTGTCCACACAGCCCACATCTCGTACACTGTCCATACAGCCCACATCTCGTACACTGTCCACACAGCACACATCTAGTACACTGTCCACACAGCACACATCTCGTACACTGTCCACACAGCCCACATCTCGTACACTGTCCACACAGCACACATCTAGTACACTGTCCACACAGCCCACATCTCGTACACTGTCCATACAGCACACATCTCGTACACTGTCCACACAGCACACATCTCGTACACTGTCCTCTGGTCACGTGGTCCTGACGGCCTTGTGTGTCTACACAGTCGGACTTACAGGCGTTGTGTGTCCACACAGTCGGACTTACAGGCGTTGTGTGTTCACACAGTCGGACTTACAGGCGTTGTGTGTCCACACAGTCGGACTTACAGGCCTTGTGTGTCCACACAGTCGGACATACAGGCCTTGTGTGTCCACACTGTCGGACTTACAGGCGTTGTGTGTCCACACAGTCGGACATATAGTAGTGTCCTCAGGTCACGCAGACCTGAGGGCGTTGCAGCTTGGAGACTTACATAAATCGTTGTTGTACAGCGCTATTACATAAATCGTTGTTGTACAGCACTATTACATAAATCGTCGTTATACAGTGCTATTACATAAATCGTCGTTGTACAGCGCTATTACAAAAATCGTTGTTGTACAGCACTATTACATAAATCGTTGTACAGCGCTATTACATAAATCGTTGTTGTACAGCACTATTACATAAATCGTTGTTGTACAGCGCTATTACATAAATCGTTGTTGTACAGCACTATTACATAAATCGTTGTACAGCACTATTACATAAATCGTTGTTGTACAGCACTATTACATAAATCGTTGTTGTACAGCACTATTACATAAATCGTTGTTGTACAGCACTATTACATAAATCGTTGTTGTACAGCACTATTACATAAATCGTTGTACAGCACTATTACATAAATCGTTGTTGTACAGCGCTATTACATAAATCGTTGTTGTACAGCACTATTACATAAATCGTTGTTGTACAGCACTATTACATAAATCGTTGTTGTACAGCTCTATTACATAAATCGTTGTTGTACAGCACTATTACATAAATCGTTGTTGTACAGCGCTATTACATAAATCATTGTTGTACAGCACTATTACATAAATCGTTGTTGTACAGCACTATTACATAAATCGTTGTACAGCGCTATTACATAAATCGTTGTTGTACAGCACTATTACATAAATCGTTGTTGTACAGCACTATTACATAAATCGTTGTTGTACAGCACTATTACATAAATCGTTGTTGTACAGCACTATTACATAAATCGTTGTTGTACAGCACTATTACATAAATCGTTGTTGTACAGCACTATTACAAAAATCGTTGTTGTACAGCACTATTACATAAATCGTTGTTGTACAGCACTATTACATAAATTGTTGTTGTACAGCGCTATTACATAAATCGTTGTTGTACAGCACTATTACATAAATCGTTGTTGTACAGCACTATTACATAAATCGTTGTTGTACAGCACTATTACATAAATCGTTGTACAGCGCTATTACATAAATCGTTGTTGTACAGCACTATTACATAAATCGTTGTTGTACAGCGCTATTACATAAATCGTTGTTGTACAGCACTATTACATAAATCGTTGTTGTACAGCACTATTACATAAATCGTTGTTGTACAGCACTATTACATAAATCGTTGTTGTACAGCACTATTACATAAATCGTTGTACAGCACTATTACATAAATCGTTGTTGTACAGCGCTATTACATAAATCGTTGTTGTACAGCACTATTACATAAATCGTTGTTGTACAGCACTATTACATAAATCGTTGTTGTACAGCACTATTACATAATTCGTTGTTGTACAGCACTATTACATAAATCGTTGTTGTACAGCACTATTACATAAATTGTTGTTGTACAGCACTATTACATAAATTGTTGTTGTACAGCACTATTACATAAATTGTTGTTGTACAGCACTATTACATAAATTGTTGTTGTACAGCACTATTACATAAATTGTTGTTGTACATGCACTATTACATAAATTGTTGTTGTACAGCACTATTACATAAATTGTTGTTGTACAGCACTATTACATAAATTGTTGTTGTACATGCCTATTACATAAATTGTTGTTGTACAGCGCTATTACATAAATTGTTGTACATGGTACATTACATAAATTGTACAGCGTATACATAAATTGTACAGCGTATTACATAAATTGTACAGCGTATTTACATATAATTGTTATTGTACAGCGCTATTCTGCAACATCCACACTCACTGTGCAATACATATAATCAGACTTCTTAACCCTTTAACTCTCGCACCCCGTCCACAAGCATCCTGCATTCTCAACCATGCTAGCAAAGCAAAAGCTTAACCCTTTGATACCCTCACCCTATCCACCAGCTTCCTGGAAAACTTAACCCTTTGACTCCCTCACCCTACCTACCAGCTTCCTGGAGGCTGGTGGATAGGGTGAGGGAGTCAAAGGGTTAATGACGCACGGAAAACTCAAGCTGCTAGACAAGCTGACCACACTCCACTGTGTTGTTGTACAGTCTGACAGACAAGCTGACCACAGGGACAGAGGGCACACATGAGGGACAGAGGGCACACATGAGGGACAGAGGGACACAGGAGGACAGAGGGACACAGGAGGGACACAGGGACACAGGAGGGACAGAGGGACACAGGAGGGACAGAGGGGACACAGGAGGACAGAGGGACACAGGAGGGACAGAGGGACACAGGAGGGACAGAGGGACACAGGAGGGACAGAGGGGACACAGGAGGGACAGAGGGACACAGGAGGGACACAGGGGACGCAGGAGGGACAGAGGGACACAGAGGGACAGAGGGACACAGGAGGCACAGAGGGACAGAGGGACACAGGAGGGACACAAGAGGGACACAGGAGGGACAGAGGGGACACAGGAGGGACAGAGGGGACACAGGAGGGACAGAGGGGACACAGGAGGACAAGGTACAGAGGGGACACAGGAGGGACAGAGGGACACAGGAGGGACAGAGGGGACACAGGAGGGACACAGGAAGGGACAAGGAGGGACAGAGGGGACACAGGAGGACAGAGGGGACACAGGAGGGACAGAGGGGACACAGGAGGGACAGAGGGGACACAGGAAGGGACAGAGGGACACAGGAGAGGACAGAGGGGACACATGAGGGACAGAGGGACACAGAGGGACAGAGGGACACAGGAGGACAGAGGACACAGGAGGGACAGAGGGTACACAGGAGGGACACAGGGTACACAGGAGGGACATAGGGTACACAGGAGGGTACACGAGGGTACACAGGAGGGACACAGGGTACACAGGAGGGACATAGGGTACACAGGAGGGACATAGGGTACACAGGGGACATAGGGTACACAGGAGGGACATAGGGTCACAGGAGGGACAAGGGTACACAGGAGGACTAGGGAACAGGAGGACAAGGGTACACAGGAGGGACATAGGGTACACAGGAGGGACAAGGGTACACAGGAGGGACAAGGGTACACAGGAGGGACATAGGGTACACAGGAGGGACATAGGGTACACAGAGGGACGGGTACAGAGGGACACAGGGAACAGGGGACAAGGGTACACAGGAGGGACAGGTACGGGAGGACAAGGTACACAGGAGGGGACAGAGGGACACAGGAAGGGGACAGTAGGGTACACAGGAGGACAGAGGGTACACAGGAGGGACAGAGGGACACAGGAGGGAGGACACAGGAGGGACAAGGACACAGGGGACAGAGGGACACAGGAGGACAGAGGGACACAGGAGGGACAAGGGGACAGGAGGACAGGGACACAGGAGGACAGAGGGACACAGAGGACAGAGGTACACAGGAGGGACAGAGGGCGACACAGGAGGGACAGAGGGACACAGGAGGGACATAGGGTACAGAGGACAAGGCAGGGACAGTAGGGACACAGGAGGGACAGAGGGACACAGGAGGGAAGAGGGACACAGGAGGGACAGAGGAAGGGGACATAGGGACACAGGAGGGACAGAGGGACACAGGAGGGACAGACGGACACAAGAGGGACAGAGGGACACAGGAGGGACAAGGGACACAGGAGGGACAGAGGGACACAGAGGGACAGGAGGGAAGGGGGACACAGGGACACAGGAGGGATGAGGGACACAGGAGGGACAGAGGGGTACACAAGAGGACAGAGGGACAGAGGGATACAGGAGGGGACACAGGAGGGATAGAGGGACACAGGAGGGACAGAGGGGACACAGGAGGGACAGAGGGACACAGGAGGACAGAGGGACACAGGAGGGATAGAGGAGACACAGGAGGGACAAGGGACACATGGAGGGACAGAGGGGACACAGGAGGGACAGAGGAACACAGAAGGGACACAGGAGGGATAGGGAGACACAGGGACGGGACAAGGGACACAGGAGGGACAGAGGGGACACAGGAGGGACAGAGGAACACAAAAGGGACACAGGAGGGACACAAGGGACACCTTTTCTCCATGGCTCTTGATGGTCGTTCACATAAGACGGATTATGTCCCCGCTTGAACCGGAGTGGCTTTTCAGTCTTGTTCCCGTGGGGTAAGTTGGTGATGGAATAAAAGTGTTAAAGGTCAATGTCAAGGTCGTTTTCTGACACCGCTTGCGTCACACGGGGTTTAGGCCAGTGATGTGAAGGCTGTTGTGTCAATGTTGACCTGGGTCTACGTCACAAGACAGTGTGCTCCACACACACACACACACACACCACACACACACAATTTTCAAATATCCTCTTCACTCCTCTATCACCCCCCCCCCCCCCCCCCCTTTTTTTTCCTTTTTTTTTTGTTTTTGTTTTTTTGTCTAAAATCACTTTAGTGAATAGACATTAAATCTAAGACCACCACACACACACATAAACATAACACAAACACACACACAACACACACACACACACGACACAAGAGAACAGAGAGAAGAGAGAGAGGAGAGAGAGAGAGAGATCTACAGAGACAAAGAGAAAGGGGTGGGATGGAGGTGGGGGGTGATCATTGACTGTGTACACACAGATCCTGATTGGTCCTGGTTGTGTCAATGTTGATCTAAAACTGATGGATGACTGACTGACACACTTGGTGTTACTTTACCAACACACAGCCATCGTTCACATGACAGACTGAACGAATGAATAAATGAATGATGAATGAATGATGATTGATGATTTATTGAATGATTGATTGAATGAATGAATTGATTGATTGAATGATTGATTGATTGATTGATTGAATGAATAAATGAATGAATGAAAGAATGAATGATGAATGATTGAATGAATGAATGAATGAATGAATGAATAATGATTGATTGATTGATTGAATGATTGATTGATGATTGAATGAATTAATGATTGAATGAATGATTGATTGATTGATTGAATGAATGAATGAATGAATGAATGAATGAATGAATGAATGAACTTTCTGACGCCAAACATTCAAGCATCCTTACAGAAACCAAAGTCAGGCTTAAAACAAAATATTAAAAAATACCTTGTTTGTAAAAGATCCTTTGGAGTATAAAACACAACGTTTCGAGCCCAGGCCCTTTGTTAACTTGACAAAGGGCCTGGGCTCCAAACGTTGTGTTTTATGCTCCAAAGGATCTTTGTCAAGTTAACAAAGGGCCTGGGCTCGAAACGTTGTGTTTTATACTCCAAAGGATCTTTGTCAAGTTAACAAAGGGCCTGGGCTCGAAACGTTGTGTTTTATACTCCAAATGATCTTTGTCAAGTTAACAAAGGGCCTGGGCTCGAAACGTTGTGTTTTATGCTCCAAAGGATCTTTGTCAAGTTAACAAAGGGCCTGGGCTCGAAACGTTGTGTTTTATACTCCAAAGGATCTTTGTCAAGTTAACAAAGGGCCTGGGCTCGAAACGTTGTGTTTTATACTCCAAAGGATCTTTGTCAAGTTAACAAAGGGCCTGGGCTCGAAACGTTGTGTTTTATACTCCAAAGGATCTTTGTCAAGTTAACAAAGGGCTGGGCTCGAAACGTTGTGTTTTATACTCCAAAGGATCTTTGTCAAGTTAACAAAGGGCCTGGGCTCGAAACGTTGTGTTTTATACTCCAAAGGATCTTTGTCAAGTTAACAAAGGGCCTGGGCTCGAAACGTTGTGTTTTATACTCCAAAGGATCTTTTACAAACAAGGTATTTTTTAATATTTTGTTTTTACCCTCAAGATCCAGCAGTCATATTTTGTTTTAGCCAAAGTCAGGCGT
>CM060312.1:3101892-3104392 GCA_030674185.1 Monoplex corrugatus | reverse complement strand
GGTCTGCCTCTACTGTTTCTCATTTTATGTAATGGCTCATCTTTTTTATGCTCATATTGTTTGTAGAGTATCGAGGACTAGCTGTATGACAGGCCCAGTGGGATCTAATACTATTATCCTCAAGAAATAAAAGTTCTGAAATCTGAAGTCTCGTTTTAAATCCACATCTTTTTGTTGTGTGTTTGTTGTGCCAGTTGCCAGTTGTATTGTGTCAGATTGTCAAACAACTTAATCCTCCATTGATGACCATGACAGTGGACTGGTGTTCTTCCCATCATTTCTATGACCTTGGCGTTCTCTAATCATAGATCCAAAACAAGTGCGACTGCCCGTGCCCAAGCAAACAGGAACCAGAAGAACAAGCAACCCAAAGTGAACGCGTATTCAACACAACAAGACAAGACAAGCGCAAATTTTCGGCCAACCGGCCTTTGTCAAGCGCGAATGCACGGTCACAAACAGACCACAAACAAAACCAAACAACGGATAATAAGAAGAGGACCCTTTTTATCCAGTGGACGAGGCGGCAGGGAAGTTTTTAGTCCTCTTCTTATTATCCGTTGTTTGGTAGTGTTTGTGGTCTGTTTGTGACCGTGCATTCGCGCTTGACAAAGGCCGGTTGGCCGAAAATTTGCGCTTGTCTTGTCTTGTTGTGTTGAATACGCGTTCACTTTGGTTTGCTTGTTCTTCTGGTTCTCTAATCATGTGGCGTCTGCTCTATCTGACATCATCATCATCATCAAGTGCCTTGCCACATGGCGTTGGCCATCATGGCCCTCCATATGTTTCTATCCCTTGTTGCCGCAAGCACATCTTCCACCCTCTCTGTCTTCAGCCACTCTGCAAATCCGTCCAATATTTTCTCCCTGGGTCTACCTGGTGCTGTCTTTCCCTCCAGCTTTCCTGTCTATCTGACAGTCCTTCTTAACTCTTTCATTCCTGCTTTAAACACCATGGCACTGGTACGTGTGGGTGGAGGTAAAAATGGAATTGTCGAGCATGGCGTTAATTTGATGAGGAATGTTGGTGTGAGTCTGTTGCTGTCCTTTGTCCTCCTCACGCACGGTGGTCACACACACGGTCTGTGTGACGGGGCTGTGATCAGCTTACGACTGGTCTGACAAACTGCTAAACCTAACAGAGAACAGTGCATTGCTGAAATACGTTTTCATGCCGAGAGAGAGAGAGACAGAGACAGACAGACAGAGAGAGACATAGACAGAGACAGAGAGAGACAAAGACAGACAGACAGAGACAGGGACAGACAGACAGACAGAGACAGGGACAGGGACAGACAGAGACAGGGACAGACAGAGACAGGGACAGACAGACAGACAGAGACAGGGACAGACAGACAGAGACAGACAGAGACAGACAGACAGACAGACAGAGACAGGGATAGACAGACAGACAGAGACACAGACAGAGACAGAGAGAGAGAAAGATTGTGTGTGTGCGCGTGTGTCTATGTATCTATGTCTGCGTGTGCGTGTCCGCGTGTGTGCGTGCGTTCGTACGTGTGTGTGTGTATGCGTGTTGCGTGAGTGCATGTGTGTGTGTTTGTGTGTGTATGTATGTGTGTGTATGCGTGTTGCGTGAGTGCATGTGTGTGCGTGTGTGTGTGTGCGTGTGTGTGTGTGTGTGTGTGTGTGTGTGTGTGTGTGTGTTAGGCCAGTTTTATGGTGTCATAATCTCATCGTGACCTCATAAATTTCGCCCAGTGGTTGCACAGTGTGTCGTAACGGTGTCATGCTGTCCTTGCTCCCCCAGCAAAACGACCTGACGGTGTAAAGCAATGTAGCGGGTGACGTGTGTGCTGTGTCACGTACAACATGTTAATACGTGTTACGCCGCCACAGCTGACGTTGGTGGCCATATCGTTTTGCCTGCTATGACTGTGCTCAGTCTGCTTTTCCACATATCACACTGTCTCCTCAACACACGCCATTCGTCACAAATATTTCAACTGCTGCTATCTGACACACACAAAATTCACAACTACACTACGCACAAAAAGTTAAGGGTCACTTGCACAAAAATTCATAACTTTCAAAATAAGAAAGCCAATGCGTTGAAGTTTGGCAAACATTTAATTCCATGCTTTAGCGATAACGATACACAATTGCCTTCAATTTCGAGCAATCGTTTGGTGTGTACATTTGATCAAAGTGGGTACGTATCGAAATTTGATTTCCCAAAGTCATTGAAATCACAAGACAGGGCATTCTGATGCTCCCAAAAGTTCAGTAATGCGTGTAACTGCCATGGCTGTTCTGGCACTCGACGCAGCGAGTCCTCATCGAGTTGACCAGGTTGGTGAAGATCCTCTGTGGAAGCGCCTGCCACTCAGCCTGCAGCATCTGGTAGAGGTGTTGGGCATCCCTGGGAGAGGGGTGGTTGCTCCTCACTTTGCGATCCAGCTCATCCCAGAGGTTCTCAATCGGGTTGAGATCGGGACTGCATGCTGGCCACTCCATTCTGTTGACTCCAGACTGCTGCA
>CM060312.1:3091892-3096892 GCA_030674185.1 Monoplex corrugatus | reverse complement strand
AAGCGCGCTCACTCACCAATCACACGCAGGATCGCACTCAAAGATGAACATTTGTAAAACAATCAATTAAGTCAAAAATAGGCATAAATGTCCATACAATGCTGAAATTATGAACAATGGAAAAATAGCAGTAAAAAAACGGCGAAAAAGGCCTCAGAAATTCATTGACGTGGAAAGAGGTGAGTTTTCAAACCTGACTTAAATGCGGAAAGAGTAGATGTGGTCCGGAGCGATAGGGGAAGATTGTTCCACGCAGCTGGTCCTGAGACAGAAAAAGAGCGCTGACCAACGGTTAAGAGTCTAACCTTGGGAATTTGTAGGGTAAGAGTATCAGAGGAAGAGCGCAAGGTGCGAGCTGATGTACGAATTTTGATCTTGTCACAGAGATAGGATGGAGCAGAATGATGAGTAGATTTATAGCATAAGGTGTCTATTTTGTATTTGATTCTATCAGCGACAGGAAGCCAATGCAGAGACCGAAGGAGGGGACTAACATGATCAATTTTTTTCTTTCTAAGGACGAGGCGGGCAGCTGTATTTTGTAAGCGTTGCAGGCAAAGGAGACGAGAAGATATATAATTGTATATAATATGCTCTCTATAATTTTCCATTGTTTTTATTCTTTCTCCCCATTTTAGCCGTTTGACGCGGACAGTCACGCTTGTTTTGGATTTCTTTAAAGACATTAGTAATTCCAGCAAACTGCTACACAGTGAGTTAACTTCCAGTTTAAAGACAGTTCCCACATATATCACACCACACATACAGTAAACTTCAAGCCAACTCTCCGTACAGGATTTTTTTGGGAGGTGAGGGTGTGAGGGGGTGGGGGGGGGATGAAGCCATCCTGGATGCGGAGGATATGGCCAAGCCAGCGTAGTATACAAAATACAAGCAATATGGAGGTGAGGTGACAAAGGTAACATGATGGGGGGGGGAGGGGGGAGGGCACCTAAGGGGGAGACAGCCCCACACCAACACACGTCAACATCACATCAACATACAACAACCGGCTCCACACAGAGACACACAGACACACACACACAGACAGCTACGCAGCAGCCATTTCCTTGTGACGTCACTTCCGGTTGACATGATGGACATAATTAGCTGCCAATACTTTTGGACAAGACGCCACTTGCTTCATGGACTGAAAACGTGTGTGTGTGTGTGTGTGTAGTGTGTGTGTGTGTGTGTGTGTGTGTGTGTGTGTGTGTGTGTGTGTGTGTGTTGTGTGTGTATGTGTGTGTGTATGTGTGTGTGTGTTTGTGTATGTGTATGTGTGTGTGTATGTGTGTGTGTGTGTTTGTGTGTGTGTGTTTGTATGCGTGTGTGTAGTGTGTGTTAAGTACAGTAAGAAAGAAAAGAAAAGATAGAAAGAAAGAAAAGAAAAGATAGAACGAAAAAAGAAAAAGTAGAAAGAAAAGAAAAGAAAGAAAGAAACGAAGAAAAAAAGAAAGATAGAAAGAAAGAACAGAAAAGAAAGAAAAAAAAGAAAACAAAAAAGATAAATGCCCTTCTTGGGCTTGAAACCCTCCTTTGCATTATGAAAGAAAGAAAGAAAGAAAGAAAGAAAGAAAGAAAGAAGAAAGTAACACACACAAAAAAGAAAAAAATATTTCTGTGGTTTGAACCCCAATCTTTGTGTTACGAGCATGTCCATGTAACACCTAAACAGTGTATACATGTACACATGACTGTACTGTGTGCAGACAGACACACAGACGGAACACAGACAGGAAGACACAGACACAGCAGACAACGGACACACAGACACACAGACACAGACAGACGACAGACAGAGACACACAGACACACAGACGGAGACACAGACAACAGACACACGACGGAGACACAGAACACAACAGACAGACGGAGACACAGACACACCCAGACACGACAGACAGCGGAGACACAAAGACGGAACAGACACAGACAGAGAGACGACAGACAGACACAGACAGACAGACGGAGACAGACACAGACGACAACAGAGGAGACAACACAGACGGACAGACAACAGACAACAGACAGACACAGGACAGACCAACAGACACACAGACGGAGACACAGACACACAGACGCAGACGGAGACACAGACAGACAGACAGACGGAGACACAGAACACAGACGGAGACACAGACACACAGACAGCAGACCACAGAACACAGACGGAGACACAGACACACAGACGGAGACACAGACAGACAGACAGACGGAGACACACACACACACAGACGGAGACACACACACACACAGACGGAGACACAGACACACAGACAGACAGACGGAGACACAGACACACGACAGACGGAGACACAGACACACAGACAGACAGGGAGACACAGACAACAGACAGACAGACGGAGACACAGACAACAGACAGACAGACGGAGACACAGACACACAGACGACAGACGGAGACACAGACAGACAGACAGACAGACAGACGGAGACACAGACAACAGACGGAGACACAGACAACAGACAGACGAGACACAGACAGCACAACAACAGACGGAGACACAACCACACAACAGACGGAGACACAGACACACAGACAGACAGACACACACAACACAACAGACGGAGACACAGACACACAGACAGACGGGAGACACAGACAGACAGACAGACGGAGACACAGACACACAAGACGGAGACACAGACACACAACAGACACAGACACACAGACAGACAGACGAGACACAGACACACAGACAGACAGACGGAGACACAGACAACAGACAGACAACGGAGACACAGACAGACAGACAGACACAGACAGACGGAGACACAGACAGCAGACAGACAACGGAGACACAGACACACAACAGACGCGAGACACAGACACAAGACAGACGGAGACACAGACAGACAGACGAGAAGACAGACGGAGACACAGACAGAAAAAGACGGAGACACAGACAGACACAGACAGACAACAGGACACAGACAAGACAGACGGAGACACAGACAGGACAGACAGACAGACGGAGACACAGACAGACAGACGAGACACAGACAGACGACGGAGACACAGACAGACAGACAGACAGACGGAGACACAGACACACAGACAGACAGACGGAGACACAGACACACAGACAGACGGAGACACAGACAGACAGACGGACACAGACAGACGGAGACACAGACACACAGACACACAAACGGAGACACAGACACACAGACACACAGACAGACAGACAGAGACACAGACACACAGACAGACAGACGGAGACACAGACACACAGACAGATAGACGGAGACACAGACAACAGACAACGACAGACAGACAGACGGAGACACAGACAGACGGAGACACAGACACACAGACAGACGGAGACACAGACAGACGGAGACACAGAAGACAGACAGACAGACGGAGACACACACACAGACGGAGACACAGACAGACAGACGGAGACACAGACACACAGACAGACGGAGACACAGACAGACAGACGGGACACAGACACAGACAGAAGACGGAGACACAGACACACAGACAGACGGAGACACAGACAGACAGACACACAGGCCGGCTGACACAAAGACCAGAAAGAACACAGTAGTCAGAGAAAAAACATCTTACAACACCAGACAACACCTTACAACAACACCAGACAACACCTTACAACAACACCAGACACCTTACAACAACACCAGACAACACCTTACAACAACACCAGACACCTTACAATAACACCAGACAACACCTTACAACACCAGACAACACCTTACAACAACAACAGACAACACCTTACAACACCAGACAACGCCATACAACAACACCAGACAACACCTTACAACAACACCAGACAACACCTTACAACACCAGACAACACCATACAACACCAGACAACACCTTACAACAACACCTTACAACAACACCAGACAACACCTTACAACAACACCAGACAACACCTTACAACACCAGACAACACCTTATAACAACACCAGACAACACCTTACAACAACACCTTACAACAACACCAGACAACACCTTACAACAACACCAGACAACACCTTACAACAACACCAGACAGCACCTTACAACAACACCAGACAACACCTTACAACAACACCAGACAACACCTTACAACAACACCTTACAACAACACCAGACAACACCTTACAACAACACCAGACAACACTTACAACACCAGACAACACCTTACAACAACACCAGACAACACCTTACAACAACACCAGACAACACCTTACAACACCAGACAACACCTTACAACAACACCAGACAACACCTTTACAACAACACCAGACAACACCTTACAACAACACCAGACAACACCATACAACAACACCAGACAACACCTTACAACAACACCAGACAACACCTTACAACAACACCTTACAACACTAGACAACACCTTACAACACCAACAAACACCATACAACAACACCAGACAACACCTTACAACAACACCAGACAATACCTTACAACAACACCAGACAACACCTTACAATAACACCAGACAACACCTTACAACAACACCAGACAACACCTTACAACACCAGACAACACCTTACAACAACACCAGACAACACCTTACAACACCAGACAACACCTTACAACAACACCAGACAACATCTTACAACACCAGACAACACCTTACAACACCAGACAACACTTTACAACAACACCAGACAACACCTTACAACACCAGACAACACCTTACAACACCAGACAACACCTTACAACAACACCAGACAACACCTTGCAACACCAGACAACACCTTACAACAACACCAGACAACACCTTACAACAACACTTACAACAACACCAGACACCTTACAACACCAGACAACACCTTACAACACCAGACAACACCTTACAACACCAGACAACACCTTACAACACCAGACAACACCTTACAACACCAGACAACACCTTACAACAACACCAGACAACACCTTACAACAACACCAGACAACACCTTACAACACCAGACAACACCTTACAACACCAGACAAC
>CM060312.1:3059392-3086892 GCA_030674185.1 Monoplex corrugatus | reverse complement strand
GGAGGCGACAGAGCGTCACAGAGAGAGACAGCAGCCGTCACCTGTCTAATTATACACCTGGACAAACGTCAACTGTCTAATCACACACCTGGACAATCATCACTTGTCTAATCACACACCTGGACAAACGTCAACTGTCTAATCACACACCTGGACAAACATCACCTGTCTAATCACACATCATGACATTCATCACCTGTCTAATCACACACCATGACAATCATCACCTGTAATCACACACCATGACAATCATCACCTGTCTAATCACACACCTGGACAAACATCACCTGTCTAATCACACACCTGGACAATCATCACCTGTCTAATTACACACCTGGACAATCATCACCTGTCTAATCACACACCATGACAATCATCACCTGTCTAATCACACGCCTGGACAATCATCACCTGTCTAATCACACACCATGACAAACATCACCTGTCTAATCACACATCATGACAATCATCACCTGTCTAATCACACACCTGGACAAACGTCATCTGTCTAATCACACACCATGACAAACGTCACCTGTCTAATCACACATCATGACAATCATCACCTGTCTAATTACACACCTGGACAATCATCACCTGTCTAATCACACACCATGACAATCATCACCTGTCTAATCACACGCCATGACAATCATCACCTGTCTAATCACACATCATGACAATCATCACCTGTCTAATCACACATCATGACAATCATCACCTGTCTAATCACACATCATGACAATCATCACCTGTCTAATCACACACCTGGACAAACATCACCTGTCTTATCACACACCTGGACAATCATCACCTGTCTAATCACACATCATGACAATCATCACCTGTCTAATCACACATCATGACAATCATCACCTGTCTAATCACACACCATGACAATCATCACCTGTGTAATCACACATCATGACAATCATCACCTGTCTAATCACACATCATGACAATCATCACCTGTCTAATCACACATCATGACATTCATCACCTGTGTAATCACACATCATGACAATCATCACCTGTCTTATCACACACCTGGACAATCATCACCTGTCTAATCACACATCATGACAATCATCACCTGTCTAATCACACACCATGACAATCATCACCTGTCTAATCACACATCATGACAATCATCACCTGTCTAATCACACATCATGACATTCATCACCTGTCTAATCACACGCCATGACAATCATCACCTGTCTAATCACACGCCATGACAATCATCACCTGTCTAATCACACATCATGACAATCATCACCTGTGTAATCACACATCATGACAATCATCACCTGTCTAATCACACACCATGACAAACATCACCTGTCTAATCACACGCCATGACAATCATCACCTGTCTAATCACACACCATGACAATCATCACCTGTCTAATCACACACCATGACAATCATCACCTGTCTAATCACACATCATGACAATCATCACCTGTCTAATCACACATCATGACAATCATCACCTGTCTAATCACACGCCATGACAATCATCACCTGTCTAATCACACATCATGACAATCATCACCTGTCTAATCACACACCATGACAATCATCACCTGTCTAATCACACACCTGGACAAACGTCATCTGTCTAATCACACACCTGGACAAACATCATCTGTCTAATCACACACCTGGACAATCATCACCTGTCTAATCACACACCATGACAATCATCACCTGTCTAATCACACACCATGACAATCATCACCTGTCTAATCACACACCTGGACAGTTCTCACACGAGATGTCCACAATAAAGGGACAGGTCTCGTCATCTCTTTCCCTTCTCCCCACTTCTATTTGCATCCTGGCCAGGCATGGAATTTGCGCAAGCTGAAGGAGTCTGAGGAACGGAGCTCTTAAAGAGGCAGACAGAGGAATGGACAGACAACACTGCTGAAAGACCACAGAGAAGCTGGCCGTAATCCAGGCACTGGCCCACAATCGTGAGAGGTAGAGGCAGGTGGAGCAGCGTTGACATTGCTACAGCTCCCCAACAACACGCTGAGGGATTGCCAGATACTGTACTCTAAGGAAGGAACCTAATAATTAATAGTAATAATTACAATATTTATATAGCGCAAAATCTTGATAAAATCAAATCTAAGCGCTGAAACAGACACGCACCACACACACACACACACACACACACACACACACACACACACACACACACACACACACACACGCATGGCTATAAATGGGGAGAAAGAATAAAAGCAATAAAAGCAAGAATAAAAGCAATGGAAAATTATAGAGAGCATATCATATACAATTATATATTATAACAATGTGATTCCCCTCCGAGCGGAGACAGGCTGCAGAGAGGGGTTGAGTGAGGTTAGGATTTTATGCAGAGGAGAACAGGTGAGTTTTGAGAGTGGACTAGAAATAGAGAAGGCTCGTGGACCATAGGTATTGAGCTTAGTGCGTGACAGATCATCGCTGACAGGTCTGGGTGGAGCGCACATGGAAGTATCCGAGTGCAAAGAATGGCTGTGTGACAATGACAAAGAGAAAGTGGAAGGTAAGTGGGAGCAGCAGGCAAGTGGCTAACAAGACGTCTGGGGGCTTTGGGCAGACAGAGGGCCTGGTACACAGCTGTCATGGGCTAATTGCTGTCCCTTGTCACTTCGCTGCTGCAGGCCTTGTCAATACACAGCCACATTATGAATGGGGGGGGGGGGGTGAACAACAACAACAGCAGCACATCACCACCACCACCACCACCAACACAACACACAACAACAACAACAACAACATACTAAACATAAAACAAAACAGAATACTTTTTTTTTTCAAATTGTTTAATGAAGAGAGTCGTGCGATATTTCTGCCGTTGAACGTGTTGATTGTTTGTTGATGATAAAGGACACTGATCACATTAGCCGTTGAACTGTTGATTGTTTATTGATGATAAAGACATTGATCACATTACTGTGAACGTGTTGATGTTATTGATGATAGGACTGATCACATTTGCCGTGTTGATTGTTTATTGATGATAAAGGACACTGATCACATTTGCCGTGTGAACGTGTTGATTGTTTATTGATGATAAAGGACACTGATCACATTTGCCGTGTGAACGTGTTGATTGTTTATTGATGATAAAGGACACTGATCACATTTGCCGTGTGAACGTGTTGATTGTTTATTGATGATAAAGGACACTGATCACATTTGCCGTGTGAACGTGTTGATTGTTTATTGATGATAAAGGAAACTGATCACATTGCCGTGTGAACGTGTTGATTGTTTATTGATGATAAAGGACACTGATCACATTTGCCGTGTGAACGTGTTGATTGTTTATTGATGATAAAGGACACTGATCACATTTGCCGTGTGAACGTGTTGATTGTTTATTGATGATAAAGGACACTGATCACATTTGCCGTGTGAACGTGTTGTTGTTTATTGATGATAAAGGACATGATCACATTTGCCGTGTGAACGTGTTGATTGTTTATTGATGATAAAGGACACTGATCACACTCTGACCTCAAAATGTAAGGATGCTGTTGCTTCAGATGTTTCCATCCACCAGTGCCAATGTTCCGATGATCAGGAAGCAGGAAACATGCGAAAAACAGAAGTTAAAGACTAAGAACGCGTCTTTAATTCACAAAAAAGGCAGGTACCATTGTCTGGCCAAATGGCTTTCATCAAGCGTACATAAAGGATGTGATTGTACTGACAGAACAGCCAACCACAGATCTGTCCTGAAGACTTCACTACAGTTTTACACCATACTACTATTCCACCTTTTAGCTTGCTTCTGCACAAAGAGAAACTTGCCATAATTTGTAATTCACACGTCTGTATAAGGGGTTAGACTTAAATGCATAATCACGATAAATCTCTCTCTCTCTCTCTCTCTCTCTCTCTCTCTCTCTCTCTCTCTCTCTCCTCTCTGTGTGTTTGTGTGTGTGTGTGTGTGTGTGTGTGTGTGTGTGTGTGTGTGTGTGTGTATGTGTGTGTGTGTGTGTGTGTATGTGTGTGTGTGTGTGTGTATGTGTGTGTGTGTGTGTGTGTGTGTGTGTGTGTTGTGTGTGTGTGTGTGTGTGTGTGTGTGGTGTGTGGGATTTCAAACAAAACTAGACCAATGAAGAGTAAAGAAAGAAAGGAGCAGAGATTAATAAAAGAAATGAGAAAAGCGAGATAGTTGACCGAGAGATTCAGTGACTGTGTGACTGACTGAATGAAAGACACTAGGTGTGCGTATAGATTTGGAGGAAGGGGGGAGGGGGGAGGGAAGAGGGGTGTCCATGATCAATCACGCCAACAGCCTGATCAATAGACAATCATCAGCAAGCCTCTCCATCACTTTCACCCCCCAGTCCATGTGGTGATTGAAGGTGTGGACCCCAGAGGTCCATTTGCCCTATAAGTGGATTACTATCACAACACCTCGCCCCGGGCAACACTCCTTGTGACACACAGCGCCGGATGGAAGGCTGACATTCACACACACAGCACATGTGTGTGCGTGCGTACACACACACATACACACATAAATACACACACACACACAAATACATCGATACACACATATAACAGAATATCATACACATACACACACGCACATATATACACATGCACACACACAAACATAATGCACACATACATACACATACCCATACACACTCACACACAGACACACACACACACATATATAATATATATATATATATATATATATATATATATATATATATAATAATATATGTAATGTTATTGATGTATATATATATATACATGTAGGCTACATACATACACACACATAAACACACGTGTATACATACACACATACATACACATGAACACACATAAACACACACATACACACACAAACACACACACACACAAACATACACACACACACACACACACAAACACACACATACACACACGCAGACAGACATAGATCAGACACACACAGATCAGACAGACACACACAGATCAGACACACACAGATCAGACAGACACACACAATCAGCCCAGATCAGACAGACACAGATCAGACAGACAGAGACAGATCAGACAGACAGAGACAGATATGCACTAACGTCACAGGTGCCATATGATGGAGCTGATCTACCCATAAGAAATACACAACAATAGTACTACCAAGAAAACAGTACCTTTCGTAGAACGCACTCCGCAGTCATCATCTATTCTTTTAACACTCATTGTCATCAACCTAATCATATCTCTCATTATCATCCATTATGTCATCCATTATGTCATCTAACACTCACTGTCATCATCTAATCCTTACCACTCATTATTACCATCTAATGTTTTAACATTCATTATCATCATCCTAATCCTTAACACTCATTATCACCATCTAATGTTTAACATTCATTATCATCATCCTAATCCTTAACACTTATTATCACCATCTAATGTTTTAACATTCATTATCATCATCCTAATCCTTAACACTCATTATCACCATCTTATGTTTCACACTCACTGTCATTATCTAATCCTTAACACTCATTATCACCATCTTATGTTTCACACTCACTGTCATTATCTAATCCTTAACACTCATTATCACCATCTTATGTTTCACACTCACTGTCATCCTAATTCTTAACACTCATCATCATCATGTAATCTTTAACACTCACCATCATCATCTAAACTTTAACACTCACCATCATTATCTAATCCTTAACACTCACCATCATTATCTAATCTTTAACACTCACCATCATTATCTAATCCTTAACACTCACCATCATTATCTAATCCTCAACACTCACCATCATCATCTAATCCTTAACACTCACCATCATTATCTAAGCCTTAACACTCATCAGCATCAGACAGGATCGTCCATCCCTGTGGCCAGAGTGTAGTGACCAGCAGTTCAGGCGTAATGACGTTAGACAGGTGCTGGATATGTGCTAGACAGGAAGACTCACACCCAAAAAGACCAACACCCAGGGAAGACCAACACCTAAGGAAGACCAACACCTAAGGAAGACCAACACCTAAGGAAGACCAACACCTAAGGAAGACCAACACCTAAGGAAGACCAACATCTAAGACAGACCAACGCCTAAGGAAGACCAACACCTAAGGAAGACCAACACCTAAGGAAGACCAACATCTAAGACAGACCAACACCTAAGGAAGACCAACACCTAAGACAGACCAACACCTAAGGAAGACCAACACCTAAGACAGACCAACACCTAAGGAAGACCAACACCTAAGGAAGACCAACACCAAGGAAGACCAACACTCAGGGAAGACCAACACCCAGGGAAGACCAACACCTAAGGAAGACCAACACCTAAGACAGACCAACACCTAAGGAAGGAAGACCAACACCAAAGGAAGACCAACACCCAGGGAAGACCAACACCTAAGACAGACCAACACCTAAGACAGACCAACACATAAGACAGACCAACACCTAAGGAAGACCAACACCTAAAACAGACCAACACCTAAGAAGGAAGACCAACACCTAAGGAAGACCAACACCAGGGAAGACCAACATCTAAGACAGACCAACACATAAGACAGACCAACACCTAAGGAAGACCAACACCTAAGGAAGACACCAACACCTAAGAAGACCAACAACACCTAAGACAGACCAACACCTAAGGAAGACCAACACCTAAGACAGACCAACACCTAAGGAAGACCAACACCTAAGACAGACCAACACCTAAGGAAGACCAACACCTAAGACAGACCAACACCTAAGGACAGACCAACACCTAAGACAGACCAACACCTAAGGAAGAACCAACACCAAGACAGACAGACCAACACTAAGGAAGACCAACACCTAAGACAGACCAACACCTAAGGAAGACCAACACTAAGACAGACCAACACCTAAACAGACCAACACCTAAGGAAGACCAACACCTAAGACAGACAACCAAACAACACCTAAGACAGACCAACACCTAAGACAGACCAACACCTAAGACAGACCAACACCTAAGACAGACCAACACCTAAGGAAGACCAACACCTAAGACAGACCAACACCTAAGACAGACCAACACCTAAGACAGACCAACACCTAAGGAGACCAACACCTAAGACAGACCAACACCTAAGGAAGACCAACACCTAAGACAGACCAACATCTAAGACAGACCAACATCTAAGACAGACCAACACCTAAGTCAGACCAACACCTAAGACAGACCAACACCTAAGGAAGACCAACACCTAAGAAGACCAACACCTAAGACAGACCAACACCTAAGGAAGACCAACACCTAGAAGACCAACACCTAAGACAGACCAACACCTAAGATCAGACCAACATCTAAGACAGACCAACACCTAAGACAGACCAACACCTAAGTCAGACCAACACCTAAGACAGACCAACACCTAAGGAAGACCAACACCTAAGGAAGACCAACACCTAAGACAGACCAATATCTAAGACAGACCAACACCTAAGACAGACCAACATCTAAGACAGACCAACACCTAAGACAGACCAACACCTAAGACAGACCAACACCTAAGACAGACCAACACCTAAGGAAGACCAACACCTAAGACAGACCAACACCTAAGGAAGACCAACACCTAAGACAGACCAACATCTAAGACAGACCAACACCTAAGACAGACCAACACCTAAGACAGACCAACACCTAAGTCAGACCAACACCTAAGGAAGACCAACACCTAAGACAGACCAACACCTAAGACAGACCAACATCTAAGACAGACCAACACCTAAGACAGACCAACATCTAAGACAGACCAACACCTAAGACAGACCAACATCTAAGACAGACCAACACCTAAGTCAGACCAACACCTAAGGAAGACCAACACCTAAGACAGACCAACACCTAAGACAGACCAACACCTAAGGAAGACCAACACCTAAGACAGACCAACACCTAAGGAAGACCAACACCTAAGACAGACCAACACCTAAGGAAGACCAACATCTAAGACAGACCAACACCTAAGGAAGACCAACACCTAAGACAGACCAACACCTAAGGAAGACCAACACCTAAGGAAGACCAACATCTAAGACAGACCAACACCTAAGACAGACCAACATCTAAGACAGACCAACACCTAAGTCAGACCAACACCTAAGGAAGACCAACACCTAAGACAGACCAACACCTAAGACAGACCAACACCTAAGGAAGACCAACACCTAAGACAGACCAACACCTAAGGAAGACCAACACCTAAGACAGACCAACACCTAAGGAAGACCAACACCTAAGACAGACCAACACCTAAGGAAGACCAACACCTAAGACAGACCAACATCTAAGACAGACCAACACCTAAGACAGACCAACACCTAAGACAGACCAACACCTAAGGAAGACCAACACCTAAGACAGACCAACACCTAAGGAAGACCAACACCTAAGACAGACCAACATCTAAGACAGACCAACACCTAAGGAAGACCAACACCTAAGACAGACCAACATCTAAGACAGACCAACACCTAAGACAGACCAACACCTAAGACAGACCAACACCTAAGACAGACCAACACCTAAGGAAGACCAACACCTAAGTCAGACCAACACCTAAGACAGACCAACACCTAAGACAGACCAACACCTAAGATAGACCAACACCTAAGACAGACCAACACCTAAGACAGACCAACACCTAAGGAAGACCAACACCTAAGACAGACCAACACCTAAGGAAGACCAACATCTAAGACAGACCAACACCTAAGACAGACCAACACCTAAGGAAGACCAACACCTAAGGAAGATCAAACCTAAGACAGACCAACACCTAAGACAGACCAACAGACAGGAAAGATCATGACCCAGGTGAAATCAACATTAAAACATCAATGGAGCGGAATACCCTGGGTTTGTTGACTGTCTTAACCAGGAAACAAACAAAAAACAATACCTAGAAACAAAACAGACAAACAAACAAAACAAACAGAACAAACCAAAGCAAAACAAAACAAACAAAACAAAACAACCAAAAAAACAAACCTATGTGGAACAGGCTCTGATAGCACGTTCTTACCAGACAGAGCAGCCCAAATTACGCGCGAGCGCGTGTGCAGGCTCGTACACACACACACACATACGCGCACGCGCGCGCGCGCACACACACACACGCGCGCGCGCACGCACGCACACACGCACGCACGCACACATGCACACACGAACACAAACATACACACACGTACACACCTATATATGATTCAATATGGTGGGTAGCAAACAGAACAATTTGTTAAGCTGTAAACTGGACTGAACTCGGAACATCAAATCTTGAGTCAAAACATTCTGTCTGATGAAACATCCAATCTGCTGGCACGAAAACAAGTTTACTGGAAAAGGAGACATGGTCAGAATGGCCTGACTGTCTTGTCTATGCTGCAAGAGCAAGACTTGAACGCAATGCCTACAAGACAAGACAAGACGCCCCAACAAGACCGTTGCAGTAAAACGTCTGTACTGGACGCCATACCTGTAGACTGACACAGATTCTGATTCCACTGGAGGTTCCTTAGTTCATGCTGTAAGAGCATGACTTGAACTCAGAGTCTGCAAGACCCCATGCAAACAAGACCCCTGCCTGTAAAACCTGCGTGCTGACCACCTTGGTCAAGGGATGACAACTGACCACTGGTGGTTGCTTGGTTTCCAAGCAAGAAGGAGATGTGGCCAGCCTGCCTGCAAGGCTTGTCAACCGGACATTGGCTGTTATACTGTCAAACCTCTGTGCTGATGGGCACGTGACATACCTGTTTCATTTCACGGGGGTGATTGGGTAAGGTATGGGGATGGATGGCTGAGGTATGGAGATGGTTGGCTGAGGTATGGGCGTGGTTGGCTGAGGCATACGGATGTTTGGTTGAGGTAAGGGGGTGTGCCGACACACCAACGGCGATAAGTTTTGATGGATGGACAAGTGATGAAGGCTGGAGGTGGGTATGGTGTTATCGGTGTTTACCTCCACACGCACACACACACACACACACACACACACACACACACACACACCACACACACACATACATACACACACACACACACACACACACACACACACACACACACACACACACACACACACACACACAGCACAGAATGGGTTGTTACCTCCATACAGCACTGGTCACTGGTCACCTGTCTGTTTCTGTTGTCACCTTCCATTATGTCCCCAACTACTCTCACCCCCACCCCCACTCCCTCTCCCTCCTCCTCTATCTCTCTCTTCTTCTCTCTCTCTCTCCCTCCCCTCTCTCTCTCTTCTTCTCTCTCCTTCCCCTCTCTCTCTCTTTCTCCCTTTTTTTTCTTCTCTCTCTCTCTCCCCTCTCTCTCCCTTCCTCGCTCTCTCCTTCCCTCTCTCTCTCCCCCTCTCTCTCCCTCTCTCTTACACACACACACACACACATCAAAATATGGAAATACGCTTTACGCAATTATTGCCAAACGTTTTTTTTTTTTGTTTGTTTGTTTTTGTTTGTTTTTTCCATATACTTTTAGATTAGTTTATTAAAATTTTAGTGATTTTGCACTATCCCATTTTCTGTTTTATATTAGTGGAATGACAATATAACATTAGTAGAATGACAATATAACATTAGTAGAATGACAATATAACATAGCAGAATGACAACATAACATTAGTAGAATAACAATATAACATTAGTAGAATAACAATATAACATAGTAGAATGACAACATAACATTAGTAGAATAACAATATAAAAGAGCAAAAAGAAGAAGACTCAAGATCGTTTCTTCAAAGATCCCTTTGACTTTTCAAGAAAGCTGTTTGAACAACCCAAATCAGGGACTCTCACAGTGGGCAAGGAAACCCTAGAGCAGCATCTCAGGGAAACATATTCCGATTCTCAGCGCGAGGCACCACTTGAAATCCAAAATCTGGTTTGGCCTGCAGCGCCAGAAGGAAAATTCAATAACAAACCACCAACACTGGATGAAGTGAAGAACGTAGTAAAGAAAGCCAGAGCCAAGTCAGCACCTGGACCAAACGGAATACCATACCTGCTCTACAAGAAATGCCCAAAAGTGCTCGAGTGGCTCCACAAGATGATTCGATCAGCATGGAGGAACCAGAAGATCAGCGACCAATGGATGAGAGCTGAAGGAGTGTACATTCCGAAGGAGCAGAACTCCAGCAGCATCAATCAGTTCAGGCCAATATCACTTCTGAACGTCGAGGGGAAAATCTTCTTCTCTGTTATGGCAGCAAGATTGACAAAATACCTGACTGAAAACAAGTATCTGGATATGTCAGTCCAAAAGGGAGGCATACCAGGAATGCCTGGATGCTTGGAACATGCCACGTTGATTTGGGATGCCATCCAAAAAGCAAGAACAGAGAAGAGAGACATTGACGTAGTTTGGCTTGATCTGGCGAATGCATATGGATCAGTTCCACACGATATGATCCAGCTGGCTCTTGAAATGTATCACATCCCAGAAAACATCCGAACAATGCTGAGGAAGTATTTCCAAGGGTTCTCAATGCGGTTCTCTACCAAAGAATACACCACGGACTGGATAGACCTAGAGGTGGGCATTGCAATGGGCTGTGCAATCTCTCCCATACTGTTCGTGTTGGCAATGGAAGTAATCTTGAAAGCTGCAATGAAGAGTTCAGGTCCAGTGAATCTGGGAGATGGATACCAGATGCCTCCTCTGAAAGCTTTCATGGATGACACAACAGTCTTGTCCACGGATGAGGAAGAGACACACCAAATCTTAAAGCAGCTGGATGAGCTGGTGGCCTCTTCAAGAATGAGGTTCAAACCTAAGAAATCCCGAAGTCTCTCACTGCGAAAAGGAAAAGTGGCAGATTCAGTCAAATTCATGGTAGCCAACCAAGCCATCCCCACTGTCACAGAAGAGCCAGTAAAAAGTCTCGGAAGATGGTATGATGACTCCCTGAAAGACACACAAAGGGGATGTGAAACCAAGCAAACAGCAGAAGAAGGCCTGAAGAAAATAGATAACTGCGGACTGCCAGGCAAATACAAAGTCTGGTGTCTACAGTTCATGCTGATACCAAAGCTGCTGTGGCCACTGCTAATCTATGACATTTGCACCAGCACAGTCGAAGCAATGGAAGCCAAAATCAACAAATACACAAGAAAATGGCTCGGTGTCCCACCTGGTCTCACTGATGTTGCATTCTACTGTCGTCAAGCAATGCTGAAGCTACCTCTCAAATCCATAGTGGAGGAATACAAAGTTGGAAAAGCAAGACTGTTGAGCATGCTGGAGGAATCGGAGGACAATATCGTGAGAGCAGTTCATCCAAAGCTGAGAACTGGCAGAAAGTGGAAAGTCCAAGAGGCTGTAAACAATGCCAAGAGAAACCTCAGCATCAAAGAAATAATTGGACACACGCAAACCAACAGACAGGGACTGGGAGCAACAAAAATGCAGTGGTGGTCCAAAGCCAAAGGGAAGGAAAAAAGAGACATGATCATACAGGAGTTGAAGGAAGAAGAAGATGTCAAAAGAGTGCAGAAGGCAGTCCAGCAAGGTCAACAGGGGCAATGGACAACATGGGACAGTGCACTCCAAAGAAGTCTCAGCTGGAACGATATGTGGCACATGGCTCCTCTAAGGATAAGCTTCCTCCTCAGATCTGTATATGACCTGCTCCCCTCGAATGCAAACTTAGTGAAATGGGGGAAAGCAGACGACCCAGCATGTCCGCTCTGTCAGAAGAAACAAACAGTGGAACATGTCCTAAGCTCTTGCAAAGTAGCGCTAGCCCAAGGAAGGTATACATGGAGGCACAACCAAGTTCTGAAAGTGATCACAGATGTGGTTAGCGAAAAAACCATGACCCCAAACGCACCAATTGCTATGACAACGTTCTACAAAGCAGGAGGGAAACAGGTCTGGCCCGAAAGGGCTATGACAACCAGCACATTGCCAAAGGGTCTTCTGGATGGAGCAGTCGACTGGGAGTGTACAGCAGACCTCCCAGAGTGGAGAAATTACCCAGATGTCATCAGCAAGACAGGCATGAGACCAGACATCGCTCTCCACTCTGACTCCTCGAAACAAGTGATTCTGATAGAACTCACTGTGCCATACGAAAGCAGAATGGAAGAAGCACATATCTACAAGACCGAAAAATACGCCGGTCTTGCCAGCACCCTGAAGAAAGCAGGTCTGCGGGTCAAAATCTTCGCCATAGAGGTCGGGGCAAGAGGGTTTGTGGGCACCTCCGCTTATGATCTCATGAAACAACTCGCCATTTCTGGGAAGAAGAGGACTAGAGCCCTTAAAGCGATGGCAGAGGCAGCAGAAAGGAGCTCAAGCTGGATCTGGGCAAGGAGGAACCAAAAAAGTGAACTTCATAAGGATTAAATTCCCTACAGATGATGTGTGCCCCGTTAGCACATTGGTAAAACCGCGTACCGCAGTTCTGAAGCGCAGAATCGCCCAGGTTCGATTCCCGGCGTGGGAAAAAAAAAAAAAAAAAAAAAAAAATAGACAACAGCAGAAGGGCATCCAGGAGTCATGACCTGGATGTGGCCCGGCCCCCCGAGAGTGTAAGGAATTCAGGGCCGAAACACTTGTCTAAAGGGGGTTACTTCTCTGAAGACCTTCTGTTGTCTAGCTCTCCCTAGAGTTTCTTTCTACCTTAGTAGAATAACAATATAATATTAGTAGAATGACAACATAACATTAGTAGAATGACAATATAACATTAGTAGAATGACAATATAACATTAGTAGAATGACAATATAGCATTAGTAGAGTGACAATATAACATTAGTAGAGTGACAATATAACATTAGTAGAGTGACAATATAACATTAGTAGAGTGACAATATAACATTAGTAGAGTGACAATATAACATAGCAGAATGACAATATAACATTAGTAGAACGACAATATAATATTAGTAGAATGACAATATAGCATAGCAGAATGACAATATAACATTAGTAGAATGACAACATAATATTAGTAAAATAACAATATAACATTAGTAGAATGACAATATAATATTAGTAGAATGACAACATATTAGTAGAGTGACAAGACAATATTAGTAGAATGACAATATAATATAGCAGAATAGCGTTTCAGATGACATTATACTTGTCAGCCGTTTGTTACCAATTTCTACTTCTTTGTCAGTTTCCTTGTGTCAGACTATTGTGCTATTCTGGATACGTCCATGGCAGTCAATTTTATTCACACTCTTATGATTCACAATCAGTTTTATTCAGACCCTTATGATTCACAGTCAATTTTATTCACCTTTATGATTCACAGTCAGTTTTATTCAGACCCTTATGATTCACAGTCAGTTTTATTCAGACCCTTATGATTCACAGTCAGTTTTATTCAGACCCTTATGATTCACAATCAGTTTTATTCACCTTTATGATTCACAGTCAGTTTTATTCAGACCCTTATGATTCACAGTCAGTTTTATTCAGACCCTTATGATTCACAGTCAACTTTATTCAGACCCTTATGATTCACAGTCAGTTTTATTCAGACCCTTATGATTCACAGTCAGTTTTATTCAGACCCTTATGATTCACAGTCAGTTTTATTCAGACCCTTATGATTCACTATCAGTTTTATTCAGAACCTTAAGATTCACACAGAACTACTTCTAGCGAAGAAATGTTATCATAACTGACCAACTGGTGGTAGATACCAACACGCCCCGACGTCTGTGTACAGACAGACACAGAGATCATCCATAGAGACAGAGACAATGAGACAAACAGACAGACACAGACAGAGACAGACAGACTGACAGAGACAATGAGACAAACAGACAGACTGACAGATACAGACATACAGAGACAGACAGACAGACAGGCAGGCAGGAAACGAAGAAGGACAGAGAGAAGAAAGAAGAGAGAGAGAGAGAGAAACGAAGACAGAGAGAAACGAAGAGAGAGAGAGAGACGAAGAGAGAGAGAGAGAAACGAAGAGAGAGAGAGAAACGAAGAGAGAGAGAGAGACGAAGAGAGAGAGAAACGAAGAGAGAGAGAGAGAGAGACGAAGAGAGAGAGAGAAAAACGAAGACAGAGAGAGAGAAACTAAGAGAGAGAGAGAAAACTAAGAGAGAGAGAGAGAGAGAGAGAGAGACGAAGAGAGAAACGAAGAGAGAGAGAGAGAAACGAAGAGAGAGAGAACGAAGAGAGAGAGAGAGAGACGAAGAAGAGAGACGAGAGAAGAAGACGAAGAGAGAGAGAGAGACGAAGAGAGAGAGAGAGAGAGAGTGTGTGTGAGTGTGTGTGCGTGTGTGTGTGTGTGTAAATGATCATTCAAGCACAACTCATGCCCATACGTGTGAACACAAAGCGCACAGAACTGGAGTGGAGGTGTTTGTGCATTCAGCACACGCAGTCCGCAAAGCCTTTCTCTGTCCCAGTTCACACAAGTTTTTATAACACAACACATCGCACAACATATTCTTTCCCTGGTTTTAGTGTCAATTTTTCACATCTCTGAGTGATGTTTACAGCCCTTACGCCCGGAGAATCAAATCAGTCACGTGCTCATTTACATGTACTGTCCTGTTTCTCCCGTCTCCTTCATCGCCAAAACCAGTGTGACAAGACAGTCAAACCATATCAAACATCTTCCTTTTATGATGTAATAAAGAAAACTACGTTTTCCACCATGTGTTTTGTTATTGTTGTTATTGTTGTTGTTTTGTTGTTGTTGTTGTCGTCGTCATCGTCGTTACTGTTGTTTCTATTGTTGTTTTCTATCGTTGAAAGAGTCCTTGTCACAGAGAAATTAAAGTAACACATCTAAGGCGATATTTTACAGAACCAGAAAAAAAGAAAACGAAAACAGAACCAGAACGCGTATTTAATACAACCAGACACGAAAGGCTCAAAGTTTTGGCCAAATGGCCTTTGTCAAGCGTGATTGTAAGATCACAACGAACAAACACCAAACACAAAAATGGAGGAAAAAGACTAAAACTTCCCTGCTGCTTCGTCCAGTGGGAGAAAAGGACTAAAATGAAAACATAATGTGTGTTGAGTAATGGAAAGAACTGGGGAGAGGGGAGGTAAATATGATGTCAGAGGGGAACTGAGATGAATTCTGCAATTTGAAAAGTGGTCATGCCATATTATTATTAGTATTGTTTTATCCTGAAGAGGGTCCAGGGCTAAAACTATGAAAACTATGATGCACTACCGAAGTTTTTTTTGGAATGTAAATATATTACTTTTAAATAATGCATAAATATACATACGCATTCATACATACATATACACATACATATCCATATATAATGTACATACATATATATATATATATACTGTACATATATATATATATATATATGCATCTATACATACATATATCTACACTCATGCATACACAAGGATGCACATACATCCCCACATAAATATAAAAAATAAGAGAAAATATAAGCATATGCTCGACTGAATGGAAAAATATATAACCAAGAAGTAAGGTTGATGTAAATGGATCGTGCCTAAAGCAACGAATCCAGTCTAAAACCAGAGTCCCCGGAGAAAAAAAAATTAGTCAGACGCAGCTGGGCCTGCCTTGTGAAACGAGAATTAAAACTGATTTTTTGAAAATATGTAAGAAGCCATATGTGCAACAGGAAAGCCAAGACCTTACTGTGATAGGAAAATGGTGATAACGTGGTCTGTTTCAGTAGGATAAGATATGGACAGGGGGAATGAAGGGAACGAAATTATCACAAATCATCATGGAGGTAAAATATACATGGACTCAAGGACACATTGAAAGAAGATTGCATGCATAAATTCGTCCGAGCAATATAAACATTAACTATACATGAAGGAAGGAAGATAACACCTATACACACACACACCAAGGTAAAAGTACATGCACAAAGAGCCATGTCCGGATAAAAGTACATGAAGTGGCATTAACTGAATTCTGTTGAGGAAATCTTTATGGTTTGTCATTGAAACTATGTGGCTTGTGTGTTCCAAGTTTATCTATGAGATGGATTCTCTGTCTTTCCTGTCTATGGTGCTGTTACTGTATACAAGCCTATGCACAGAAGCTGGTGGATAGGGTAAGGGAGTCAAAGGGTTAAGTTTTTGCAGTTGGTGGAGGATATGGTACGGGGGTCAAAGGATTATAGATTCTTTCAGATGACACGATAATCCGAAGTCTCGTGTGCAGCATGCATTCAGCGCATGTTAAAGATTCCAACAATGGTGCTATCCCCGGCAAAACTGTTTGGGAAAATCCACTTTCACGGGTAAAAGAAATGCATGCTGAAAAAACTGTGGCACTGCACTGCGGCGAGTGCTCTGCCCCAGGAAATGTGACCCAATTTGACATGGTAAAACTATGATGACCAAACATTTTTCTATCAACCAAAAACCAAAGAAATCAGAAATACATATTCAATGATTAACCCTACTCAAATTATTGTCATCTGTGTCTGATGTCGACCTCATCTATCCAGTCCTACCACCTGTGCTGTCCTACCACCTGTCCTGTACTAGCACCTGTCCTGTCCTACCACCTGTCCTGTCCTATTACCTGTCCTGTCCTACCACCTGTCCTGTACTATCACCTGTCCTGTCCTATTACCTGTCCTGTCCTACACCTGTCCTGTCCTACCACCTGTAGTCCTATCGCCTGTCCTGTCCTACCACCTTGTCCTGTCCTACCCCTGTCCTGTCCTACCACCTGTGCTATCACCTGTCCTGTCCTACCACCTGTCGTCTACACCTGTCTCCTACCACCTGTCCTGTCCTACCACCTGTCCTGTCCTACCACCTGTGCTACACCTGTCCTGTCCTACCACCTGTCCTGTCCTACCACCTGTCCTGTCTCCTATCCACCTGTCCTGTCCTACCACCTGTCCTGTCCTACCACCTGTTCCCTGTCCTACCACCTGTCCTGTCCTACCACCTGTCCTGTCCTACCCACCTGTCCTGTCCTACCACCTGTCTGTCCTACCACCTGTCCTGTCCTACCACCTGTCTATCACCTGTCCAATCCTTCCATTTGTCCAGTCCTATCACCTGTCCAATCCTTCCATTTGTCCAGTCCTATCACCTGTCCAATCCTTCCATTTGCCAGTTCCTATCACCTGTCCATCCTTCCATTTGTCCAGTCCTATCACCTGTCCATCCTTCCATTTGTCCAGTCCTATCACCTGTCCACATCCTTCCACCTGTCCAGCTGTCCACCTGTCCAATCCTTCCATTTGTCCAGTCCTAGCACCTGTCCAATCCTTCCATTTGTCCAGTCCTAGCACCTGTCCAATCCTTCCACCTGTCCAGTCCTATCACCTGTCCAATCCTTCCACCTATCCCAGTCCTATCACCTGTCCAAATCCTTCCATTTGTCCAGTCTTTGCACCTGTACAATCCTTCCATTTGTCCAGTCCTAGCACCTGTCCAATCCTTCCATTTGTCCAGTCCTAGCACCTGTCCAATCCTTCCATTTGTCCAGTCTATCACCTGTCCAATCCTTCCATTTGTCCAGTCTATCACCTGTACAATCCTTCCATTTGTCCAGTTCTAGCACCTGTCTAATCCTTCCACCTGTCCAGACCCTTCTACTTGCCACACATCGACAGCTCTTCCTTGCCGCGAGACCCAAGACTCCAAGGGATTTAGGCGGCAGGGTACAGCACTCTGTTTACATTTGCTTTGGTTATCGGCCCCTGTCAGCTGTTTTCTGTTCACGAATATTGAATCACACAAGACTGCTTCCTTAGACTGGAGAACTCTATTTTCCTGATAGTTTTCTGCCAGATTCTTTTACACTCACAGGGTGCTCTCTTGGTTGTGTACATGATTTCTCTACATTTTGTAGAATTTTGCTTTAACCCTTTCAACTACCGCACTCTTTCCACCACCCTCAAAACTTTAACCCCCTCACCCTATTCATCAGCTTCCTACAAATATAACCCTGTGACCCTCTCATCCTGTCCACTAGCTTCCTGCAAATGTAATCCTGGACCCCCCTCACCCTATCCACCAGGTTCCTGAAAACATAACCCTTTGACCCCCTCACCCTATCTACCAGCTTCCTGAAAATATAACCCTTTGAACCCCTCACCCTATCTACCAGCTTCCTGAAAACATAACCCTTTGACCCCCTCACCCTATCCACCAGCTTCTTGAAAACATAACCCTTTGACCCCCTCACCCTATCTACCATAACCCTTTGACCCCCTCACCCTATCTACCAGCTTCCTGAAAATATAACCCTTTGACCCCCTCACCCTATCCACCAGGTTCCTGAAAATATAACCCTTTGACCCCCTCACCCTATCCACCAGCTTCTTGAAAACATAACCCTTTGACCCCCTCACCCTATCTACCATAACCCTTTGACCCCCTCACCCTATCTACCAGCTTCCTGAAAATATAACCCTTTGACCCCTCACCCTATCCACCAGGTTCCTGAAAATATAACCCTTTGACCCTCACCCTATCCACCAGCTTCCTGAAAATATAACCCTTTGACCCCCTCACCCTATCCACCAGCTTCCTGAAAACATAACCCTTTGACCCCCTCACCCTATCCATAGCTTCCTGCCAGGAAGTTGATGGATATGGTGAGGGACTGAATAGGTAAAATGTTTGCTTTGCTTTTGTGGTTGACAAAGCAGGATGCCAGTGGACGGGCTGAAAGAGTCAAAGGGTTAAGCTTTGTGACTCAGTCTACACACGTATGGACGTCCCTCTCCTCTTGCTATTCCAGGCAACAGGTCTGAGGAGTTGTACACAGAACGAAACGTATTACCTGCTTTGGGAGACAAAGGACCTTCCCTGTCATCATCATCATCATCATCATCATTGCCATAATCATCGCCATCATCATCATCATCATCGCCATCATCATCATCATCATCAGTGCCATCATCATCGCCATCATCATCATTGCCATCATCATCGCCATCATCATCATTGCCATCATCATCGCCATCATAATCATCATCATTGCCATCATCATCATCATCATTGCCATCATCATCATCATCATCATCATTGCCATCATCATCATCATCATTATTGCCATCATCATCGCCATCATCATCATCGTCGTCATCATTGC
Organism: Monoplex corrugatus; assembly: GCA_030674185.1. NCBI lineage: Eukaryota > Metazoa > Mollusca > Gastropoda > Littorinimorpha > Ranellidae > Monoplex > Monoplex corrugatus. The sequence continues at coordinate 3,066,755 of CM060312.1, read as the reverse complement.
CATCATCATCGCCATCATCATCATCATCATTGCCATCATCATCGCCATCATCATCATCATCATTGCCATCATCATCGCCATCATCATCATGTGCCCTGCCGCATGGAGTTGGCGATCATGGCCCTCCATACGCATCTATCTCCTGTTGTTGCAAGTACATCTCCCACCCTCTCTGTCCTCAGCCACCCTGCAAGTCCTTCCAGTATTTTCTCCCTGGGTCTACCTGGTGTTCTCTTTCCCTCCAGCTTTCCTGTTGTGACCAGTTGCTCTAATCCCCTTTCCTCATAAAACATCCTATAAATGTTGTTTGTCTTTTCCTGATATTCTTTATTAATGATCTTCTTGTGTCTGCCTCCTTGAAGACTACCTGTGAAAGACCTAAATACTGACAGAGCGCAATGGGCTGCTCCCCAACCCCCAGCTGTCTTTTCTTCTATCCATTTTTATTCCTTTTCTTGCGTTGTCTTCCTCAAAAGGTTTCTGTTTCGTTTTGGTATTTCTGACCAGACAGCTTATTGGGTCCATTAAAAGGTCTGCGTTGTCTGTGTTGTCTGCGTTGTCTGTGTTGTCTGCGTTGTCTGTGTTGTCTGTGTTGTCTGTGTTGTCTGTGTTGTCTGTGTTTATCTTTCTTGTTCATAGGATTGTAAGGGAAACAAACCTTCCCTCCAATGGCTCTGTGACTGTCTCCCTCTCATAGCTCTATCACTGTCTCCCTCTTATGGCTCTGTGACTGTCTCCCTCTTATGGCTCTATGATGACTGTTTCCCTCTTATGGCTCTGTGACTGTCTCCCTCTTATGGCTCTGTGACTGTCTCCCTCTTATGGCTCTATGACTGTCTCCCTCTTATGGCTCTATGACTGTCTCCCTCTTATGGCTCTGTGACTGTCTCCCTCTTATGGCTCTATGACTGTCTCCCTCTCATGGCTCTATGACTGTCTCCCTCTTATGGCTCTATGACTGTCTCCCTCTCATGGCTCTATGATGACTGTCTCCCTCTCATGGCTCTATGACTGTCTCCCTCTTATGGCTCTATGACTGTCTCCCTCTTATGGCTCTATGATGACTGTCTCCCTCTCATGGCTCTATGATGACTGTCTCCCTCTCATAGCTCTATGACTGTCTCCCTCTTATGGCTCTATGATGACTGTCTCCCTCTTATGGCTCTATGATGACTGTCTCCCTCTTATGGCTCTATGATGACTGTCTCCCTCTTATGGCTCTATGACTGTCTCCCTCTATGGCTCTATGACTGTCTCCCTCTTATGGCTCTATGACTGTCTCCCTCTATGGCTCTATGACTGTCTCCCTCTTATGGCTCTATGACTGTCTCCCTCTCATAGCTCTATGACTGTCTCCCTCTTATGGCTCTATGATGACTGTCTCCCTCTTATGGCTCTATGACTGTCTCCCTCTTATGGCTCTATGATGACTGTCTCCCTCTTATGGCTCTATGATGACTGTCTCCCTCTTATGGCTCTATGACTGTCTCCCTCTTATGGCTCTATGATGACTGTCTCCCTCTCATGGCTCTATGACTGTCTCCCTCTTATGGCTCTATGATGACTGTCTCCTCTCATAGCTCTATGACTGTCTCCCTCTTATGGCTCTATGATGACTGTCTCCCTCTTATGGCTCTATGATGACTGTCTCCCTCTTATGGCTCTATGACTGTCTCCCCTTATGGCTCTATGACTGTCTCCCTCTTATGGCTCTATGACTGTCTCCCTCTTATGGCTCTATGATGACTGTCTCCCTCTCATGGCTCTATGACTGTCTCCCTCTTATGGCTCTATGATGACTGTCTCCCTCTCATAGCTCTATGACTGTCTCCCTCTTATGGCTCTATGATGACTGTCTCCCTATTATGGCTCTATGATGACTGTCTCCCTCTTATGGCTCTATGACTGTCTCCCTCTTATGGCTCTATGATGACTGTCTCCCTCTTATGGCTCTATGACTGTCTCCCTCTTATGGCTCTATGACTGTCTCCCTCTTATGGCTCTATGACTGTCTCCCTCTCATGGCTCTATGACTGTCTCCCTCTTATGGCTCTATGACTGTCTCCCTCTCATAGCTCTATGACTGTCTCCCTCTTATGGCTCTATGATGACTGTCTCCCTCTTATGGCTCTATGATGACTGTCTCCCCTCTTATGGCTCTATGATACTGTCTCCCTCTTATGGCTCTATGACTGTCTCCCTCTTATGGCTCTATGATGACTGTCTCCCTCTTATGGCTCTATGATGACTGTCTCCCTCTCATGGCTCTATGACTGTCTCCCTCTGATGGCTCTATGACTGTCTCCCTCTCATGGCTCTATGATGACTGTCTCCCTCTTATGGCTCTGTGACTGTATCCCTCTCATGGCTCTATGATGACTGTCTACCTCTTATGGCTCTGTGACTGTCTCCCTCTCATGGCTCTATGATGACTGTCTCCCTCTTATGGCTCTGTGACTGTCTCCCTCTTATGGCTCTATGACTGTCTCCCTCTCCTAGCTCTATGACTGTCTCCCTCTCATAGCTCTATGACTGTCTCCCTCTCATGGCTCTATGACTGTCTCCCTCTCATGGCTCTATGACTGTCTCCCCTCCTAGCTCTATGACTGTCTCCCTCTCCTAGCTCTATGACTGTCTCCATCTCATGGCTCTATGACTGTCTCTGTCTCCCTCTCATGGCTCTATGACTGTCTCCCTCTCATAGTTCTATAACTGTCTCCCTCTCGTAGCTCTATGACTGTCTCCCTCTCCTGGCTCTATGACTGTCTGTCTCCCTCTCATGGCTTCTATGACTGTCTCCCTCTTCTAGCTCTATGACTGTCTCCCTCTTATGGCTCTATGACTGTCTCCCTCTCTAGCTCTATGACTGTCTCCCTCTTCTAGCTCTATGACTGTCTCCCTCTTCTAGCTCTATGACTGTCTCCCTCTTATGGCTCTATGACTGTCTCCCTCTCATAGCTCTATGACTGTCTCCCTCTTATGGCTCTATGACTGTCTCCCTCTCATGGCTCTATGACTGTCTCCCTCTCATGGCTCTATGACTGTCTCCCTCTCATGGCTCTTGCTGTCTCCCTCTCAGCTCTATGACTGTCTCCCTCTATGCTCTATGACTGTCTCCTCTCTAGCTCTATGACTGTCTCCCTTCATGGCTCTATGACTGTCTCCCTCTATGGCTCTATGACTGTCCCCTCTCAGGCTCTATGACTGTCTCCCTCTCATGCTCTATGACTGTCTCCCTCTTATGGCTCTATGACTGTCTCCCTCTTAGCTCTATGACTGTCTCCCTCTTATGGCTCTATGATGTTCCCCTCTTAGCTCTATGACTGTCTCCTCTCATGGCTCTTGATGCTGTCTCCTCTTATGCTCTATGACTGTCTCCTCTATGGCTCTATTGACTGTCTCCTCTCATAGCTCTATGAATGTCTCCCTCTCATGGCTCTATGACTGTCTCCCTCTATGGCTCTATGACTGTCTCCCTCTTTTTTCTCCTCTTATGGCTCTTGACTGTTCCCTCTTATGGCCCTTCTATCTATTGGACTGTCTCCCTTATGCTCTGATGACTGTCTCCCTCTTATGGCTCTATGATGATGTCTCCCTTCATGGCTCTATGAACTGTCTCCCTCTCTGGCTCTATGATGGACTGTCTCCCTCTTAGCTCTATGACTGTCCCTCTATGAGCTCTAGATGACTGTCTCCCTCTATGGCTCTATGACTGTCTCCCTCTAGGGCTCTATGCATGTGTCTCCCTTCATGCTCTATGATGACTGTCTCCCTCTTATGGCTCTATGACTGTCTCCCTCTTAGCTCTATGATGACTGTCTCCCTTTATGGCTCTATGACTGTCTCCCTCTCATGGCTCTATGACTGTCTCCCTCTAATGGCTTTTATGACTGTCTCCCTCTTGGCTCTATGATGTGTCTCTCTCATGGCTCTTGATGACTGTCTCCCTCTATGGCTTTTATGACTGTCTCCTCTCATGGCTCTATATACTGTCTCCCTCTTATGGCTCTATGATACTGTCTCCCTCTATGGCTCTATGACTGTCTCCTCTCATGCTCTATGACTGTCTCCCTCTCATGGCTCTATGACTGTCTCCTCTCATGGCTCTTGATGACTGTCTCCCTCTCATGGCTCTATGACTGTCTCCCTCTCATGGCTCTATGATACTGTCTCCCTCTCATGCTCTTATGACTGTCTCCCTCTATGGCTCATGACTGTCTCCCTCTCATGGCTCTATGACTGTCTCCCTCTATGGCTCTATGACTGTCTCCCTCCTCTTAGTCTAACTGTCTCCTACTGTCTCCTATCTGTATGGCTCTATGCTTTCTCTCCTCATGCTTGTACTGTCTGTCTCCTCTATGGCTTATGACTGTCTCCCTTCTTGCTTATATGTCTCCTCTCATGAGTTCTTACTGTTGACTGTCCTCTTATGGCTCTATGGACTGTCTCCTCTCATGCTCTATATGACTGTCTCCCTCTTATGCTCTATGACTGTCTCCCTCTCATGCTCTATGACTGTTCCTCTAGCTCTGACTGCCCCTATGCTTATGACTGTCTCCCTCTTATGGCTCTATATGACTGTCTCCCTTCATAGGCTTATGACTGTCCCCTTTCATGTCTCCTTGACTGTCTCTGTCTCTGCTGTCTGTCTCTCTCTCTCTATGAGCTCCTCTATGCCTATGCGCTCCCTTATGTCTATGACTGTCTCCTTATGCTCTAGGACTGTCTCCTCTATGTCTATGACTGTCTCCCTCTATGCCTATGACTGTCTCCCTCTATGGCTCTATGACTGTCTCCCTTCTGGCTCTAAGACTTCTCCTATGGCTCTTGATCTGTCTCATCTTGTCTGCTTCTCTATGATCTGTTCCCTCTTGCTCTTCTGCTCTTTATGGCTCTATTATGCTCTTATGCTGTTCCTCTGTGCTCTATGACTGTCTCCCTTCATCTCTATGGACTGTCTTCTCACTCTATGGCTTTCTTATGCTCTTTCTGCTCTTATGTCTTACTATGCTCCTTATGCCCCTTTATGGCTCTTATATGCTCTATGTATGGCCTCTTCTGCTCTATGCTGTCTCTCTTCATGGCTCTATGAGACTGTCTCCCTCTTATGGCTCTATGACTGTCTCCTCTTATGGCTCTATGATGACTGTCTCCCTCTTATGGCTCTATGACTGTCTCCCTCTCATGGCTCTATGATGACTGTCTCCCTCTTATGGCTCTATGACTGTCTCCCTCTTATGGCTCTATGATGACTGTCTCCCTCTTATGGCTCTATGACTGTCTCCCTCTCATGGCTCTATGATGACTGTCTCCCTCTTATGGCTCTATGACTGTCTCCCTCTTATGGCTCTATGATGACTGTCTCCCTCTTATGGCTCTATGACTGTCTCCCTCTCATGGCTCTATGATGACTGTCTCCCTCTTATGGCTCTATGACTGTCTCCCTCTTATGGCTCTATGATGACTGTCTCCCTCTTATGGCTCTATGACTGTCTCCCTCTCATGGCTCTATGATGACTGTCTCCCTCTTATGGCTCTATGACTGTCTCCCTCTTATGGCTCTATGACTGTCTCCCTCTTATGGCTCTATGATGACTGTCTCCCTCTTATGGCTCTATGACTGTCTCCCTCTCATGGCTCTATGATGACTGTCTCCCTCTCATGGCTCTATGACTGTCTCCCTCTTATGGCTCTATGATGACTGTTTCCCTCTGATGGCTCTATGACTGTCTCCCTCTCATGGCTCTATGATGACTGTCTCCCTCTTATGGCTCTATGACTGTCTCCCTCTTATGGCTCTATGATGACTGTCTCCCTCTTATGGCTCTATGACTGTCTCCCTCTTATGGCTCTATGACTGTCTCCCTCTTATGGCTCTATGACTGTCTCCCTCTTATGGCTCTATGATGACTGTCTCCCTCTTATGGCTCTATGATGACTGTTTCCCTCTTATGGCTCTATGACTGTCTCCCTCTCATGGCTCTATGACTGTCTCCCTCTTATGGCTCTATGACTGTCTCCCTCTTATGGCTCTATGACTGTCTCCCTCTCATAGCTCTATGACTGTCTCCCTCTCATGGCTCTATGACTGTCTCCCTCTCATGGCTCTATGACTGTCTGTCTACACCTGCCGTACCTGGCAGGACAACAGACAGAACAAGTGTGTCAGGGCAGTAGATGAGAAGACTCAGACATGACACTAATAACAACACATGCCATCAACAGCTGCCAGACTGGAGACAAAGAATTTCATTCTTTGGGTGATCAGCAACGGAACGGGGAATCACGACCAAAGTAACTGACCTATTTGCCACTATACAATGAAAGAAAGGCAGTGATATATATAATTTGTTCTACTCGTAATTGGAATCTTTTTTTTTTTTAAATCCATCCATACACACCTGAGAAATGTTCGCTGAAAATTTTTTTGTTCTCTCTCTCTCTCTCTCTCTCTCTCTCTCTCTCTCTCTCTCTCTCTCTCTCTCTCTCTCTCTCTCTCTCTCTCTCCATCCACATACACACCTGAGAAACGTTCTCTGATAATTTTTTGTTCACACACATACACATACACACACACACACACACCCTCTCTCTCTCTCTCTCTCTCTCTCTCTCTCTCACGCACGCACACACACACGACGCACGCACACTTTTCAATGTTCATGTTAATGTTGAATAGACCCTTTAATCCCAGTTGGGGCATGGGAGGATAACAACAGTTGAAGGGTAATCCAACGGAACCAACAACTAACACAAAATAGACAGAATTTACAAATGCCAGAAGATAAATATAAAATTTCAGAAAATTTTACACACTCTGCTAAATTATTCTATGAAGACACTGATTTACTGAAAATTGATTCAATTGACAGAATTTTTTTTTTGGGGGGGGGGGGGGGATAAATTTCAGTCATCGTGGAATTCAGAACATTCGAAAACAAAGCGAAACTTATCGCCAAAGGCATCGTCATCCCAAAACTGACATATTGTGTTTTGTCCATCTACTCCTTGGCGTCTGCCTAATTCAGTCTCAAGCCTGTGAAAGCTATATGGAAATTTAATCAAAGGAAAAACATGAATATTTGGTTGCTGTGTAAAATACTTCTCTATTCCAAATTCGTTTTTGAAATTTCAATACGATGCGCATTTACTACATTTTCCAAAACTCTCTTCCGGTCTTGTTGATAAACAGTCTGGAGTGAGACAGTGACAGTTTTACAAACTCTGAATTTGTTCCCAAAACTGTGAGATTCCCAACAAAAGCAAAACCCATGTCGATCAATATTTTCTGAACACGGCCTGTCCGATCTGAACAGTAGTTGTTTTTACAGATAAATCAGAGACAGTATTCATGTGCTTTGTC
>CM060312.1:3046892-3051892 GCA_030674185.1 Monoplex corrugatus | reverse complement strand
CGCTTCCGGCGACAATAAACTGTCCTGTTTTTATAGATCTACCGTTCACTTGGGTCAAACACTGACTTCGCACCTCGCTGCAGTTTTTACAGTCAGACTGTGCTCAAGTGTACAGCCCTGCTAAGAGGTGTAAGAGTCTTGAGCCTCGTCTGTCTGTGGGGGCCCCTGTGCGAGTGACTGCCTACACGTTGTCGTCTACTGAAATGGAGAAATCGTCTGCTCCTTCGCTACCAGTTTGAGTGGCGTGCCGATCACAGGCACAGAATATCGAAAATGTTTGGGACGGGACGGACAGTAAGCTTATTACAAAATGTTTTTAATAAAATTACAGAGAGAGAGAGAGCCATCGGCTGATCAAATGTACAATCACAACAAAATATGTAAATTGTACATTGTTTACCAAACTTTGTCGCAGATCCAAATATCGGACAAAACAGGAAGTGCCTTTTTTGTGCACGACATACGCAACGCGTAAAAATCGTACTGCATATAAAAAAAAAAGCCTAGACCGTTAGTATGTCTGGGTCTGGCTGTTGTGTCTGGGGACTGTACAGCGAGCAGTATAACGACATTGTAGAATTCTAATCAGGAGAGTAAACTTAGTAAGTAACTTTGTTATCTCCTCTGTTATTGAATTCCTTATCAGGGGAGAGAAGTCAGTAAGTAACTTAGTTATGAGTAAGTAGACTTTGAATCAGGACAGTCGTGTAAGTAAGTGACTTAGTTACGTCGTCCTTGTCCTTCCAGTCCTTGTTATCTTGTCCCACTCCCATTGACTGAATACTTGACACACATTTCTTCATCCCCTCCACCCCACAACCACCGACCCCCCCCCCCCCTTCCAATTTCTGCGTTCAAGCAGTGCGGTGTCGTAAGTGTATTCACAGTGCTCTGGTTGTTCGGCCCACTCTGTGCAGGCATTAGGTTACTGCACAGTCTGCATACCCTGTCTGTGGTTGGTATGAACTGGATGTTGGCAACAACACACAAGTGTACTGTGTTCATTTTTGAAGAGGAGAATGTTTCATATCACATCAAGAGAGGTGTGTGCCCGTGTGTGTACGTGTCTGTGACAATAGTTTGACAAGACTGTCAGCTGCCTGTGGATGAATGTTGACCAAGTTTGGGTCACAGTTGTCAACCGTTGAGGAGTCTCCAATGCATTAGCTTAGAGGAGTTAGTCAAGTTGACACAGACCAAAAGTGCCTCATCTCAGTACTTTTTGATGCAGGTGTGTAAACAACATTTTCTCTGGACCCTCCGACAATATTCACATTCTCTTTACACTATAGTGACTTTCTACCATTGTCCTTAACCCTTCAACTCCCGCACCTTAGTCATCAACTGCAAAAACTTTACCCTTTGAGTCCATCACCTATCTACCAGCTTCCTGCAGGAAGATGGTGGATAGGGTTAAGGAGTCAAAGAGTTAAGTTTTTGCTCTTGCCTGCATGCTAATAATCATGCATGATGCTGGTGGACAGGCTGTCAGAGTCAGAGGGTTAATTTGTGAAGTTTTACTTCATCTGATGCTTCTTCACAGCCATAATGATATTGAGAATTAAAAAATCCGGTTTTTGTGTAATAATGTTGTATAAAATGGGAGACTTAAAATGGCTTGACCATCTTGATGATGACAGTTGTAGAGATCCAAGCATACATACATATATATTTTGTTGACTTGTCTGGGTGGATTTTTCTGTGAACTGTTGCCAGAGACAATCCTCTTTGTTGGCATGGGTTCTTTAATGTGCGCAACGTGCGGGCTGGGGCTCGTTCATTCTTTTGAAAAAGCCACGGACTAAAAATCTGATATCTCGAGTTCAATCCTACTGGCCCACAACATTACACACTGGCCTGTTGGCTGCCCATCTATATGTTTCCATCATTCTGGTGGTGTCAGCTTACTGTTGGCTGCCCATCTATATGTTTCCATCATTCTGGTGGTGTCAGCTTACTGTTGGCTGCCCATCTTACTGTTTCCATCATTCTGGTGATGTCAGCTTACTGTTGGCTGCCCATCTATATGTTTTCATCATTCTGGTGATGTCAGCTTACTGTTGGCTGCCCATCTATATGTTTTCATCATTCTGGTGATGTCAGTTTACTGTTGGCTGCCCATCTATATGTTTCCATCATTCTGGTGATGTCAGCGTACTGTTGGCTACCCATCTGTATGTTTCCATCATTCTGGTGATGTCAGCTTACTGTTGGCTGCCCATCTATATGTTTCCATCATTCTGGTGATGTCACCTTACTGTTTTTAAAGGTCTCCCTCCCCCGTTTAAAGACCTTGCCAGAGCATGGGGTTTTGTGCAATCTCATGGAGTCTGCTAGAACATCTCTGGCAAATGTGCACAAAGCGCGTATGGAAAGTCCGGGTGCAATGAATCCCTCTTGAAAAAAAAAAACTTCCAAAACTGCGAACTGCACACGGGAGTTTGGTTTCATTCCAAAGACTTGCCAGAACGATGCCGTTTACAGCACTGACCTTTCTTAAGGACTCGTACTCCGACTCTGGTTCACTCCCAAAGCCTTTGCCATGAATGGGTAGAGCTGTAAGGCAGCGAAGGTTTGAAGTCATGTTTTCCTTCACCTGGAGGAGTTACCTGCCAGGGTTCACGAGCCCCATCCACCCAAAGGATCACAGTTAGTCTGGTCTCTACCCTTCAACCTGTCCAGAGAGGAAGGCCCTACCAGGAGACGAATCTCCCTCCGGCATCGTTCTCTGGTTCCGTGAGACACGCAACCACCTCACCCCCTGACCATGACAAGGTTGCAACTCTGTGGGAAGTACTGCTAATAACTGCTGCTGATATAACACGTTTCAAGACAGGTCCTTACGTCTTTAGTTTGACCCACTGGTTTGGGGAGGGGTGAGGGGGTAGCAGTCAGTTGTCAGTTGGCGTCAGTAGGTGCCTGTGTTAGCGGGATGTAAGTGGAGTTATGAATGTGACACCAACACTTGATGTGGTCTATGACACGTGACCCAGACACCACTTGACCTCACTTCATCCCTTCCCCTCTCACCCCCCCCCCACTCACTAACACACACACACACACACACACAAGAACTTTCTGCACCATACCACCACCACTATCACCGTCTCTCACTCTTTCTCTCCACGGACGGAGAAGTATGTGGTAAGTCAGTGTTGCGTTAACAGGGTCACTGTGTCAATTGGCGGGAAATGAGGACGTCCTCCAGTCACGGGCTGATCAAGTGAACACTGTGTCTATAGACATAACGTAATAAAGACAATTATCGTGTAGAAAAGTAAAAGGAGACAAGATCAACCACCTCACTTTAAACTCAGCATTGACAAGATGTTGCATGTTCTTGGATCTTAAAATTATTTTATTTCACGTTCCTTGACTCGCTACTTGCATGTATCTTTTGACCTCTGCATCTGCACTTTACCCTTTGACCTTTGCGCTCTGCTATGTGCCTTTTGGACTTTATATACTGTCTCATATACCCTTCAACTCTGCGCTGTACCTTTTGACCTTGACATCACTGCATCACTTGACCTTTGCCCTCTTTAATGTATGCTTTGACCTTTGCCTTCTACATTGTACACTGTGACCTTCACACATTGCACTCTTTTCACTTGACATTCTGCACTGCCAGTTGACCTTCACCCTCTGACCACATCTCTTCATCTTTACATTTTGCACTGCCAGTTGACCTTCACCCTCTGACCACATCTCTTCATCTTTACATTTTGCACTGTATCACGTGACCGTTACCCTCTGCACTGTATCTTTTGACCTTTACCCTTTATACTGTGTCCTTTGACTTTTACCTTTCACATTGTGCCCCTTGCCCTTTGACCTTTAGATTCTGCACAGTGTCACTTGATCTGCACACCCCGCCAATAACAGCTTTTGCAGTGTTTGTATTAATGAGTGGATGTCTTTCTTGGTTGCTTGGTTGATTTGAGTTGTCACCTATGGATGGTGTGTGTTTGTGTGTATGAGTGTGTGTGTGTGTGTGTGTGTGTGTGTGTGTGTGTGTGTGTGTGTGTGTGTGTGTGGGGTGTGTGTGTTTATACGAGTGTATATGTGTGAATATAATAGAAGTAGAAAGTAGAAATACAGGGCTAGAACTAAATAGCAAGAAAAACTGAAGTCACGGTAATCAGTAAAATACACGAAATCCCCTCATGCAAAATAACAGCAAATGACACAACATTGAGACAAGTTGATAAGTTTAAAATATCTGGTAACAGTCATCTCACCAGACGGCAGATGCACATTAGAAATAGCTAGCAGAATTGGTCAGACCAAAACACGAACACGCAAAACGTTCTTACCAACAGATGCCTATTAATTAACATCAGGAAGAGAGTTCTTCAGTGTAACATAGAACCGGTACTGTTGTACGGATGTGAATCGTGGACAGTCAACACACAAAGTAAGAACCAGACAGAGGCAACTGAAATGTGGTTTCTAAGAAGAATGTTAAGAGTTCCGTGGACAGCTAATAAACGAGACATGTCTTGAAAGCGTCAAACACAAAAAGAACATTAACGAAGAGAGGTAGGAAAATAATATTTATAGGACATTTTATGAGGAAACAAAAATTAGAGCACCCAGTCACTCCAGGAAAGCTGAAGGGAAAAAGAGCACCCGATAGACCCAGGGAGAAAATTTGGACGGACTTGCGGGAGTGGATGAGGACAGAGAGGGTGGGAGATGTACTTGCAGCGACAAGGGATAGATTCGTATGGAGGACCATGATCGCCAACGCCATGCGACAGGGCACGTGATGATGATGATGATGACGATGATGATGATGTTGACGAATATGATGATGTTTGAGTGAGTGAGCATGTGTTTGTTGGTATATGCGTGTGTGTTGGTAGGTGTGTGTGTATGTGTGTCTGAGTATGTTAATTAATGTGTTTGTGTGTGTGAGTGTTTATGTGTGTATGCGTTTTTGCGTGTACACTTTTGTGTGTGTGTGTGTGTGTGCGTGTGGCGCGCGCGCGCGCGCG
>CM060312.1:2954392-3041892 GCA_030674185.1 Monoplex corrugatus | reverse complement strand
ATACAATACCAGTGTGTGTCCTTTATACCCACATGTCAAGTTGATACAATACCAGTGTGTGTCCTTTATACCCCACATGTCAAGTTGATACAATACCAGTGTGTGTCCTTTATACCCCACATGTCATGTTGATACAATACCAGTGTGTGTCCTTTATACCCCACATGTCAAGTTGATACAATACCAGTGTGTGTCCTTTAACCCCACATGTCAAGTTGATACAATACACCAGTGTGTGTCCTTTATACCCCACATGTCAAGTTGATACAATACCAGTGTGTGTCCTTTATACCCCACATGTCAAGTTGATACAATACCACCAGTGTGTGTCCTTTATACCCCACATGTCAAGTTGATACAATACCAGTGTGTGTCCTTTATACCCACAATGTCAAGTTGATACAATACCACCAGTGTGTGTCCTTTATACCCCACATGTCAAGTTGATACAATACCACAGTGTGTGTCCTTTATACCCACAATGTCAAGTTGATACAATACCAGTGTGTGTCCTTTATACCCCACATGTCAATGTTGATACAATACCAGTGTGTGTCCTTTATACTCCACATGTCAAGTTGATACAATACCAGTGTGTGTCCTTTATACCCACATGTCAAGTTGATACAATACCAGTGTGTGTCCTTTATACACCCACATGTCAAGTTGATACAATACTACCAGTGTGTGTCCTTTATACCCACATGTCAAGTTGATACAATACACAGTGTGTGTCTTTATACCCTGTAAGTTGATACACCCAGTGTGTGTCCTTATCCACATGTCAAGTTGACAATACCCAGTGTGTGTCCTTTATACCCCACATGTCAAGTTGATACATACCACCAGTGTGTGTCCTTTATACCCCACATGTCATGTTGATACAATACCACCAGTGTGTGTCCTTTATACCCACATGTCAAGTTGATACAATACCACGTGTGTGTCCTTTATACTCCACATGTCAAGTTGATACAATACCAGTGTGTGTCCTTTATACCCCACATGTCAGTTGATACTAATTGTTCCAACCAATGTCAGTTGTACATTTCAGTGTGTCCTTTATACCCCACATGTCAAGTTGATACAATACCAGTGTGTGTCTTTATATAACCCACATGTCAGTTGATACATACATGTGTCCTTTACCATGCATTGATACAATACAGTGTGTGTCCTTTAACCACATGTCATGTACCCGTGTGTTTACCACAGAGTTGATACATACCGTGTTGCCTTAACTCAGTCAGTTATAAATACAGTGTTCCTTACCATCAAGTTGTACATACCTGTGTCCTTTTACCACATTCAGTGATACATACCGTGTGCTTACCCCACATTCAGTTGAACATACCATGTGTGTCCTTTATACCATTCAGTTGTCAACCGTTGTCTTATACCAATGTAGTGATCATAACAGTGGCCTTTACCCCACAGTCATGTTACAATACATGTGTGTCTTATACCATGTCATGATAACACCATGGTGCTTATACCCATGTCAGTTGATAATCAGTGTGTGCTTTTACCAATGCAGTTATACATCCAGTGGTGTCCTTTCCCACATGTCATTATCATACAGTGGCTTTACCATCGTTGATACAATACCTGTGTGTCCTTACCCACAGTCAGTTGTATACGTTGTCTTTATACCACTTAGTTATAATACTGGTGTCTTAACCACTGTAGTTATACACCTGTGTCCTTATACCACAGTCGTGTACATACCAGTGTGTCCTTTACCACATGTAGTGACATAGTTGTTTACCATGTCAGTACATACAGTGTGTGTCCTTCCATATGTTCGTGTGGTCATCCCATCGTGTACCAGTTTGTTTTTTACCCTGTCAGTTGATACAACGTTGTGTCTTAACCCCACTCAGTGTCAACACCAGTGTGTGCTTTATACCACTGTCAGTTGATACAATACCAGTGGTGTCTTTACCCACTGTCAGTTGATAAACCAGTGTGTGTCCTTTAACCCCACATGTCATGTTGTACATCCGTGTGTGTCCTTTATACCCCACATGTCAGTTGATACAACCAGTGTGTGTCCTTTATACCCCACATGTCATGTTGATACAATCCAGTGTGTGTCCTTTATACCCCACATGTCAAGTTGATACAATCCAGGTGTGTCCTTTATACCCCACATGTCATGTTGATACATACAGTGTGTTCCTTTATACCACATGTCAGTGATACATCCAGTGTGGTCCTTTAACCCCACATGTCATGTTGATACATACCAGTGGTGTCCTTTAACCCCAATGTCATGTTGATACAAACACAGTGTGTGTCCTTTATACCCCACATGTCAGTTGATACAATACCACCATGTGTGTCCTTTATACCCCACATGTCAAGTTGAACATACACAGTGTGTGTCCTTTATACCCACATGTCAAGTTATACATACACAGTGTGTGTCCTTTATACCCACATGTCAAGTGTACAATACCAGTGTGTGTCCTTTATACCCACATGTCAAGTTGATACAACACCAGTGTGTGTCTTTATACCCACATGTCAGTTGATACAATACCAGTGTGTGTCCTTTATACCCACATGTCAGTTGATACAATACCAGTGTGTGTCCTTTATACCCACATGTCAAGTTGATACAATACCAGTGTGTGTCTTTATACCCACATGTCAGTTGATACAATACCAGTGTTTCCTTTTACAATCATGTCATACTACCAGTGTGTCCTTTCCCACATGTCAAGTTGATACAATACCAGTGTGTGTCCTTTATACCACATGTCAGTTGATACAATACCAGTGTGTGTCCTTTATACCCACATGTCAGTTGATACATACCACAGTGTGTGTCCTTTACCCACATGTCAAGTTGATACAATACCAGTGTGTGTCCTTTATACCCCACATGTCAGTTGATACAATACCAGTGTGTGTCCTTTAACCCCACATGTAAGTTGATACAATACCAGTGTGTGTCCTTTATCCCACAGTCAGTGATACATAACCAGTGTGTGTCCTTATACCCCAATCAAGTTGATACACCCACCAGTGGTTCTTTATACCCACATGTCAGTTGCTATACCATAGTGTTGTCCTTATACCCCATGTCAAGTTGATACATACAACATGGGTCTTTATACCACCACATGTCAAGTTGATCATATACCCACATGTAGTTGTATCCGTTTATACCCCACATGTCATGTTGATACAATCCCAGTGTGTGCCTTTATACCCCACATGTCAAGTTGATACAATACCGTGTGTGTCCTTTATCCCACATGTCAAGTTGATACAATACCACCAGTGTGTGTCCTTTATACCCCACATGTCAGTTGATACAATACCAGTGTGTGTCCTTTATACCCCACATGTCAAGTTGATACAATACCAGTGTGTGTCCTTTATACTCCACATGTAAGTTGATACAATACACAGTGTGTGTCCTTTATACCCACATGTCATGTGATACAACACCATGTGTGTCCTTTATACCCTGTTCATGTTACAATACCAGTGTGTGTCCTTTATCCACATGTCAAGTTGATACAATACCAGTGGTGTGTCCTTTATACCCCACATGTCAAGTTGATACAATACCAGTGTGTGTCCTTTATACCCCACATGTCAAGTTGATACAATACCAGTGTGTGTCCTTTATACCCCACATGTCATGTTGATACAATACCAGTGTGTGTCCTTTATACCCCACATGTCAAGTTGATACAATACCAGTGTGTGTCCTTTATACCCCACATGTCAAGTTGATACAATACCAGTGTGTGTCCTTTATACCCCACATGTCAAGTTGATACAATACCAGTGTGTGTCCTTTATACCCCACATGTCAAGTTGATACAATACCAGTGTGTGTCCTTTATACCCCACATGTCATGTTGATACAATACCAGTGTGTGTCCTTTATACCCCACATGTCATGTTGATACAATACCAGTGTGTGTCCTTTATACCCCACATGTCATGTTGATACAATACCAGTGTGTGTCCTTTATACCCCACATGTCATGTTGATACAATACCAGTGTGTGTCCTTTATACCCCACATGTCAAGTTGATACAATACCAGTGTGTGTCCTTTATACCCCACATGTCATGTTGATACAATACCAGTGTGTGTCCTTTATATCCCACATGTCATGTTGATACAATACCAGTGTGTGTCCTTTATACCCCACATGTCATGTTGATACAATACCAGTGTGTGCCCTTTATACCCCACATGTCATGTTGATACAATACCACCAGTGTGTGTCCTTTATACTCCATATGTCATGTTGATACAATACCACCAGTGTGTGTCCTTTATACCCCACATGTCATGTTGATACAATACCACCAGTGTGTGTCCTTTATACCCCACATGTCATGTTGATACAATACCAGTGTGTGTCCTTTATACCCCACATGTCATGTTGATACAATACCACCAGTGTGTGTCCTTTATACCCCACATGGCAAGTTGATACAATACCAGTGTGTGTCCTTTATACCCCACATGTCAAGTTGATACAATACCAGTGTGTGTCCTTTATACCCCACATGTCATGTTGATACAACACCAGAACTGTGTCATATCCACCCTATTTCACAGCTGACGATGCTGGGGGATGACAGAAAGTAATCTTAACAAACTGTCAACTGCCACACAAACCTTAACAAACTATCAACTGCCACACAGATCTTAACAAACTGTCAACTGCCACACAAATCTTAACAAACTGTCAACTGCCACACAAATCTTAACAAACTGTCAACTGCCACACAGATCTTAACAAACTGTCAACTGCCACACAGATCTTAACAAACTGTCAACTGCCACACAAATCTTAACAAACTGTCAACTGCTACACAAATCTTAACAAACTGTCAACTGCTACGCACATCTTAACAAACTATCAACTGCTACACAAATCTTAACAAACTGTCAACTGCCACACAAATCTTAAACTGTCAACTGCCATACAAATCTTAACAAACTGTCAACTGCCACACAAATCTTAAACTGTCAACTGCCATACAAATCTTAACAAACTGTCAACTGCCACACAAATCTTAAACTGTCAACTGCCATACAAATCTTAACAAACTGTCAACTGCCACACAAATCTTAACAAACTGTCAACTGCCACACAAATCTTAAACTGTCAACTGCCACACAAATCTTAACAAACTGTCAACTGCCACACACAGAACCTCTGAAGAATCACGAGAACCTTGTGGCCCAACACCATCTCCAGCCAACATCTACTCGCTCAGTGCAATGAACAGAATATGGACACTGTTATTCATGAAAAGACAACACTGGTGGACTTGGCACGTCATCTGAAGAGGGCAGGACAACATCACCCGGACTGCCAGACTCAGACGCCAGAAGGGCGATGTAAGGGAAGGAAATCCAAGAAGACCTGGTGACAGATAATAGAAGGAGACCTGAAGGACCTGAAATACACATGGAGTACTGTACAGAACAGACAGGACTGGCGGACCTCCATTGCTGTCCCACATATCAATGGCATGATGATTTTTAGATGAGTTGGTACGTGTGTCTACCTGGCCTGATTGTTCAGTTACAGTTCTCATCACTCTTGCTCTTAGTACGTCCGGCTGAGGCGTCTGTAGGGTTGATAAATGAGAGGGTGTGGAAAAAACGAGCAGTCCACTCTATGAGTAGGAGAAACAGATGTGTGCAGGAGAAAAGGAGAATCAGACGTGTAGGGTCAGGAGAATGAAAATGTGTGTAGGAGAGGAAAGGAGTTTAAGAACAAAACATCTTTGTTTTGATTTCAGGGAGTGGTGGAATCAACAATTTATTGCTTCTGTACAACCAGCCCTCACCCATACAGGGTCTGCACCAAAGACCGTAAATGGAAAGACAAGTCACCGCCATGATTTGGGGGAGATCAGTTTTTGCAGAATTACCTCCCTTCTTTCAGGCTGAAAACGGTCACGTCTGTATCAAGACGGCAGACGATGGTTAACAGCTGAATGGTGAACGTCATGACGTCATGACTGTGTCGCAGTTAACTGTTCCAGTTCACAATACAAACTACACTGCCCAGGAAAGTCATTGTACGGAGTCCAGCTGGTGAACACAGTGAAGTTTGACAGTCGTTTGTAAAAACGTTTAAAGCCATAAAATGATGCTGTATACCACTGACCATTGGTCACATCATTGTTTCTGTGTACAATTGGAGAATACGTCTGTTCTGCAGACTGATGTATCAGTGTCGGTGAATTGTCGTGATGCTGACAGTGATAATCAACAATGATTGTTCAATGTGATTTCCGTCAAGAGTCTTTGGTCCAACTTGTTAACAAAGAACGCCACGAGGGTGTGGATGGGACCCACAGCACCAATGCCTCGCCACTCTCCGGACAGTCACCTGCCAAGCTCCTGACGCCACTCGATAGACATTTCCTCAAACAGAAACAAATATTTAAAAAATATAAAATTTTTTAAAAAAAAAGGGGGGGGGGGGTTCCATGCGTTGCATGACCCATTCGGACCCTGTCATCAGTTACCTTGTGTACAAACCGAATGGTAAAGTGGGAGATGACAAACCCCAGGACATAGCCACACAACATGTATACAGCCACCAACGCGCACCAACCAGGTCCATCCCAGCCACCGGACCAAGACAGAATGGAAGACCCCTCTCTCACCCCACTCTGGTCTTCATCTCTCTTTCGGGCAGCCCGCCCTGCCACAGCTCGCATGCCATTCGGTTTGTAAACGAGGTAACTGATGACTGGGTCTGAATGTGTCATGCAAAGGCATGGACAGCCCCCCCCCCCCCCCCCCTTGGCTTGAGGAAATGACAGTCGATTGGCGTCAGGAGCTTGAGAGGTGATTGTCTGGAGAGTGGTGAGGTGTTGGTGCTCTGGGTCACATCTGCACCCTCGTGGTGTTTCCTGTTAACCAGGAAGAATCTTTGGTCCACACTAACATAGGTACGCTGTGTATGGTCCACACTACATTACATAGGTACACTGTGTATGGTCCACACAAATACATAGGTACACTGTGTATGGTCCACACTAACATAGGTACACTGTGTATGGTCCACACTAACATACATAGGTACACTGTGTATGGGCCACACTAACATAGTACACTGTGTATGGTCCACACTAATACATAGGTACACTGTATATGGTCCACACTAACATAGGTTACACTGTGTATGGTCCACACTAATCATAGGTACACTGTGTATTGGTCCACACAAACATAGGTACACTGTGTATGGTCCATACTAACATACATAGGTACACTGTGTATGGTCCACACAAAACATAGGTACACTGTGTATGGCCCACACTAACATAGGTACACTGTGTATGGTCCACACTAACATAGGTACACTGTGTATGGTCCACACTAACATAGGTACACTGTATGGTCCCACAAAATTACATAGGTACACTGTGTATGGTCCATACTAACATAGGTACACTGTGTATGGTCCACACTAACATAGGTACACTGTGTATGGCCACACTAACATAGGTACACTGTGTATGGTCCACACTAACATAGGTACACTGTGTATGGTCCACACTAACATAGGTACACTGTGTATGGTCACACTAACATAGGTACACTGTTATGGTCCACACTAACATAGGTACACTGTGTATGGTCCACACTAACATAGGTACACTGTGTATGGTCCACACTAACATAGGTACACTGTGTATGGTGCACACTAACATTACATAGGTACACTGTGTATGGTCCACACTAACATAAGGTACACTGTGTATGGTCCACACTAACATAGGTACACTGTGTATGGTCCACACTAACATAGGTACACTGTGTATGTCCACACTAACATAGGTACACTGTGTATGTCCACACTAACATAGTACACTGTGTATGGTCCACATTACTTACATAGGTACACTGTGTATGGTCCACACTAACATAGGTACACTGTGTATGGTCCACACTAACATAGGTACACTGTGTATGGTCCACACTAACATAGGTACACTGTGTATGGTCCACACTAACATAGGTACACTGTGTATGGTCCACACTAACATAAGGTACACTGTGTATGGTCCACACTAACATAGGTACACTATGTATGGTCCACACTAACATAGGTACACTGTGTATGGTCCACACTAACATAGGTACACTGTGTATGGTCCACACTAATACATAGGTACACTGTGTAATGGTCCACACTAACATTATAGGTACACTGTGTATGGTCCACACTAAACATAGGTACACTGTATGGTCCACACTAATAACATAGGTACACTGTGTATGGTCCACACTAACATAGGTACACTGTGTATGGTCCACACAATAACATAGGTACACTGTGTATGGTCCACACTAACATTAGGTACACTGTATGGTCCACACTAACATACATAGGTACACTGTGTATGGTCCACACTAACATAGGTACACTGTGTATGGTCCACACTAACATAGGTACACTGTGTATGGTCCACACTAACATAGGTACACTGTGTATGGTCCACACTAACATAGGTACACTGTGTATGGTCCACACTAACATAGGTACACTGTTATGGTCCACACTAACATAGGTACACTGTGTATGGTCCACACTAACATAGGTACCTGTGTATGGTCCACACTAACATAGGTACACTGTGTATGGTCCCACACTAACATAGGTACACTGTGTATGGCCACACTAACATAGGTACACTGTGTATGGTCCACACTAACATAGGTACACTGTGTATGGTCCACACTAACATAGGTACCTGTGTATGGTCCACACTAACATAGGTACACTGTGTATGGTCCACACTAACTTACATAGGTACACTGTGTATGGTCCACACTAACATAGGTACACTGTGTATGGTCCACACTAACATAGGTACACTGTGTATGGTCCCACACTAACATAAGGTACACTGTGTATGGTCCACACTAACATAGGTACACTGTGTATGGTCCACACTAACATAGGTACACTGTGTATGGTCCACACTAACATAGGTACACTGTGTATGGTCCACACTAACATAGGTACACTGTGTATGGTCCACACTAACATAGGTACACTGTGTATGGTCCACACTAACATAGGTACACTGTGTATGGTCCACCTAACATTACATAGGTACACTGTGTATGGTCCACACTAACATAGGTACACTGTGTATGGTCCACACTAACATATGGTACACTGTGTATGGTCCACACTAACATAGGTACACTGTGTATGGTCCACACTAACATAGGTACACTGTGTATGGTCCACACTAACATAGGTACACTGTGTATGGTCCACACTAACATAGGTACACTGTGTATGGTCCACACTAACACTAGGTACACTGTGTATGGTCCACACTAACATAAAGGTACACTGTGTATGGTCCACACTAACTACATAGGTACACTGTGTATGGTCCACACTAACATAGGTACACTGTGTATGGTCCACACTAACATAGGTACACTGTGTATGGTCCACCTAACATTACATAGGTACACTGTGTATGGTCCACACTAACACATAGGTACACTGTGTATGGTCCAACAACTAACATAGGTACACTGTGTATGGTCCACACTAACATAGGTACACTGTGTATGTCCACACTAACATAACATAGGTACACTGTGTATGGTCCACACTACAACATAGGTACACTGTGTATGGTCCACACTAACATAGGTACACTGTGTATGGTCCACACTAACATAGGTACACTGTGTATGGTCCACACTAACATAGGTACACTGTGTATGGTCCACATAACATAGGTACACTGTGTATGGTCCACACTAACTATAGGTACACTGTGTATGGTCCACACTAACATAGGTACACTGTGTATGGTCCACACTAACATAGGTACACTGTGTATGGTCCACACTAACATAGGTACACTGTATGGTCCACACTAATAGGTACGTATGTCACTAGTAACAGGTCACACTATGATGGTCACACTAACATAGGTACACTGTGTATGGTCCACACTAACATAGGTACACTGTGTATGGTCCACACTAACATAGGTACACTGTGTATGGTCCACACTAACATAGGTACACTGTGTATGGTCCACACTAACATAGGTACACTGTGTATGGTCCACACTAACATAGGTACACTGTGTATGGTCCACACTAACATAGGTACACTGTGTATGGTCCACACTAACATAGGTACACTGTGTATGGTCCACACTAACATAGGTACACTGTGTATGGTCCACACTAACATAGGTACACTGTGTATGGTCCACACTAACATACATAGGTACACTGTGTATGGTCCACACTAACATAGGTACACTGTGTATGGTCCACACTAACATAGGTACACTGTGTATGGTCCATACTAACATAGGTACACTGTGTATGTCCACACTAACATAGGTACACTGTGTATGGTCCACACTAACATAGGTACACTGTGTATGGTCCACACTAACATATAGGTACACTGTGTATGGTCCACACTAACATAGGTACACTGTGTATGGTCCACACTAACATAGGTACACTGTGTATGGTCCACTACTATACATTTACATATGGTACACTGTGTATGGTCCACACTAACATAGGTACACTGTGTATGGTCCACACTAACATTAGGTACACTGTGTATGGTCCACACTAACATAGGTACACTGTGTATGGTCCACACTAACATAGGTACACTGTGTATGGTCCACACTAACATAGGTACACTGTGTATGGTCCACACTAACATAGGTACACTGTGTATGGTCCACACTAACATAGGTACACTGTGTATGGTCCACACTAACATAGGTACACATGTCCTAGTATGGTCCACACTAACATAGGTACACTGTGTATGGTCCACACTAACATTACATAGGTACACTGTGTATGGTCCACACTAACATTACATAGGTTACACTGTGTATGGTCCACACTAACATAGGTACACTGTGTTGGTCCACAACTACATAGGTACACTGTTATGGTCACACTAACCATAGGTACACTGTGTATGGTCCACACTAACATAGGTACACTGTGTATGGTCCACACTAACATAGGTACACTGTGTATGGTCCACACTAACATAGGTACACTGTGTATGGTCCACACTAACATAGGTACACTGTGTATGGTCCACACTAACATAGGTACACTGTGTATGGTCCACACTAACATAGGTACACTGTGTATGGTCCACACTAACATAGGTACACTATGTATGGTCCACACTAACTATAGGTACACTGTGTATGGTCCACACTAACATGTACATGGAGGTACATCTGTTGTATAGTCCACACTAACATAGGTACACTGTGTATGGTCCACACTGGTCCACATACATAGGTACACTGTTATGTCCACAACAGGAGGTCACATAACATCGAGGAACAAACGTATGGTCCACACTACATAGACACTGTTGCCACATACTATACATGTGTAGGTCACATACATGGTATTGTATGTCCACACAACATAGGTACACTGTGTATGGTCACACAACATAGACACGTATGGTCACACAACAAGACGTATGGTC
Organism: Monoplex corrugatus; assembly: GCA_030674185.1. Taxonomy (NCBI): domain Eukaryota; kingdom Metazoa; phylum Mollusca; class Gastropoda; order Littorinimorpha; family Ranellidae; genus Monoplex; species Monoplex corrugatus. The sequence continues at coordinate 3,030,349 of CM060312.1, read as the reverse complement.
CACACTACTAGGTACACGTGATGTCCACATAACATAGTACACTGTGTATGGTCCAACTACATAGGACACGTTAGGTCCCACAACAAGGTAATGTTATGGCACACTACATAGGTACACTGTGTATGGTCCACACTAACATAGTACACGTGTATGGTCCACACAACATAGGTACACTGTAGGTCCAACTAACATAGGTCACTGTGTAGGTCCACACACATAGGTACATGTGTATGGTCCACCTAACATAGGTACACTTGTATGGTCCCACTAACATAGGTACACTTGTATGGCCACCAACATAGGTCATGTGTATGTCCCACTAACATAGTACACGTATGGTCACCATACTAGGTACATGTGTATGGTCCTAACATAGGACACTGTGTATGGTCACACACATAGGTACACTGTGTATGGTCCACACTAACATAGGTACACGTGTAGTCCACACTAACATAGGTACACTGTGTATGGTCCACACTAACATAGGTACACGGATGGTCCACACTACATAGGTACACTTGTATGTCACACTAACATAGGTACATGTGTATGGTCCACATAACATAGTACACTGTGTATGTCCACAAAATACATGGTACACTTGTATGTCCACACAACATAGGTACACTGTGTATGGTCCACACTAACATAGGTAACGTGTATGGTCCACACTAACATAGGTACACTGTGTATGTCCCACTAACATAGTACACTTGTATGGTCCACACTAACATAGGACTGTGTATGGTCACACACATAGGTACCTGTGTATGTCCACACTAACATAGGTACACTGTATGTCCACACAAAACATAGGTACATGTGTATGGTCACACTAACATTACATAGGTACATGTGTATGGTCACTACTAACGAGGCCACAACAGCATGTTTGGCCACACAAGCACTGTATGGTCATACAAGGTACATGTTGGCCACACAAGGACATTATGCAACAATAGGTCAGTGGTCCACATAAAAGTCTGTAGTCCCTATGTACAGTGCCCAACATAGTATTGTCAACAACAGTACTGTGTCCCACTAACATAGTACATGTTATGTCCAATAAATAGGTACTGGAGGCACACTAATGCAGTTATGGTCCACACATACATAGGTACACTGTGTATGGTCCACACTAACATAGGTACACGTGTATGGTCCCACATAACATAGGTACCACTGTGTATGGCAACTAACATAGGTACACTTGTATGGTCCACACTAACATAGGTACACTGTGTATGGTCCACACTAACATAGGTACACTGTGTATGGTCCACACTAACATAGGTACACTGTGTATGGTCCACACTAACATAGGTACATGTGTATGGTCACACATTACATAGGTACACTGTTATAGGTACACTAAGCATGGTACACTGTATGGTCACACTAACATACAGGTACACTGTGTATGGTCCACATACATACATAGGTACACTGTGTATGGTCCACACATAACATAGGTACACTGTGTATGGTCCACACTAACATAGGTACACTGTGTATGGTCCACACTAACATAGGTACACTGTGTATGGTCCACACTACATAGGTACACTGTGTATGGTCCACACTAACATAGGTACACTGTGTAATGGTCCACTACTATGAACAAGGTACACTGTGTATGGTCCACACTAACATAGGTACACTGTGTATGGTCACACTAACATACAAGGTACACTGTGTATGGTCCACACTAACATAGGTACACGTTATGGTCACACCAACAAGTACACTGTGTATGGTCCACACTAACATAGGTACACTGTGTATGGTCCACACTAACATAGGTACACATGTGTATGGTCCACACTAACATAGGTACACTGTGTATGGTCCACACTAACATAGGTACACTGTGTATGGTCCACACTAACATAGGTACACTGTGTATGGTCCACACTAACATAGGTACACTGTGTATGGTCCACACTAACATAGGTACACTGTGTATGGTCCACACTAACATAGGTACACTGTGTATGGTCCACACTAACATAGGTACACTGTGTATGGTCCACACTACTACATAGGTACACTGTGTATGGTCCACACTAACATAGGTACACTGTGTATGGTCCACACTAACATAGGTACACTGTGTATGGTCCACCACATAACATAGGTACACTGTGTATGGTCCACACTAACTTACATAGGTACACTGTGTATGGTCCACACTAACATAGGTACACTGTGTATGGTCCACACTAACATAGGTACACTGTGTATGGTCCACACTAACATAGGTACACTGTGTATGGTCCACACTAACATGGTACACTGTGTATGGTCCACACTAACATAAGGTACACTGTGTATGGTCCACACTAACATAGGTACACTGTGTATGGTCCAACTACATGTAACGATTCATATAGGTACACTGTGTATGGTCCACACTAACATAGGTACACTGTGATGGTCCACACTAACATAGGTACACTGTGTATGGTCCACACTAACATAGGTACACTGTGTATGGTCCACACTAACATAGGTACACTGTGTATGGTCCACACTAACATAGGTACACTGTGTATGGTCCACACTAAACATAGGTACACTGTGTATGGTCCACACTAACATAGGTACACTGTGTATGGTCCACACTAACATAGGTACATGTGTATGGTCCACACTAAATAGGTACACTGTGTATGGTCACACTAACATAGGTACACTGTTATGGTACACTTAGGTCCACTATCACTAACTGTAGTGTGGTCCACACTAACATAGTACACTGTGTATGGTCCTACACTATACATATGTACAACTGTGTATGGTCCACACTAACATTCATAGGTACATTTATGGTCACACTATCATAGGTACACTATGTACATACATAGGTACATGTATGGTCCACACTACATAGGTACACTGTTATGGTCCACACTACATAGGTACACTGTGTATGGTCCACACTAACATAGGTACACTGTGTATGGTCCCATAACATAGGTACACTGTGTATGGTCCCACTAACATAGTACACTTGTATGGTCCACATTAACATAGGTACACTGTGTATGGTCCACACTAAAAGGTACACTGTGTATGGTCCACACTAACATAGGTACACTGTTATGGTCACTTACATTGTATGGTCACCATAACATAGGTACACTGTGTATGTCCACACTAACATAGGTACACTGTGTATGGTCCACACTAACATAGGTACACTGTGATGGTCCACACTAACATAGGTACACTGTGTATGGTCCACACTAACATAGGTACACTGTATGTCCACACTAACATAGGTACACTGTGTATGGTCCAACTAACATGGTACACTGTGTATGGTCCACACTAACATAGGTACACTGTGTATGGTCCACACTAACATAGGTACACTGTGTATGGTCCACACTAACATAGGTACACTGTGTATGGTCCACACTAACTAGGTACACTGTGATGGTCCACACTAACATTAAGGTACACTGTGTATGTCCCACTAACAATAATGTATGGTCCACACTAACATAGGTATGTATGGTCCACACTAAATAGGTACACTGTGTATGGTCCACACTAAAAGGTACACTGTGTATGGTCCACACTAAATAGTACACTGTGTATGGTCCACACTAACATAGGTACTGTGTATGGTCCACACTAACATAGTACACTGTGTATGGTCCACATACATAGGTACACTGTGTATGGTCCAACTAATAGGTACACTGTGTATGGTCCACACTAACAAGGTACCTGGTATGGTCCACACTAACATAGGTACACTGTAGGTCCATATGTCACTTTTGGCACACTATAGGTACACTTATGGTACACTAACATAGGTACACTGTGTATGGTCCACACAACATAGGTACACTGTGTATGGTCCCACATAGTACATGTGTAGTCCACAAACATAGGTACACTGTGTATGGTCCACACTAACATAGGTACACTGTGTATGGTCCACACTAACATAGGTACACGTGTATGGTCCACAACATAGGTACACTGTTGGTCCACACTAACATAGGTACACTGTGTATGGTCCCAACTACATAGGTACACTGTGTATGGTCCACACTAACATAGGTAACTGTGTATGGTCCACACTAACATGGTACACTGTGTATGTCACACTAACATAGGTACACTGTGTATGGTACAACTACATACACTTAGGTCCACTACATAGGTACATGGTAATGGTCACACTAAACATAGGTACATGTGATGGTTATGGTACACTGTAGGTCACACTATAGGTACACTGGTATGGTCCACCTAACATAGGTACACTGTGTATGTCCACACTAACATAGGTACACTGTGTATGGTCCCACAACATGGTACACTTGATGTCCACACTAACTAGGTACACTGTTATGTCACACTAACATAGTCACTGTGTATGGTCCACACTAACATTAACAAGGTCACTGTGATGGTCACACTAACATAGGTACACTGTGTATGGTCCACACTACATGGTACACTGTGATGTCCACACAACATAGTACCTGTTATTCACACTAATGTACAGGTATGTCCACCTAAGGTACACGTAGTCCACTAACATGTACATGTGTATGGTACACATAAAGGTACACTATGTATGGTCCCACTACTAGGTACACTGGTATGTCCACACTAACATAGGTACTGTGTATGGTCCACACTAACATAGGTACACTGTGATGGTCCACACTAACATAGGTCACTTGTATGGTCCACACTAACATAGGTAACTGTGTATGGTCCACACTACTACATAGGTACACTGTGTATGTCCACACTAACATAGGTACACTGTGTATGGTCCACACTAACATTACATAGGTACACTGTGTTGGTCCACACATAGTACATGTACCACTAATAGGTACACTGTGTATGGTCCACACTAACATAGGTACACTGTGTATGGTCCACACTAACATTAGGTACACTGTTATGGTCCACACAACACTAGGTACACTGTGTATGGTCCACACTAACATAGGTACACTGTGTATGGTCCACACTAACATAGGTACACTGTGTATGGTCCACACTAACATAGGTACACTACATTACATAGGTACACTGTGTATAGTCCACACTAACATAGGTACACTGTGTATGGTCCACACTAACATAGGTACACTGTGTATGGTCCACACTAACATTACATAGGTACACTGTGTATGGTCCACACTAACATAGGTACACTGTGTATGGTCCACACTAACATTACATAGGTACACTGTGTATGGTCCACACTAACATAGGTACACTGTGTATGGTCCACACTAACATTACATAGGTACACTGTGTATGGTCCACACTAACATTACATAGGTACACAGTGTATAGTCCACACTAACATTACATAGGTACACTGTGTATGGTCCACACTAACATAGGTACACTGTGTATGGTCTACACTGACATAGGTACACTGTGTATGGTCCACACTAACATAGGTACACTGTGTATGGTCCACACTAACATAGGTACACTGTGTATGGTCCACACTAACATAGGTACACTGTGTATGGTCCACACTAACATAGGTACACTATGTATGGTCCACACTAACATAGGTACACTGTGCATGGTCCACACTAACATAGGTACACTGTGTATGGTCCACACTAACATAGGTACACTGTGTATGGTCCACACTAACATAGGTACACTGTGTATGGTCCACACTAACATAGGTACACTGTGTATGGTCCACACTAACATAGGTACACTGTGCATGGTCCACACTAACATTACTAGGTACACTGTGTATAGTCCACACTAACATAGGTACACTGTGTATGGTCCACACTAACATAGGTACACTGTGTATGGTCCACACTAACATAGGTACACTGTGTATGGTCCACACTAACATAGGTACACTGTGTATGGTCCACACTAACAATAGGTACACTGTGTATGGTCCACACTAACATAGGTACACTGTGCATAGTCCACACTACATAGGTACACTGTGTATGGTCCATACTAACATAGGTACACTGTGTATGTCCTACACTAACATTACATAGGTACACTGTGTATGGTCCACACTAACATAGGTACACTGTGTATGGTCCACACTAACATAGGTACACTGTGTATGGTCCACACTAACATAGGTACACTGTGTATGGTCCACACTAACATTACATAGGTACACTGTGTATAGTCCACACTAACATAGGTACACTGTGTATGGTCCACACTAACATAGGTAACACTGTGTATGGTCCACACTAACATTACATAGGTACACTGTGTATGGTCCACACTAACATAGGTACACTGTGTATGGTCCACACTAACATTACATAGGTACACTGTGTATGGTCCACACTAACATAGGTACACTGTGTATGGTCCACACTAACATAGGTACACTGTGTATGGTCCACACTAACATTACATAGGTACACTGTGTATGGTCCACACTAACATAGGTACACTGTGTATGGTCCACACTAACATCATAGGTACACTGTGTATAGTCCAACACTAACATAGGTACACTGTGTATGGTCCACACTAACATAGGTACACTGTATGGTCCACACTAACATAGGTACACTGTGTATGGTCCACACTAACATAGGTACACTGTGTATGGTCCACACTAACATAGGTACACTGTGTATGGTCCACACTAACATTACATAGGTACACTGTGTATGGTCCACACTAACATAGGTACACTGTGTATGGTCCACACTAACATAGGTACACTGTGTATGGTCCACACTAACGTAGGTACACTGTGTATAGTCCACACTAACATAGGTACACTGTGTATGGTCCACACTAACATAGGTTCACTATGTATGGTCCACACTAACATAGGTACACAGTGTATAGTCCACACTAACATAGGTACACTGTGTATAGTCCACACTAACATAGGTACACTGTGTATGGTCCACACTAACATTACATAGGTACACTGTGTATGGCCCACACTAACATAGGTACACTGTGTATGGTCCACACTAACATTACAGGTACACAGTGTATAGTCCACACTAACATTACATAGGTACACTGTGTATGATCTACACTAACATAGGTACACTGTGTATGGTCCACACTAACATTACATAGGTACACAGTGTATAGTCCACACTAACATTACATAGGTACACTGTGTATGGTCCACACTAACATAGGTACACTGTGTATGGTCTCACACTACATAGGTACACTGTGTATGGTCCACACTAACATAGGTACACTGTGTATGGTCCACACTAACATAGGTACACTGTGTATGGTCCACACTAATATACATAGGTACACTGTGTATGGTCCACACATAACATAGGTACACTGTGTATGGTCTACACTGACATAGGTACACTGTGTATGGTCCACACTGACATAGGTACACTGTGTATGGTCCACACTAACATAGGTACACTGTGTATGGTCCACACTGACATAGGTACACTGTGTATGGTCCACACTAACATAGGTACACTGTGTATGGTCCACACTAACATAGGTACACTGTGCATGGTCCACACTAACATAGGTACACTGTGTATGGTCTACACTGACATAGGTACACTGTGTATGGTCCACACTAACATAGGTACACTGTGTATGGTCCATACTGTGTATGGTCCACACTAACATTACATAGGTACACAGTGTATAGTCCACACTAACATTACATAGGTACATGCACGCTACAAGGAAGAAGGAAACACATGCACAGGAAGGGAATTCAAACACTCTCAGGTCTTCACATAATATGTATATTGACACGGGCGGTGGACAGATGGAAAACATCTTAACCCTTTGCCTGCCCACCAGGTGGAACACAGGCAGTGATGAAGTCATCCCAGAGATGGAAAACATCTTAACCCTTTGCCTGTCCACCAGGTGGCACACAGGCAGTGATGAAGTCATCCCTTCCTTCCTTGACGTGCAGTGCCTCATGGAGGTGATGTCTTGATGGGGGACAGGCAGAGAGGACTTCACAAACCTCACACTGAGACACACAACGCTGTTGTCACATCTCGCGAAGAGTTTTACCTGCTCTGCTGTTGTCCTGGCAACCCACTCTGGGGCTATCTGTATCTCTGCTTACGATAGCTATGTTAACCCTTTCACTCCTGACCTCCACTAAAACCCACTGATACATACTATAGTATTTTAATTCTCTGATCCTGTACACCAGCTTAACACGATACATACTATAGTATTTTTATTCCCTGACCCTATACACCAGCTTAACACGATACTATAGTATCTTTATTCCCTGATCCTATACACCAGCTTAGCACAATACATACTGTAGTATCGTTATTCCCTGACCCTATATACCAGCTTAACACGATACATACTATAGTATTTTAATTCCCTGACCCTATACACCAGCTTAACACTATACATACTATAGTATTTTAATTCCCTGACCCTATACACCAGCTTAACACAATACATACTGTAGTATTTTATTCCCTGACCCTATACACCAGCTTAACACGATACATACTATAGTATCTTTATTCACTGATCCCATACACCAGCTAAACACGATACATACTGTAGTATCTTTATTCCCTGACCCTATACACCAGCTTAACACGATACATACTGTAGTATCTTTATTCCCTGATCCTATACACCAGCTTAACACGATACATACTGTAGTATCTTTATTCCCTGACCCTATATACCAGCTTAACACAATACATATAGTATCTTTATTCCCTGATCCTATACACCAGCTTACACAATGCATACGTCTTTATTCCCTGACCCTATCCACCAGATTAACACAGTACGTACTATCTATAGTCCCTGACCTTACCACCAGCTTAACACACTACATACTATCTATAGTCCCTGACCCTACCCACCAGCTTAACACAGTACGTACTATCTATAGTCCCTGACCCTACCCACCAGCTTAACACAGTACGTACTATCTATAGTCCCTGACCCTATCCATCAGCTTAACACACTACGTACTATCTATAGTCCCTGACCCTACCCACCAGCTTAACACAGTACGTACTATCTATAGTCCCTGACCCTACCCACCAGCTTAACACACTACATACTATCTATAGTCCCTGACCCTATCCACCAGCTTAACACAGTACGTACTATCTATAGTCCCTGACCCTACCCACCAGCTTAACACACTACATACTATCTATAGTCCCTGACCCTACCCACCAGCTTAACACAGTAATACTATCTATAGTCCCTGACCCTATCCACCAGCTTAACAGTAATACTATCTATAGTCCCTGACCCTATCCACCAGCTTAACACACTACATACTATCTATAGTCCCTGACCCTATCCACCAGCTTAACACACTACATACTATCTATAGTCCCTGACCCTATCCACCAGCTTAACACAGTACGTATTATCTATATCCCTGACCCTATCCACCAGCTTAACACACTACATACTATCTATAGTCCCTGACCCTATCCACCAGCTTAACACTACATACTGTCTATAGTCCCTGACCCTACCCACCAGCTTAACACACTACATACTGTCTATAGTCCCTGACCCTACCCACCAGCTTAACACACTACATACTATCTATAGTCCCTGACCCTACCCACCAGCTTAACACACTACATACTATCTATAGTCCCTGACCCTACCCACCAGCTTAACACACTGCGTACCATCTACTTTCTTTTGAACTGGTTCATGTTATTATCACCTGTCCACAGCATAACTTAAATCTCTTCATTCTCTACCGTCCTCCTCCAAATAAAAAGAACAAACTGACAGACTCACAGTTTTATGACGAATTTATAAGCTTACTTGAACATTCAAATGGCTTAAGAGGAAAACTACTGATTGCGGGTGACGTCAATTTCCATTTTGACCAGCCCTCTCTGCCCTCAACATCGAAGCTAATTGATGTACTGAAAACATTCAGCCTGACTCAGTATGTCAACACCCCTACACACCGCAGTGGTCACATCCTTGACTGGGTCATACACCGTGAAGAGGAGGCCCTTCTCCAGTCAGCCACTGTAGACTACAGCTTGCCATCTGACCACTACTGCGTGGTCACCCACTTGTCTATCCCCAAGCCTGTGACGCAGCCCAAGTACGTTGAGAGGAGGAACTTGGCTTCCATTGACCTAGCTGCCTTCAAAGAGGACCTGCAGACCAGCCTCTACTTAACACCTCAACCATCTGCTGAGCAACTGGATCGATGTCTTCGTGATGTCCTAGACACCCACGCCCCTGCCAGACGACGCAAGGTCACCTCCCGGCCATCGTGCCCATGGTACAGTGCTGTGGCTGACCAGCTGAAGAAGACGAAGCAGGAACGACGGAGAGCAGAGCGCCAGTGGCTCAAGTCTGGGCTTCATGTATTCAAAGACATTATGAATGCTGCCAAACACCAAGTGACTAAACTTCTAACAGACGCTAAAACAGCATTCTACTCATCAAAAATTGCCCAATGTGCCACATCCAAAGAACTGTTTGGTGTTTTAAATACTCTTTTAGGAAAAAAACAGACCACCACTCTACCATCTGTTATATCACCAACTGAACTAAACACTCCATTTTTCTGATTTCTTTAGTGCAAAGATAAGAACTATTCGTGACAATCTTGACGTGTCTACAACTTGTGGCTCCCCTCACTCAGGTGACAAGTCTTTCTGTGGTGAACCCCTTGTTTCATTTCAAAGTGTAACTACTGAAGCAGTACGGAAAATCATGCTTGCTTCTCCACAGAAATCTTGTGAACTTGATTCAGTCCCAGCCCACCTTTTGTTTGATTGTCTTGATGTCCTTTTGTCGTGTATAACTCATATTATTAATGACTCTCTTTTAAGTGGTATTTTCCCCAGTACTTACAAATCAGCCATCATCCACCCTTTGATAAAGAAGCCCTCCCTTGATCCCAACATCTTGAAAAACTATAGACCTGTCTCAAATTTGAAATTTTTGGCCAAACTGATTGAACGAGTTGTACTGGCTCAGCTTCTTGACCATCTTAAGACCCATAATCTCCTCGACCCACATCAATCAGCCTATAGAGCAGGTCACAGCACAGAAACTGCCCTCTTAAAAGTTGCAAATGATCTTCTCACATCGCTTGATGATGATAGAATTTCTGTTCTTTCTCTTCTTGATCTATCAGCAGCATTTGATACGATTGACCATGAAATTCTTCTGTTTAGACTGCAATACTCTTTTGGCATTCAGGGTACCGTCCTTGCTTGGATAAAGTCTTATCTTAGTGAGCGTACACAAAAAGTCTTAGTAAATGGCCTCTGCTCACCTGCTACGCGATTGGAATACGGAGTTCCACAGGGTTCTGTGCTGGGACCTGTGTTGTTTATCATGTACACAACACCTATTTCTGGGATAGTTAACCGTCACTCTCTATCACATGAAAGCTTTGCTGACGACACACAGCTCTATCAGTCCAGCCCAATTACTCAAATCCATCAAGTGATTGAAAGTACTCAAAACTGCATATATGATTTAAAGGCTTGGATGACACTCAACAAACTGCAGTTCAATGAAGAAAAAACAGAAGTTTTGTTAACTGTTCCTCCAAAATTTGAAAAACATCCCTCACTTCCAGACGCGATTTGTATTGATGGTGCTGACATTCAGATTTCTCCCCATGTTCGTAACCTTGGTGTCATTTTTGATCAGACCCTTTCTTTTAAATCTCACATATCAAATGTCTGCAGGATAGCATACCTGGAACTTAGGAGAATAAGCACCATCCGCCACTATCTGTCTGTAGATGCAACCAAAACTCTGGTTTGTTCCTTTGTTTTATCCAGGCTTGATTATGGTAATGCTCTTCTTGCAGGCGTGCCAAAGTATCTGCTTCAAAAGCTCCAAAAAGTACAAAACAATGCTGCAAGGCTGATTCTCAAGTCACCCAAACATGAACATATCACACCTCTTCTGAAATCCTTGCACTGGCTACCTGTACAATCTAGAATCTCATATAAACTTTCTTCAATCTGTTTTCTCATCTGTCTCTGGCACAGGCCCTGATTATCTGTCTGACATTCTTCGCCTCTACGTCCCTTCTCGAAATCTCCGTTCCTCATCTGATGATCGCATTCTCTGTCTCCCTACTGTTAGAACAAAATCCTTTGGTCAGCGTTGTTTCTCCTATCAGGGTCCAACCATCTGGAATACCCTCCCCCTCACCAATAGACATTCTACTTCTACAGCCTCTTTCAAGTCCTCTCTGAAGACCTATCTGTTTAAGCAATACTGACCCGGCCCTATCTTGCGCCGCCTCCCTCCCCCCCCCCCCCCTAGAATCCCCTCAGTGCCCCGCCCCCCTCCCGCTGCCCCCAATCCACTGCATCTCTCCTGTTTATTTAAGCAACACTGATCCCGGTTCTATCTTACGCCGCCTCCCACCCTCCTCTGGAATCCCCTCGGTGCCCCCCCCCCCCTTCCGCTGCCCCCAATCCACTTTACCTCGTGTTTATATTTTCCATGTGTCTTTGGAGCGGTGTGTGTGTGTGTGTGGGGGGGGGGGTGTGCATGCATGCGCGTGCGCGCGTGCGGCACGCCAGTATGTGTAGGTGGGGTGGGGTGTGTGTGTGTGCGGGGGAGGGGGGGAGGGGGCATTGTGAGCATGTCTTTTTGAGTTTTATTCATTTGTTGATTCATTTGCTTGTTTGATTTAGTGATTGTTTGATTTGCTCTAGTCATTATCATAATTTGTATCGATGTAAAGCGCTTAGAGCTCAGTCGAGAAAAGGCGCTCAACAAATCTTCGTTATTATTATTATTATTTAAGTCCCTGACCCTATCCACCACATACAGTGGTAGGCTACATTTAAACTCGTTCATTGCCTCATCCTGTCCACCAGCTTTCTGTGTCTATAGTTTGAAGTATGGATTTGATTCAAGACAAATTCATCGTACTCGGATAAATCCATCTGCGCTACGTCCAGTCTGCCGACTGTCGTCTGGCAAACGCCTTAAGCCTGCGCAACACCCTATAGGCTGGCACGATCTTGAAATGGGGAGGAGGGGAAACAGGGCCAGCGAAACCACTGACACTATCAGAATAATCACAACATTGTCAGTGTTTATCTTGTGGGCCACAAGTCAACTCAAGACATCAAATATTGAATCCACAGCAGCCAACCCACCCACCACAAAAACCAAAATTCAAATTAATGAATAAAAACAGATAAGGTAAAGATTGTCCCATAATTGTTGGGGAGTGAGGTTCGATTCAAAAGAAAGTAACAGTCACAAACATCACAAAAAATATCAAAACAGAAACACAACCACAACACGTCATAAAACACCAAACAACAACAACCACAAACATCACAAAGCACGTCAAACAAAACAAAATAACAAACACACCATAGAACATATCAAACAAAAACACAGTAACAAAAACACATGAAACATATCAAAACAGAAACCGACCACAAACACATCACAAAACATCAAACAAAAACACGACCACAAACACATCACAAAACATCAAAACAGAAACACGACCACAAACACATCACAAAACATCAAAACAGAAAAAACGACCACAAACACATCACAAAACATCAAAACAAAAACACAACCACAAACACATCACAAAACATATCAAAACAAAAACACAACCACATCATAAACATATCAACATATAAACACTCAAAAAGTATTAGAGACCTCAACTTTTTTTCTCAGAGACAACACTATGAGGGTGATGCCGATCTCCTCTCCATCGCCCCTTTACCTTCCCCAACTGAAGACAGCTGTATACTAGTCACAGCCAGCTACACTGGGGCCCAAACTTGGCACAACGACATTGCATCTGTGCACATACGCAGGGAGCTGGTGGATAGGCCAGACAGAAGGGTTACAGAGAAAGCCATCAGGCAGACGACACAGTGGAGTCACTGTTGTCATGTGGCCTCAGTGTGGACAGGACGGGAACCTCCTCTACACCTGCCCTCACAACATCCCTACTGCACACATCACACATGACCCACACACTTCCCCATCCACACCAATCCCACAACACATCCACACCACATCTTCACCAACCATCACAACCACATCTCACCCACACCACCACTCCATCACCACAACACACATCACATCACACACACATATCACCACAACATCACACACACACATCCCACCCACACATCACACACACCACACAACACAACCACACACCTACAACCAACACAACACACACCACACACCCACACAATCAACCCATACCCACACATCCAACCAATCTACCACCACACAATCACACACCAACACATCACAATCACCAACAATCACACACCACATCTCACACACAACAACACATCCACAACACCACATCCCACCACAACCACACACACGTCTCTAAACACCCCACCACACTACACCACACACACACCACACTCTACACACAACACACCACATTCCCCACAACTCACACACCAACTCCAACACCACACACACCCCATCCCACACAACACACCACTCCACCACAACTCCACAAACACCAACCCACACACATCCACCACCTCACACACCCATCACACACACACTCTCACCACACAACAACTCCTCCAACAACCTCACCACCACCACACACTCACACCACATACCACCACCTACACAACACATCACCACCCATCCACAACACACACACTCCAAAATCACCACAATCACACACACACCCACCACACACACACACACACTCTCACCAACCATCACACCCAACACCACACACACCACACCCACCACACACACCATTCACAACACATCACACACCTACACCACACACATACACACCTCACACAACCATCACCCCACAATCACCCCACAATCACACACACAACCCACCACCCACAACACACTCTCACACAACACATCACACACCACACACCTAACTCACAACACATCACACCCAACACAACACACCACAACACATACACACACCACATCCCACCAACACATCATACCACCCAATCTCCCACAACAATCACACACACACACATCACCACACACTCACATCCAACACTCCCCAACACATCACACACCACATCACACACACACTCACACACCAACACTCACACACACATACAATCACAACCACATCTCTCACACACCCATCACAACCACACACTTCACCCACAACACCATCACATCCACCACCACACACCACACACCCAATCACCACACACTCACCCAACACATCACACACACATCCCCACACATCACATCACATCACCCACACCACACCACACTCATACCACCACACCACACACACACACATCACCAACACATCTCTCACCAACACATCACAACCACATCTCTCACCAACACACACACACCACAACACTCACCACACACACACCACATCTCTCACACAACACATCACACACCACATCTTCACAACATCACACACCACATCTCTCACACAACACACACACACCCACACCTCACAACACACACCACACATCTCACACAACACCACTCTCTCACAACACATCACACACCACATCTCACCAACACATCACACACCACATCTCACCCAACACATCACACACACATCTCACCACAACACATCACACACCACATTCACCACAACACATCACACACACCACAATCTCTCACACAACACATACACACCACATCTCTCACACAACACACACACCACAACACCACACATACATCACAACCAACACACACACACAATCTCCACCAACACATCACACATCCACTCACCCACCTCACACACCACAACACCACATCACACACCCACATCTCACACAACACATCAAAACCCACATTCCACACAACACATCACCACACAATCACACTCCTCACACACACATCCACCCAACTTCACACACCAATATCACCAACACATCACACACCACATCTCTCACCAACACATCACACACCACAATCACCACACACATCACACACACATCTTCACCCAACACATCACATATCACCAACACATCTACCACACCACATCTCTCACCAACACATCACACACCACATCTCTCACACACAAACATCCCACACACATCTCTCACACAACACATCACACCACATTCACCAACACATCACACACCACATATCACCCCAACACATCACACACCACATCTCTCACACAACACATCACAACCACACTTCACACACATACACACACTCTCTCACCAACAATCCACACACATTCTCACAACACATCACAACCACATCTCACCCAACACATCACAACACATCTCACCCAACACATCACACACCACATCTCACCCACACATCACACACATCTCACACAACACATCACACACCACATCTCTCACCAACACATCACACCACACATCGTCACTCAACACATCACACACCACATTCCACCCAACACATCACACACATCTCTCACACAACACATCACACCACATATCATCAACACATCACACACCACATCTCTCACACAACACATCACACACCACATCCTCACACAACACACACACCAACACATTTTCTCACACAACACATCACACACCACATATCACCCAACACATCACACACCACATATCACATAACACATCACACACCACATATCACCCAACACATCACACACCACATGTCACCAACACATCACACACCACATCTCCACACAACACATGACACACCACATCTCTCGCACAACACATCCACACCACATCTCACACAACACATCACACACCACATATCACACCAACCATCACACACCACTATCACCACAACACATCACACACCACACAATCACACCCCAACAATCACACCCACATATCACACACAACACATCACAACCACATATCACACACAACACATCACACACCACATCTCTCACACAACACATCACACACCACATTTCACCAACACATCACACACCACATCTCTCACAAAACACATCACACAACACATTTTCTCACACAACACATCACACACCACATATCACCCAACACATCACACACCACATATCACATAACACATCACACACCACATATCACCCAACACATCACACACCACATTCACACAACACATCACACACCACATCTCTCACACAACACATCACACACCACATCTCTCACACAACACATCACACACCACATCACACACAGAAAACAAAGTCAGAAAAAAAACCCACACACATAATACATTGGCAACAGTTTATTGAAAGTGAATTACGACCGATTATCACAGAGACAATCACACACAATAATCATCAGACAGACAAGACAGACAGATAGACAGACAAGACAGACAGACAGACAAACTGAGGAAGAAAGTTTCACAACTCAAAGCAAATTTATTTGTCCTTGTTGACAGACAGACAGTGAACCAAGACATTTATCAAGTTTCATCTATAAAGCATACAAAGTCTAAAGGAAAAAGGTACACCTAATGAATATACATGTAATGAACTGATACATTCAAGTTACTATATAATTATACATAATAACTAATATACTGATTATGGTATTGGTTCACTGTTTTTTCTTAATTGTAAAACTTCATGGAAACAAAAAAGTGAAAATAATCCTCCTATCAAATGAAGTAGGCCTACACACCCACCCACCCCACACACACACACACACAACACACCACATACACACACACACACACACACACACACACACACACACACACACACACACACACACACACACACCCCACACACACACCACAAGCATGAAAATACAACAAATGAAAAATATCAAACACCTGCTTTCAACAAAACAACTAATACACGTACATACATGTCAACTGTCTGTCAGACATGTCTGATTTAAACTACAAACAGTAGTCAGACATGTCTGATTTAAACTACAAACAGTAGATGTCTGATTTAAACTACAAACAGTAATCAGACATGTCTGATTTAAACTACAAACAGTAATCAGACATGTCTGATTTAAACTACAAACAGTAGATGTCTGATTTAAACTACAAACAGTAATCAGACATGTTTGATTTAAACTACAAACAGTAATCAGACATGTCTGATTTAAACTACAAACAGTAATCAGACATGTCTCATTTAAACTACAAACAGTAGTCAGACATGTCTGATTTAAACTACAAACAGTAATCAGACATGTCTGATTTAAACTACAAACAGTAGTCAGACATGTCTGATTTAAACTACAAACATAGTCAGACATGTTTGATTTAAACTACAAACAGTAATCAGACATGTCTGATTTAAACTACAAACAGTAGTCAGACATGTCTGATTTAAACCACAAACAGTAGTCAGACATGTCTGATTTAAACCACAAACAGCAGTCAGACATGTCTGATTTAAACTACAAACAGCAGTCAGACATGTCTGATTTAAACTACAAAAGCAGTAATGATTTAAACCACAAGCAGCAGTCAGACATGTCTGATTTAAACTACAAACAGCAGTCAGACATGTCTGATTTAAACTACAAACAGTAATCAGACATGTCTGATTTAAACTACAAACAGTAGTCAGACGTGTTTGATTTAAACTACAAACAGTAGACATGTCTGATTTAAACTACAAACAGTAATCAGACATTTCTGATTTAAACTACAAACAGTAGTCAGACATGTCTGATTTAAACCACAAACAGTAGTCTCAGACAAAACTAACAAACAGAAGAAATACTTCAAGAAGACTTGGTTTTTTGAAATCCAAAATCAACTAAAAGACATGGGTTGTTTTTTTTCAAATAACATTTTAAGAAGAAATCAAACATAAACATAAAAGCAATGAAAGAAAAAGAGAAACGCTTCAAGAAATCGGTCCCCATTAGCACAAAATTCAATGATCAGATAGACAAACATGTGTGAAATTGGACAGAAATAATGAAAAGCATTACTTGAAGAAATTGGTGTTGACACCTAACTACTCAGTGAAAAAGGCAAATGAAATTTTTGAAGAAATCACTGTTGACAAACACCAAAGCGGAAAAGCCACAACAGCAATAGCTGACCACTGCACTCAGAACAACACTTTTACCCATGCATAGAAGCTTATGCGTAGTCAACAAACATAGATAGATGTGGTGTTTTTTATTATGCGTAATCAGTGGTACTATCATATCAAGTCACACAGATATACATATTTGTTCATAGCAACCTAGAAGGAAATCAACACACAAACAAATCATTGTCAAAATCAAAACCGGTGAATAAAATCAGGACTGTCATACCACATCGAATATCTCCCTGTTACAGAAATCACTGACAACAAGGAGAGTGTTTCCCCATGATAAACCCTGAAACGTTTCCCCTTCCCCTCTCTCTGTCTGTCTGTCTGTCTCTCTCTCTCTCTCTCTCTCTCACACACACACACACACACACACACACACACACACACACACACACACACACACACACACACACACACACACACACACACACAACAGTGAAAACACAACTTGGTTTTTCAAGACAGCATCTACACACTTGGAATAACTTGTATATGTAGTGATGCTACAGACGCCACACAGATGGAGAAGATGCAACATGATCATGGCATAACTCTATGTGCTGGCAAAATCCTAAGGTCAGGGTGCAAACACAGAAACTCTCTCACTCCAAAAACAAAAAAGACAAAACCTTCATGATGAACTAACAACAGGTAAAACTGACAACAACGTGACCACAAGTAGACAGGTAAACTGACGCTGACTATTTTTGATTTCACAGAGATCAGGATGAGATGACAGTCAGCACTTATCCTTTGGCACCACTAGTGAACACTGATTTCACAGGGATCAGGATGAGATGACAGTCAGCACTCATCCTTTGACACCACTAGTGAACACTGATTTCACAGGGATCAGGATGAGATGACAGTCAGCACTCATCCTTTGGCACCACTAGTGAACACTGATTTCACAGGGATCAGGATGAGATGACAGTCAGCACTCATCCTTTGGCACCACTAGTGAACACTGATTTCACAGGGATCAGGATGAGATGACAGTCAGCACTCATCCTTTGGCACCACTAGTGAACACTGGTTTCACAGGGATCAGGATGAGATGACAGTCAGCACTCATCCTTTGGCACCACTAGTGAACACTGATTTCACAGGGATCAGGATGAGATGACAGTCAGCACTCATCCTTTGGCACCACTAGTGAACACTGATTTCACAGGGATCAGGATGAGATGACAGTCAGCACTCATCCTTTGGCACCACTAGTGAACACTGGTTTCACAGGGATCAGGATGAGATGACAGTCAGCACTCATCCTTTGGCACCACTAGTGAACACTGGTTTCACAGGGATCAGGATGAGATGACAGTCAGCACTCATCCTTTGGCACCACTAGTGAACACTGGTTTCACAGGGATCAGGATGAGATGACAGTCAGCACTCATTCTTTGGCACCACTAGTGAACACTGATTTCACAGGGATCAGGATGAGATGACAGTCAGCACTCATCCTTTGGCACCACTAGTGAACACTGATTTCACATGGATCAGGATGAGATGACAGTCAGCACTCATCCTTTGGCACCACTAGTGAACACTGATTTCACAGGGATCAGGATGAGATGACAGTCAGCACTCATCCTTTGGCACCACTAGTGAACACTGGTTTCACAGGGATCAGGATGAGATGACAGTCAGCACTCATCCTTTGGCACCACTAGTGAACACTGGTTTCACAGGGATCAGGATGAGATGACAGTCAGCACTCATTCTTTGGCACCACTAGTGAACACTGATTTCACAGGGATCAGGATGAGATGACAGCCAGCACTCATCCTTTGGCACTGGTAGTGAACGTTCTCACAGACATGAAGACAGTGTCAACCAACCAGCACCAATAGGTCACAGAACACAGTGACAACACACACCACTGGGCTGACACCAAACCACATCATACTGTCCACCAAGCTATTGCCATGTAGGACAGTAACCTTGCTGCTGTTTCTATAACCCAGGACAGTAACCTTGCTGCTGTTTCTATAACCACCAAGATATTGCCATGTAGGGCAGTAACCTTGCTGCTGTTTCTATAACCACCAAGCTATTACCATGTAGGGCAGTAACCTTGCTGCTGTTTCTATAACCACCAAGTTATTGCCATGTAGACAGTAACCTTGCTGCTGTTTCTATAACCACCAAGCTATTACCATGTAGGGCAGTAACCTTGCTGCTGTTTCTATAACCACCAAGATATTGCCATGTAGACAGTAACCTTGCTGTTGTTTCTATAACCACAGGCCAGTAAACCTTGCTGCTGTTTCTATAACCACCAAGCTATTGCCATGTAGGGCAGTAACCTTGCTGCTGTTTCTATAACCACAAGATATTGACCATGTAGGGCAGTAACCTTGCTGTTGTTTCTATAACCACTAAGCTATTGCCATGTAGGACAGTAACCTTGCTGTTGTTTCTATAACCACTAAGCTATTGCCATGTAGGGCAGTAACCTTGCTGCTGTTTCTATAACCACCAAGCTATTACCATGTGGCAGTAACATTGCTGTGTTTCTATAACCACCAAGCTATTCCATGTAGGGCAGTAACCTTGCTGCTGTTTCTATAACCACCAAGCTATTGCCATGTAGGGCAGTAACTTGCTGCTGTTTCTATAACCCAGGGCAGTAACCTTGCTGCTGTTTCTATAACCACTAAGCTATTGCCATGTAGGGCAGTAACCTTGCTGCTGTTTCTATAACCCAGGGCAGTAACCTTGCTGCTGTTTCTATAACCACTAAGCTATTGCCATGTAGGGCAGTAACCTTGCTGCTGTTTCTATAACACCAAGCTAATTACCAGTTGCCAGTGGCAGTAACCTTGCTGCTGTTTCTATAACCACCAAGCTATTACCATGTCGGGCAGTAACATTGCTGCTGTTTCTATAAACAGCATCCATGTGCTAATTTTAACCAAAGTTGTAGGGCAGTAACCTTGCTGCTGTTTCTATAACCACCAAGCTATTTCCATGTCGGGCAGTAACCTTGCTGCTGTTTCTATAACCACCAAGCTATTGCCATGTAGGGCAGTAACCTTGCTGCTGTTTCTATAACCACCAAGCTATTGCCATGTAGGACAGTAACCTTGCTGCTGTTTCTATAACCCAGGACAGTAACCTTGCTGCTGTTTCTATAACCACCAAGCTATTGCCATGTAGGACAGTAACCTTGCTGCTGTTTCTATAACCAAGGACAGTAACCTTGCTGCTGTTTCTATAACCACCAAGCTATTGCCATGTAGACAGTAACCTTGCTGTTGTTTCTATAACCACTAAGCTATTACCATGTAGGACAGTAACCTTGCTGCTGTTTCTATAACCACCAAGCTATTGCCATGTAGACAGTAACCTTGCTGTTGTTTCTATAACCACCAAGATATTGCCATGTAGGACAGTAATCTTGCTGCTATTTCTATAACCACCAAGCTATTGCCATGTAGGACAGTAACCTTGCTGCTGTTTCTATAACCACCAAGCTATTGCCATGTAGGACAGTAATCTTGCTGCTATTTCTATAACCACCAAGCTATTGCCATGTAGGACAGTAACCTTGCTGCTGTTTCTATAGCCAAGGACAGTAACCTTGCTGCTGTTTCTTTAACCACCAAGCTATTACCATGTAGGATTGCAACCTTGCTGCTGTTTCTATAACCACCAAGCTATTGCCATGTAGGGCTGTAACCTTGCTGCTGTTTCTATAACCCAGGGCAGTAACCTTGCTGCTGTTTCTATAACCCAGGGCAGTAACCTTGCTGCTGTTTCTATAACCACCAAGCTATTGCCATGTAGGGCAGTAACCTTGCTGCTGTTTCTATAACCACCAAGATATTGCCATGTAGACAGTAACCTTGCTGTTGTTTCTATAACCACTAAGCTATTACCATGTAGGGCAGTAACCTTGCTGCTGTTTCTATAACCACCAAGCTATTGCCATGTAGGGCAGTAACCTTGCTGCTGTTTCTATAACCACCAAGCTATTACCATGTAGGGCAGTAACCTTGCTGCTGTTTCTATAGCCAAGGACAGTAACCTTGCTGCTGTTTCTATAACCACCAAGCTATTGCCATGTAGGCAGTAACCTTGCTGTTTCTATAACCACCAAGCTATTACCATGTAGGCAGTAACCTTGCTGCTGTTTCTATAACCCAGGACAGTAACCTTGCTGCTGTTTCTATAACCACCAAGCTATTGCCATGTAGGGCAGTAACCTTGCTGCTGTTTCTATAACCCAGGACAGTAACCTTGCTGCTGTTTCTATAACCACCAAGCTATTGCCATGTAGGACAGTAACCTTGCTGCTGTTTCTATAACCCAGGGCAGTAACCTTGCTGCTGTTTCTATAACCCAGGGCAGTAACCTTGCTGCTGTTTCTATAACCACCAAGCTATTGCCATGTAGGGCAGTAACCTTGCTGCTGTTTCTATAACCACCAAGATATTACCATGTTGGGCAGTAACCTTGCTGCTGTTTCTATAACCCAGGACAGTAACCTTGCTGCTGTTTCTATAACCCTGGACAGTAACCTTGCTGCTGTTTCTATAACCTTGGACAGTAACCTTGCTGCTGTTTCTATAACCCTGGACAGTAACCTTGCTGCTGTTTCTATAACCCAGGGCAGTAACCTTGCTGCTGTTTCTATAACCCTGGACAGTAACCTTGCTGCTGTTTCTATAACCCAGGGCAGTAACCTTGCTGTTGTTTCTATAACAAAGCGTTGCTTTACCCAGGACTGGATTGTTGGCCACTAAACCCAAACCCCGACCTGTGGGACCTGTGTGTCACACTTTGCCAGACCTCTACCCTTATGTCTGTCGACCCTGGGTGGACCTACCTGTGACTGGTGTTGACAGTCCCTGTACCTACCCCCCAACCTGGAGGACCTGTGTAACCCGCACGACAGTGTATCACACTTTGTCGGACCTCTACCCTTCCACCTGTCTACCCTGGGTAGCTGTACCTATATGTGGTGTTGGTGGCCCCTGTACCCTACCCCCCCCAACCTGTAGGACCTGTGTAACCTGTAGGACCTGTATATCACACGTTGTCAGACCTCTACCCTTCCACCTGCCTACCCTGGGTGGCCCTACCAGTAGCCAAAACTGTCGAAAGCATAGCTGTAGGGAATCCTGAGATGAGCTGACTACCACAAGTTAACGATCCATATCATGTAGGCTTCCTGTTCTACAGGTGGCCTGTAACAGGCTTGTCGGCACAAACAACATTGTGTTTGTCTGTGGCACTGTGTCCTGAGACATCACCACAAGGTGTCAGCACTGTGTCCTCAGACATCACCACAAGGTGTCAGCACTGTATCCTCAGACATCACCACAAGGTGTCAGCACTGTATCCTCAGACATCACCACAAGGTGTCGGCACTGTATCCTCAGACATCACCACAAGGTGTCGGCACTGTGTCCTCAGACATCACCACAAGGTGTCGGCACTGTGTCCTCAGACATCACCACAAGGTGCCGATCCCTTTCATGTAGGCTTCCTATTCTACAGGTTTGCTAGCAGAAACAACATTGTGTTTGTCTGTGGTACACTCTTTATCACCAGCCAACACAAACAAAATGACATCTACCCAGCCACCACTGAGTCATCGTAATTCTTTATGTAGTCGTCATAAAGTTTTCTGCTTATCTATGCAACACATGTGTCTTCAGATATCAAAATTATCCACAACCCAAATGTTAACTGATCCTTATAACAACGACACCTTTAGACATCAACGTCATTCTCTGTCACGTATCAGTGTGAATCATGTCACCAACGGTCACATCCCTGACAACTCTGGTGACAGGAAAAAGTGTGGATGCTGTGCCCTGCTAACTGTTACCCCCTGGTAACAACAACTTGTACAAAGGAGCAACAACACCAACTAACTGTTACCCCCTGGTAACAACAACTTGTACAAAGGAGCAACAACACCAACTAACTGTTATCCCTGGTAACAACAACTTGTACAAAGGAGCAACAACACCAACTAACTGTTACCCCCTGGTAACAGCAACTTGTACAAAGGAGCAACAACACCAACTAACTGTTACCCCCTGGTAACAACTTGTACAAAGGAGCAACAACACCAACTAACTGTTACCCCCTGGTAACAACTTGTACAAAGGAGCAACAACATCAACTAACTGTTACCCCTGGTAACAACAACTTGTACAAAGGAGCAACAACACCAACTAACTGTTACCCCTGGTAACAACAACTTGTACAAAGGAGCAACAACAACTAACTGTTATCCCCTGGTAACAACAACTTGTACAAAGGAGCAACAACACCAACTAACTGTTACCCCCTGGTAACAGCAACTTGTACAAAGGAGCAACAACACCAACTAACTGTTACCCCCTGGTAACAACTTGTACAAAGGAGCAACAACACCAACTAAACTGTTACCCCCTGGTAACAACAACTTGTACAAAGGAGCAACAACATCAACTGTTACCCCCTGGTAACAACAACTTGTACAAAGGAGCAACAACATCAACTGTTACCCCCTGTAACAGCAACTTGTACAAAGATACAACAACACCAACTGTTACCACCCTGGTAACAACAACTTGTACAAAGGAGCAACAACACCAACTGTTACCCCTGGTAACAGCAACTTGTAAACACAACACAACGTTAGGAACAACTGTACAAGCACACAAACTGTTACCCCCTGGTAACAGCAACTTGTACAAAGGAGCAACAACACACAACTGTTACCCCCTGGTAACAGCAACTTGTACAAAGGAGCAACAACACCCACTAACTGTTACCCCCTGGTAACAGCAACTTGTACAAAGGAGCAACAACACCAACTAACTGTTACCCCCTGGTAACAACAACTTGTACAAAGGAGCAACAACACCAACTAACTGTTACCCCTGGTAACAACAACTTGTACAAAGGAGCAACAACACAACTAACTGTTACCCCCTGGTAACAGCAACTTGTACAAAGGAGCAACAACACAACTAACTGTTACCCCCTGGTAACAGCAACTTGTACAAAGGAGCAACAACACAACTAACTGTTACCCCCTGGTAACACAACTTGTACAAAGGAGCAACAACACCAACTAACTGTTACCCCCTGGTAACAGCAACTTGTACAAAGGAGCAACAACACAACTAACTGTTACCCCCTGGTAACACAACTTGTACAAAGGAGCAACAACATCAACTAACTGTTACCCCCTGGTAACAACAACTTGTACAAAGGAGCAACAACATCAACTAACTGTTACCCCCTGGTAACAACAACTTGTACAAAGGAGCAACAAACACAACTAACTGTTACCCCCTGGTAACAACAACTTGTACAAAGGAACAACAACACCAACTAACTGTTACCCCCTGGTAACAACAACTTGTACAAAGGAACACAACAACACCAACTAACTGTTACCCCCTGGAACAACTTGTACAAAGGAACAACAACTTGTACAAAGGAGCAACAAACCATCAACCATGTTCAACCAACACTGTCCCACAACCAAACTTTCCCAGTAACACAAAGAGAGTCAAAACAATCAAACTAACATGTACCCACACTGGTACACAGCAAACATGTAACAAAGGACACACATCATCAACATGCATGACATCACCATCATAACCACAAGCAGACCAGTCACTTTCCATACAGACATGTATGACTACCCAGTACAAACACAGACTGTGGTCATTCATCAGACATATAGATACCACATAACAACAGCAGACTGTGGTCATTCCATCAGACGATGTATGACTACCATCAGTAACAACAGCAGACCTGGTGGTCACTTCCATCAGACGATGTATGACTACCATCAGTAACAACAGCAGACCTGGTGGTCACTTCCATCAGACGATGTATGACTACCATCAGTAACAACAACAGACCTGGTGGTCAGTTCCATCAGACGATGTATGACTACCATCATTAACAACAACAGACCTGGTGGTCACTTCCATCAGACGATGTATGACTACCATCAGTAACAACAACAGACCTGGTGGTCAGTTCCATCAGACGATGTATGACTACCATCAGTAACAACAGCAGACCTGGTGGTCACTTCCATCAGACAATGTATGGCTACCATCAGTAACAACAGCAGACCTGGTGGTCACTTCCATCAGACGATGTATGGCTACCATCAGTAAACTACATCAAATGTCACACTAATGAGCATTCCCATCAGAAAACACATGACTGTCCAACAACATCACTTACAGCTGACAATCACACAGATACATAAGCTTGGTCCATAAAAACTACCCCCTAAACATCATGAGAACTGACAGCTAACAAGTTGACGTGCAGTGTCCAAGACCTACACAGACCACACGGTACAGATGCTGACACACTGGTCAAGGTGACACAACCAACACTACAACCAGAACACTTCAATGGTCACAGTACGTTATCACCAGAACACTTCAATGGTCACAGTACGTTATCATCAGAACACTTCAATGGTCACAGTACATTATCACCAGAACACTTCAATGGTCACACAGTACATTATCACCATACAGTTCATCAACTTCAATGGTCACAGTACGTCAGTACATTATCACCATACAGTTCATCAACTTCAATGGTCACAGTACGTCAGTACGTTATCACCATACAGTTCATCACTACAATGGTCACAGTACATTATCACCATACAGTTCATCAACTTCAATGGTCACAGTACATTATCACCATACAGTTCATCAACTACAATGGTACACCAGTACATTATCACCATACAGTTCATCAACTTCAATGGTCACACAGTACGTCAGTACATTATCACCATACAGTTCATCAACTTCAATGGTCCACAGTACATTATCACCATACAGTTCATCAACTTCAATGGTCACAGTACGTCAGTACATTATCACCATACAGTTCATCAACTTCAATGGTCACAGTACGTTATCACCATACAGTTCATCAACTTCAATGGTCACAGTACGTCAGTACGTTATCACCATACAGTTCATCAACTTCAATGGTCACAGTACGTCAGTACGTTATCACCATACAGTTCATCACTACAATGGTCACAGTACATTATCACCATACAGTTCATCAACTTCAATGGTCACAGTACATTATCACCATACAGTTCATCAACTACAATGGTCACAGTACATTATCACCATACAGTTCATCAACTTCAATGGTCACAGTACATTATCACCATACAGTTCATCAACTTCAATGGTCACAGAGTACGTCAGTACATTATCACCATACAGTTCATCAACTTCAATGGTCACAGTACATTATCACCATACAGTTCATCAACTTCAATGGTCACAGTACATTATCACCATACAGTTCATCAACTTCAATGGTCACACAGTACGTCAGTACATTATCACCATACAGTTCATCAACTTCAATGGTCACAGTACATTATCACCATACAGTTCATCAACTTCAATGGTCACAGTACATTATCACCATACAGTTCATCAACTTCAATGGTCCACAGTACGTTATCACCATACAGTTCATCAACTTCAATGGTCACAGTACGTTATCACCATACAGTTCATCAACTTCAATGGTCACAGTACCTCCTTTTCATCATACAGTTCATCACTTCGATATACAGGCCTACCCGTAGAACAATCACCTTTCCTTAAGACAACTAAACACACCTAACGTCACATTTCCCAACAACATGTCCCCACATCTACAACAACATTTGTCTTCCAACACACACATAAGTCACCAGCTCAATGTACACGTTGGTGTGTACAATCATTATGTTCCAAAGTCATCCCACTTAACTAACAAACTGCAAACTAATGGAATGTTAGAAATGCACAGACTATTCCAAGGCAATTGATGATATAACACACACACACACACACACACACCACACACACACACACACACACACACACACACGCAAACACACGCACAAATACAACAGTATGGAAATGGCACAGGCATTGACAATTCCAGTAAGAATATGAAGGTCACTATTGCAACAGCCACAACCGGGACAACATGACCAGACAACATGACCAGACAACATGAACTCGACAACATGAACTCGACAACATGAACCTGACAATATACGAACCTTCCAACATGAACATGATGACATGAACCTGGTGACGTAAACCTGACATGAACCTGGTGACGTAAACCTGATGACATAATCTAGCCTCCATGAACCTGACGACATGAACCTGACGATGAGAATCTGATGACATGAACCTGACGACATGAACCTGACGACATGAACCTGACGACATGAACCTGACGACATGAACCTGACGACATGAACCTGACGACATGAACCTGACGACATGAACCTGACGACATGAACCTGACGACATGAACCTGACGACATGAACCTGACGACATGAATCTGATGACATGAACCTGACGACATGAACCTGCCTCCATGAACCTGACGACATGAACCTGACATGAACCTGGTGATGAGAACCTGACGACATGAACCTGGTGATGAGAACCTGACGACATGAACCTGACGACATGAACCTGGTGATGAGAACCTGACGACATGAACCTGACGACATGAACCTGATGACATGAACCTGACGATATGAACCTGGTGATGAGAACCTGACGATATGAACCTGGTGATGAGAACCTGACGACATGAACCTGGTGATGAGAACCTGACGATATGAACCTGGTGATGAGAACCTGACGATATGAACCTGGTGATGAGAACCTGACGACATGAACCTGGTGATGAGAACCTGACGACATGAACCTGACGACATGAATCTGATGACATGAACCTGACGACATGAACCTGGTGATGAGAACCTGACGACATGAACCTGGTGATGAGAACCTGACGACATGAACCTGACGACATGAACCTGACGACATGAACCTGACGATATGAACCTGGTGATGAGAACCTGACGATATGAACCTGACGACATGAACCTGATGACATGAACCTGACGATATGAACCTGGTGATGAGAACCTGACGATATGAACCTGGTGATGAGAACCTGACGATATGAACCTGGTGATGAGAACCTGACGACATGAACCTGGTGATGAGAACCTGACGACATGAACCTGGTGATGAGAACCTGACGACATGAATCTGGTGATGAGAACCTGACGACATGAACCTGGTGATGAGAACCTGACGATATGAACCTGGTGATGAGAACCTGACGACATGAACCTGGTGATGAGAACCTGACGACATGAACCTGGTGATGAGAACCTGGTGATGAGAACCTGACGACATGAACCTGGTGATGAGAACCTGACGATATGAACCTGGTGATGAGAACCTGACGACATGAACCTGGTGATGAGAACCTGACGACATGAACCTGGTGATGAGAACCTGACGACATGAACCTGGTGATGAGAACCTGACGACATGAACCTGGTGATGAGAACCTGGTGATGAAACCTGACGACATGAACCTGGTGATGAGAACCTGACGATATGAACCTGGTGATGAGAACCTGACGACATGAACCTGGTGATGAGAACCTGACGACATGAACCTGGTGATGAGAACCTGACGACATGAACCTGGTGATGAGAACCTGACGACATGAACCTGGTGATGAGAACCTGACGACATGAACCTGGTGATGAGAACCTGACGACATGAACCTGGTGATGAGAACCTGACGACATGAATCTGGTGATGAGAACCTGACGACATGAACCTGGTGATGAGAACCTGACGACATGAACCTGGTGATGAGAACCTGACGACATGAATCTGGTGATGAGAACCTGACGACATGAACCTGGTGATGAGAACCTGACGACATGAACCTGGTGATGAGAACCTGACGACATGAATCTGGTGATGAGAACCTGACGACATGAACCTGGTGATGAGAACCTGACGACATGAACCTGGTGATGAGAACCTGATGACATGAACCTGGTGATGAGAACCTGATGACATGAACCTGGTGATGAGAACCTGACGACATGAACCTGATGATGAGAACCTGACGACATGAACCTGGTGATGAGAACCTGATGACATGAACCTGGTGATGAGAACCTGATGACATGAACCTGACGACATGAACCTGATGACATGAACCTGACGACATGAACCTGACGACATGAACCTGACGACATGAACCTGACGACATGAACCTGACGACATGAACCTGACGACATGAACCTGGTGATGAGAACCTGATGACATGAACCTGACGACATGAACCTGGTGATGAGAACCTGATGACATGAACCTGATGACATGAACCTGATGACATGAACCTGACGACATGAACCTGGTGATGAGAACCTGATGACATGAACCTGACGACATGAACCTGACGACATGAACCTGGTGATGAGAACCTGACGACATGAACCTGGTGATGAGAACCTGATGACATGAACCTGGTGATGAGAACCTGATGACATGAACCTGGTGATGAGAACCTGATGACATGAACCTGGTGATGAGAACCTGACGACATGAACCTGGTGATGAGAACCTGATGACATGAACCTGGTGATGAGAACCTGATGACATGAACCTGGTGATGAGAACCTGACGACATGAACCTGGTGATGAGAACCTGATGACATGAACCTGACGACATGAACCTGATGACATGAACCTGGTGATGAGAACCTGACGACATGAACCTGATGACATGAACCTGATGACATGAACCTGGTGACATGAACCTGGTGATGAGAACCTGACGACATGAACCTGGTGATGAGAACCTGACGACATGAACCTGATGACATGAACCTGATGACATGAACCTGATGACATGAACCTGGTGATGAGAACCTGACGACATGAACCTGGTGATGAGAACCTGACGACATGAACCTGGTGATGAGAACCTGACGACATGAACCTGACATGAACCTGGTGATGAGAACCTGATGACATGAACCTGGTGATGAGAACCTGACGACATGAACCTGGTGATGAGAACCTGACGACATGAACCTGACATGAACCTGGTGATGAGAACCTGATGACATGAACCTGACGACATGAACCTGGTGATGAGAACCTGATGACATGAACCTGACGACATGAACCTGGTGATGAGAACCTGACGACATGAACCTGACATGAACCTGGTGATGAGAACCTGACGACATGAACCTGACGACATGAACCTGGTGATGAGAACCTGACGACATGAACCTGACGACATGAACCGGAACCCTAGGTCATGTGACAGACGGCTGGGCCAAAGGTCATCTTCAACAATCAACACAATAAACCAGAAACAAAGGACGGGAAAACACAATGCACGTTACTCTGACAACACGGACAACACTTTGAACCTGTTATGTGTGGTCACTACAAATGCCAACACACACACACAAACACACACACACACACACACACACACACACACACACTGTTAATATTTTCACAAGACAAAACCACATGATCATTAACAGTAGCAGCCTTTACATCATGGAAACTCACAGACAACTTCACTGCCACAGAAAACAAAATACATGACCACTAACAACAACAGTCATAAAACCATCATGTTATTTTTGGTGACAGTATGTTCAGAACTGATTGATCGCTCAAATGTACAGCGATCCTGGCCTTGAACTTATCAATGTCAAGGTCATTCAATCTCAGTGTAGGCAAGGGTAATGTGACAAAAACAACTGGCATATATGTATATATTTCTTTCCTTTTTTTTTTTTTTTTCAGTAACAATATTTTGGCAAACAAATCTCATGACTGTAGGTACAATGAAAAGACACACACACTTTGTGTTCAAGCCGCTTGATACAACATCAACTTTTCACTGTAAAGTCATTGGGAACAGGGCTTGGAGTGTGGAGTCTGTTCTGTCAGGCATTCATTTCACTGGGAAAATTCCATATATGCTCCACCAACATCCACCAGCAATCAGGGCTTAAAACAGAAGAAGGAAAAAAACACTGAAACTAGGGGGGTCCGGGGGCATGCTCCCCTGGGAAAAATTTTTAAAAACCAAGTGTAAATCTGTGCCATTTCGCGCTTTCTGGACATAATTTCAAGAGATATTTAGTGCATAAAAATTGTTGTAAACACAATTATTACAGGAAGATATATTTGGGAAAAGGGGAGAAGGGGTTAAAAACATAATAATAAAATGAACACTCACCCTTTAACTTGAGTGTCTTACAGGTGTTCACCAACTGTAGTCTTTGGATGAAATCTCACTTCTTGGTTTGCTCAATAAGTTTCACTTTTCAGGTTTAAATGATCACACAATATCATGAAGCTGGAGCACACAAAGTCAGTAACTGCATCAAACAAGAAAAATCAGGGGCCATAACTTGCGCGCCCTTGCTATGAACGCTTGCAAGCCGATCACGGATGCTTTGCTCCTTTCGGTGGTTTTTTTTTTTTTTTTTTTTGACAAACCGAAATCGCGGAATTCCGCCCAGACGCGGAACGTTTTAAGCCCTGAGCAATTGTATGGCACACACCCTGAACTTGCACAAAACCCTATGTGCTGGCAAGGTCTTGAAACACTTTCACTGCCTGACCCTGTCCACCAGCTTACAGCAGGGGTGAGGGAGTGAAAAGTTTCACATGATCAGTAGTGACAGTGATACCAAGAAAACAAACTTTTACAAACTGTGCGGATGTCCACAAACCCTGATGGCAAGTTCACGCAGACACAGAAGACAAGAATGACAACGAAAGACAAAATTCACCAACAAAATCATAAGATCCCACAGGAAGATTTTTCCCAATTCTGTCCATGACAGAGAACTTAACTGAGATAGCTAGAAGGTTATAAACGGTCATTGTTCATGAAGCTCACACACACACACAAAACACACACACACACACACACACACACACACACACAATACTCATGCACACACACACACACACATACTCACACACACACACACACACACACACACACACACTCATACACACACACACACACACACTCTCTCTCTCTCTCTCTCTCTCTCTCTCTCTCTCCACACACACACACACACAGACAGACAGAGGCATTATTTCATATTCAATCAGATTTACTGTGAATCAGACAGACACAGAACCTACGGCAAACATCACAGTGCCTCTCTCAACACAGACAAGCATGTCCTTTTATTCTTTTTAAGCAAACAACAGCCATGGTGTGTGCTGAAACATAGTTTCAAAATCAACAAGATTTCCACAAAGACTGTGGCAGACAGTGACAAAGAGAAACGCGAGGGGTTGAGGAAGGAATCATCGCTCTTGGACAATTCCATATATGCTCCATCCAAATCTGCCAGTAATTACCTGGCAGACTCCTCTATCCTGGACATACACCTACACACAGGTAAGGACTTCAAAGAGGAAAGATGGGGGGGGGGGGAGTGTAGGGGAGGAGAACAAGATGTATGAAAACACTGGCACCACCAGACTGACCGGAGCATTACAGTGGGCAGCCAACAGGCCACATCTTATGTTGTAGGCTGGGATTGAACTCCACACACCTTGAGGCCATGGATGTCTGCACACAGCCAGCTAACTCATATGCAATGTCATGATCACCTCATGAATATGCCTATGTATGTATCATATCTACTTACAAACAGCCATCACATTTAAGAATGAATATGTATCATGTCTTGGCATGAATACGCATAATACCATTGTATGAGTATGTGTCACATCAATATATGAATATGCATCATGTCTGTGGGGGAGAATACTCATAATATCGGTGTCGTATCTTATCGACATATGAATGTGTATGTCTTGGCATGAATATGCACAATATCTATAAATGAGTATGCATCATTTCTACGTAGAATATGTATCATGTGGTGGCATGCCCATGCAAAATATCAATGTAAGAGTATACACTGCATCACTGTACGAGTATACACAGCATCAATGTAAGAGTATACACTGTATCTGTTTGGGAGTATCCCAGACATCTACACGTGAACATGCACCAAGTCTTTAGTTCTATTTAAACATGCACCATAACTATATACGAATATGTATCGAAAGAATATGCATCATATGTACGTATGCATGGATGGGCATATGACACAAGTTTTGTAACAGATGAAAACCAGATGTTTCACAATGTTGTACAAAGTATTTGTTTTGTAACAGATGAAAACCAGATGTTTCACAATGTTGTACAAAGTATTTGTTTTGTAACAGATGAAAAGCAGATGTTTCACAATGTTGTACAAAGTATTTGTTTTGTAACAGATGAAAAGCAGATGTTTCACAATATTGTACAAAGTATTTGTTTTGTAACAGATGAAAACCAGATGTTTCACAATGTTGTACAAAGTATTTGTTTTGTAACAGATGAAAACCAGATGTTTCACAATGTTGTACAAAGTATTTGTTTTGTAACAGATGAAAACCAGATGTTTCACAATGTTGTACAAAATATTTGTTTTGTAACAGATGAAAACCAGATGTTTCACAATGTTGTACAAAGTATTTGTTTTGTAACAGATGAAAACCAGATGTTTCACAATGTTGTACAAAGTATTTGTTTTGTAACAGATGAAAACCAGATGTTTCACAATATTGTACAAAGTATTTGTTTTGTAACAGATGAAAACCAGATGTTTCACAATGTTGTACAAAGTATTTGTTTTGTAACAGATGAAAACCAGATGTTTCACAATGTTGTACAAAGTATTTGTTTTGTAACAGATGAAAACCAGATGTTTCACAATATTGTACAAAGTATTTGTTTTGTAACAGATGAAAACCAGATGTTTCACAATGTTGAACAAAGTATTTGTTTTGTAACAGATGAAAACCAGATGTTTCACAATATTGTACAAAGTTGGGACAGCAATAAGAACCAGTAGTAACGTCACGCAGAGAATATTGGTGTAGCCTATGTAGCAATTCATGAAGCCAACAACTCAGTCACTGGCGTCGACCAGGACAATCATGCAGGGAAAGGCAGAGGGTCAGACTTTACAAACACACACAACACAAGACACAAGACACAAGACACAAGACATTACCGTTATCATTGGTGTTTAAACCCCATCTGTCAGCGCATAGGTGTAACAGCTAGAACCATCTCAAACATGACACACACTTAAACACATGGATAACCTTGGGAAAAAAATACTACAAAAGAAAATTAAGTATAGGTATCACTTCATTTATGCAAATAATCTAAGAATATGCCCCTGGTATTAGCCATTTTGCTCAATTTATCACCGGGGGATAAGAAAAAAACAACAACTGAAATTAAATGTACAAAAACAAATGTATACATTAAAACTGACCTGTAGTGTCTAAAATAGCCACAAGATAGTTCACACTTCCTTACAGCTCAAAATGTAATTCATGTATGTACCCAACTATCAGTCCTAACAGACACAGTATGTAAGACTCTATGGAAAACAGCAAGATGAATGGACCAGCAAAGCAATATATGTACATGTATGTACCCAACTATCAATCCTAACACACACAGTATGTAAGACTCTATGGAAAACAGCAAGATGAATGGACCAGCAAAGCAATATATGTATATGTATGTACCCAGCTATCAGTCCTAACAGACACAGTATGTAAGACTCTATGGAAAACAGCAAGATGAATGGACCAGCAAAGCAATATATGTATATGTATGTACCCAGCTATCAGTCCTAACAGACACAGTATGTAAGACTCTATGGAAAACAGCAAGATGAATGGACCAGCAAAGCAATATATGTATATGTATGTACCCAGCTATCAGTCCTAACAGACACAGTATGTAAGACTCTATGGAAAACAGCAAGATGAATGGACCAGCAAAGCAATATATGTATGTACCCAACTATCAATCCTAACACACACAGTATGTAAGACTCTATGGAAAACAGCAAGATGAATGGACCAGCAAAGCAATATATGTATGTACCCAACTATCAATCCTAACACACACAGTAAGACTCTATGGAAAACAGCAAGATGAATGGACCAGCAAAGCAATATATGTATGTACCCTGCTATCAATCCTAACACACACAGTAAGACTGTACGGAAAACAGCAAGATGAATGCACCAGCAAAGCAATATATGTATGTACCCTGCTATCAATCCTAACAACCACAGTAAGACTCTATGGAAAACAGCAAGATGAATGGACCAGCAAAGCAATATATGTATGTACCCAACTATCAATCCTAACACACACAGTATGTAAGACTCTATGGAAAACAGCAAGATGAATGGACCAGCAAAGCAGAAAACCAGAAAGGAAGAAACAAGAGAAAACAAAGGAGCGAGGCAGAAACAAAGAGGGTGACAGAAACAGAGGAAGAAACAAGAGAAAACAAAGGAGCGAGGCAGAAACAAAGAGGGTGATAAAAACAGAGGAAGAAACAAGAGAAAACAAAGGAGCAAGGCAGACACAAAGAGGGTGACAGAAACAGAGGAAGAAACAAGAGAAAACAAAGGAGCAAGGCAGAAACAAAGAGGGTGACAAAAACAGAGGAAGAAACAAGAGAAAACAAAGGAGCAAGGCAGAAACAAAGAGGGTGATAAAAACAGAGGAAGAAAACAAGAGAAAACAAAGGAGCAAGGCAGAAACAAAGAGGGTGACAAAAACAGAGGAAGAAAACAAGAGAAAACAAAGGAGCAAGGCAGAAACAAAGAGGGTGACAGAAACAGAGGAAGAAACAAGAGAAAACAAAGGAGCAAGGCAGAAACAAAGAGGGTGACAGAAACAGAGGAAGAAACAAGAGAAAACAAAGGAGCAAGGCAGAAACAAAGAGGGTGATAAAAACAGAGGAAGAGACAAGAGAAAACAAAGGAGCAAGGCAGAAACAAAGAGGGTGACAGAAACAGAGGAAGAGACAAGAGAAAACAAAGGAGCGAGGCAGAAACAAAGAGGGTGATAAAAACAGAGGAAGAGACAAGAGAAAACAAAGGAGCAAGGCAGAAACAAAGAGGGTGACAGAAACAGAGGAAGAAACAAGAGAAAACAAAGGAGCGAGGCAGAAACAAAGAGGGTGACAGAAACAGAGGAAGAGACAAGAGAAAACAAAGGAGCGAGGCAGAAACAAAGAGGGTGACAGAAACAGAGGAAGAGACAAGAGAAAACAAAGGAGCAAGGCAGAAACAAAGAGGGTGATAAAAACAGAGGAAGAAACAAGAGAAAACAAAGGAGCGAGGCAGAAACAAAGAGGGTGACAAAAACACGAGAGAAGAAACAAGAGAAAACAAAGGAGCGAGGCAGAAACAAAGAGGGTGACAGAAACAGAGGAAGAAACAAGAGAAAACAAAGGAGCGAGGCAGAAACAAAGAGGGTGACAGAAACAGAGGAAATATATTTCTAGCGCAGAATTTCCAGAAGGTGGGGATGCTAACACAAACATGAACATGAAACAGGAACACGAAATGTTACTGTATAAGGTCAACAGGCCCTTACAATAGGGAAGATGGGGGTACTACTTTTTTTTTACTGACAGAGCCTCTGACATCCCCACAGGGAGACACAACACCTCACAATGTGTACACACACACACACACACACACACACACACACACACACACACACACATACAGACACATACAGACACACACACACACACACACACACACACACCACACACACACACGCACACACAGACACACACACACACACAGACACACACACACACACACAGACACACACACACACACAGACACACACCACACACACACACACCACACACACACACACCACACACACACACACAGACACACACACACACACACAGACACACACACACACACACAGACACACACACACACAGACACACACACACACACACACACACACACACACACAGACACACACACACACACACACACACAGACACAACACAACACACACACACACACACACACACACACACACACACACACAGACAACAAGAAACATGACAAAGGGAAGACAGTCAAACAGTAACAATACAAGTCCTCAGGGGAGACAACAGCCATATCCCCCCTGTCTTCACCACAACCACAGTATATCAACATAACTCTATGGTCATTGAGGCTACAGCAGACAGCACTTACTGGTGTTGACAAAACTGACATGACAATACA
This sequence comes from Monoplex corrugatus, assembly GCA_030674185.1. Taxonomy (NCBI): domain Eukaryota; kingdom Metazoa; phylum Mollusca; class Gastropoda; order Littorinimorpha; family Ranellidae; genus Monoplex; species Monoplex corrugatus. The sequence continues at coordinate 2,991,326 of CM060312.1, read as the reverse complement.
TGGGACATATTAACATAACTCTATGGACACCGAGGCTACAGCAGACAGCACTTACTGGTGTTGACAAAACTGACATAACAATACATGGACATTGATGTTATGGTAGACAATGCATAGCGATGTTAAGAACTGTGACATGTTAAAATAGCTCTAGGAACATTGATACTACAGAACACAATATATACTGGTGTTAAGAACAAGAAGACATACACAACATGCTGTAGGGACATCGATACTACACAGTACACACACAATATATACTGGTGTTAAGAACAGTGAAAACACACACAACAAGCTGTAGGGACATCGATACTACACAGTACACACACAATATATACTGGTGTTAAGAACAAAGAAGACATACACAACATGCTGTAGGGACATCGATACTACACAGTACACACACAATATATACTGGTGTTAAGAACAGTGAAGACACACACAACATGCTGTAGGGACATCGATACTACACAGTACACACACAATATATATGGTGTTAAGAACAGTGAAGACACACACAACAAGCTGTAGGGACATCGATACTACACAGTACACACACAATATATACTGGTGTTAAGAACAGTGAAGACACACACACATGCTGTAGGGACATCGATACTACAGTACATAACACATATACATGTATATATTGGAGTTAAGAACAGTGAATACATGTAATGGTTGGTGTCACAACTTATGGCAACTGATGATGATGGCAGTTCATATGGCGGTAACAGTTACACCTCACACACTATATATCTATTGTGTGTTAACATGTAGCAAAACTTCACACACTATGTATCTATTGTGTGTGTTAACATGTAGCAAAACTTCACACACTATGTATCTATTGTGTGTTAACATGTAGCAAAACTTCACACACTATGTATCTATTGTGTGTGTTAACATGTAGCAAAACTTCACACACTATGTATCTATTGTGTGTGTTAACATGTAGCAAAACTTCACACACTATATATCTATTGTGTGTTAACATGTAGCAAAACTTCACACACTATGTATCTATTGTGTGTGTTAACATGTAGCAAAACTTCACACACTATGTATCTATTGTGTGTTAACATGTAGCAAAACTTCACACACTATGTATCTATTGTGTGTTAACATGTAGCCAAACTTCACACACTATGTATCTATTGTGTGTGTTAACATGTAGCCAAACTTCACACACTATGTATCTATTGTGTGTGTTAACATGTAGCAAAACTTCACACACTATGTATCTATTGTGTGTTTAACATGTAGCAAAACTTCACACACTATGTATCTATTGTGTGTGTTAACATGTAGCAAAACTTCACACACTATGTATCTATTGTGTGTGTTAACATGTAGCAAAACTTCACACACTATGTATCTATTGTGTGTGTTAACATGTAGCCAAACTTCACACACTATGTATCTATTGTGTGTGTTAACATGTAGCAAAACTTCACACACTATGTATCTATTGTGTGTGTTAACATGTAGCCAAACTTCACACACTATGTATCTATTGTGTGTTAACATGCAGCAAAACTTCACACACTATGTATCTATTGTGTGTGTTAACATGCAGCAAAACTTCACACACTATGTATCTATTGTGTGTGTTAACATGTAGCAAAACTTCACACACTATGTATCTATTGTGTGTGTTAACATGTAGCAAAACTTCACACACTATGTATCTATTGTGTGTGTTAACATGCAGCCAAACTTCACACACTATGTATCTATTGTGTGTGTTAACATGTAGCAAAACTTCACACACTATGTATCTATTGTGTGTGTTAACATGCAGCAAAACTTCACACACTACATATCTGTTTGTGTGTTTAACATGTAGCAAAACTTCACACACTATGTATCTATTCTGTTGTTAACATGTAACCAAACCTCACTTCACATGTTAGCATGTAGCCAAACTTCACTTCACATGTTAACATATAGCCAAACTTCACTTCACATGTTAACATGTAGCCAAACTTCACTTCACATGTTAACATATAGCCAAACTTCACTTCACATGTTAACATATAGCCAAACTTCACTTCACATGTTAACATATAGCCAAACTTCACTTCACATGTTAACATATAGCCAAACTTCACTTCACATGTTAGCATGTAGCCAAACTTCACTTCACATGTTAACATGTAGCCAAACTTCACTTCACATGTTAACATGTAGCCAAACTTCACTTCACATGTTAACATATAGCCAAACTTCACTTCACATGTTAACATATAGCCAAACTTCACTTCACATGTTAACATGTAGCCAAACTTCACTTCACATGTTAACATACAGCCAAACTTCACTTCACATGTTAACATATAGCCAAACTTCACTTCACATGTTAACATATAGCCAAACTTCACTTCACATGTTAACATATAGCCAAACTTCATTTCACATGTTAACATGTAGTCAAACTTCATTGTGTAACCAGTACACAAATTCACAAAGACAGACAGACAGACAGACAGACAGACAGACAGTGAGGGCAAAAGGACCAGACGGCCTAACAACACCGACATTTCAGCCCATGGTCCTACCATACAGAATGAGTCAGGGGAAATAACTGTTCTCCATACAATGACACTCACTCTGACTATCATTGTGTCCGGTTGGTTGTGGCAGGCATTACGTGATGACAACACACCCACATCAACCTACCTTCAATTCTACAGCTTTGAGACCAAGCACCCACCCCCACCCTGATGGGTCAATCTGATACTATGTGCACTGATTTGGTGCCAACTTGTTAACAAACATTAGACATCTGATTGCACAAATTGATGAGCACTGATTTGGTGCCAATTGATTAACCAACATGACACGCCTGATTGCACAAATTGGCACCGGCTGGTACTGACGATGAGGTGATCCATCAATAACAAACGTAGCACAACACAGAATATACATACATGGTCCATCCCCCACTTGGCACTGAACTGACTGCAGGCTGGTCAGTCACACACATACACACACACACACACACTTCACTAACGCTGTAACTACAAGGTACACACAGGTCATTCATCAAACTGGTAATACATATACTGTACTAATTACAGTACTGACAGCAAGTTAACCCTTTGACTCCCGCACCCTATCAACCAACTGCAAAAACTTAACCCTTTGATTCCCTCACTCTTTCCACCCGCCGGGTGGAAAAGGTGAGGGAATCAAAGGGTTAAGTTTTTGCCTTGTTAGCATGATTGGTATTACAGGATGCTGGTGAACAGGGTGCGGGAGTCAAAGGGTTAATCCATTCAATTCACAACAGCGGTAAGATCGTACAACACAAGCTATGCACACTGTCCACTGACATGAAAATCACCATTCACTACTTCTGGTCCAAATGTTTGAACATAATCATAGTCATAGTCATAGCATTTAACCTTTTCACACCAAATGTTTGAACATAATCATAGTCATAGTCATAGCATTTAACCTTTTCACACCAAATGTTTGAACATAATCATAGTCATAGCATTTAACCTTTTCACACCTTCATTTTATCCTGACAATTGGTGGACAGAGTGAAGGAGTGACAGAGTTAAAAGAAGTGTCAGTGAGAGGGTTAAAAGTCAGTGATAGGGTTAAAACAAGTCTCCATGGGTCCTTTGATAATGGAAGGACCTTGGAAACAGGAAACGACCTCTGAAACATAAAATGACCCCTGAACTCTGCACTTACCCCCTTCCCCCCATTCTAGAATACCACAGACTTCCTGTCAAACAGGTCCACCTGGACCTGATGCAATGTTCCCTCAGTAATCAATTGTTTTCTTCATGTTTCTTCCAACTGTCCACACACCCCCATGTCTTTGTACCCTAATGTACACCCTCACTCCCCCTCACCCTCTGTGGCCCACACAGCCCACATCAGGTCTGGTGATGTTCGCTGACACTCCGTGATGTTCGCTCACACTTTGGCATCACTGCGGTCGTTGGTCTCCGCTTTCTTCAGCTTGTTCTTGGAGAAACCCGTGATGGAGCTGAGGAGAGCGCCACGTCCTCCACCTCCACCTCCCCCACTGGGCGGGGGAGGGGCAGGGGCAGACGGCCCTGGGGGTGGGGGAGGTGGAGGAGCTCCTGGTGCAGGTGGTGGTGGTGGGGGTGGGGGTGCAGATGCTGCTGGAGGCCCTGAGGAACACAGGAACACAATCAGTTAGATGTGTGTGTGTGTGTGTGTGTGTGTGTGTGTGTGTGTGTGTGTGTGTGTGTGTGTGTGTGTGTGTGGTGTGTGTGTGGTGTGTGTTGTGTGTGAGTGTGTGTGTGTGTGTGTGTGTGTGTGTGGTGTGTGAGTGTGATGTGTGTGTGGTGTGAGTGTGTGTGTGTGTGTGTGTGTGTGTGTGTGTGTGTGTGTGTGTGTGTGAGTTACTGAGTGTGTAAACAACAGCCAACATGCTTAAATCCATGTGTATCTAAAGCATATGTGAAATTGTATCAACATCTATCCACCAACCTTTCTACAACAACATCAACAAAGCTCAGCATATTTTTCCAAATTAAAAACCAACCAACCTGATTCACCACACTAATAAACCTGTCATTCTATGTTAGTAATTCAATACATGTGAAACAATAAATCATTTTTCATTTTTATCCATTCTTGAATTAAAACTCCAATGGAGTAAGTTATTATCTTTATCAATATTGATGTACACTTGATTTTATTGTGTGTTTAATTGTAGTTGAGTGTATTGTCATTGCATTGCTTTCATTTGAAATAAAATAACAATAAAAAAAAAATTTTAAAAAAAGAAAATTCTAAGAAGGGCAAGAGGGGAAATCGGATTTTTCGCTCCCAGACTTTTCGCTTCCGGACCTTTCACTCCAGACTTTTTGCTTCCAGACTTTTCACTCTTAGGAGTTTTTGCTTCTGTTTTCTTCTTGAGATTTTCGCTCGCGGGAATTTCTGCTCTGGTTTTCTCCCTGGACTTTTCGCTTCCTGTCAACGCAATGAAACACACACTGGCTGTAGAATAATCCACTTTTTATAGGGTAAACAAAAAATATACGCATACACAAAAAAGAAAATAACGGGCAGAACTGCTCTGCAGCCATCTGCTCTCACCACAGAGAGAGAGAGAGAGCAGCCCAAATGTCACATGATAAATTGTGTGTGTGTGTGGCGCGCGCGCATGCTTGTGTGTACGTATATGTGTGTAAACGTGCATATATGTAAGAGAGTAAGCAGCCATCTATACTTGCACAAGTAATCATGTGTGCATATACCTGTTAGCACACAAGATATTTGCAGATGTATGACCAACAAAACACTAGCTACCCACTAATAAACATTCTGTATGCATCACGTCAGTAGACATAAGTAATCACTGTATACATCATACCTGTTAGCACACAAGAGTATTTCTAACAGATGTATGACCAACAAAACACTAGCTACCCACTACATAAACATTCTGTATGCATCACGTCAGTAGACATAAGTAATACTGTATACATCATACCTGTTAGCACACAAGAGTATTTCTAACAGATGTATGACCAACAAAACACTAGCTACCCACTACATAAACATTCTGTATGCATCACGTCAGTAGACATAAGTAATCACTGTATACATCATACCTGTTAGCACACAAGAGTATTTCTAACAGATGTATGACCAACAAAACACTAGCTACCCACTAAATAAACATTCTGTATGCATCACGTCAGTAGACATGAGTAATCACTGTATACATCACCAACCAGTACAAGCTTAACCTCTGGACTTCTTCACCCTAGACAACAACTTCCTGCAGGAGGCTGGTGGAAGCTGGTGGACAGGGTGAGGTAATCAGTGTCAATTCCACAGTAACAGAGATATGTTCCACTTCATATAACAACAACGACAGAAGTAGGACCTGTACATGAAGTACATACCTACCCTTCCAATCCATACAACGACAACAACCACAACACCAACAACAACAACAGAGGTTGGACTTGGTTGATAAAATGTACATAACTACCTTTCCAATCTTACAACAAACAACAACGCAACAACACACAACAACAGCAACAACAACAAGCAACAACCACAACAACAACAACAACACACAAACAGAGGTAGGACCTGTTGATATGAAGTACATAACTACCTTTCCAATCCATACAACAACAACACATCAACAACAGAGGTAGGACCTGGTTGATCATGTGAAATATCACATCTCCCCTTTCCAATCTTCCTGTAGCAGCCACTCAATATGGACAAGGCCAACAGCATGGCTAACCTGTCTGTTTCATGTTCACCATGTCTGTACACAACATGGACAAGGCCAACAACATGGCTAACCTGTCTGTTTCATGTTCACCATGTCTGTACACAACATGGACAAGGCCAATAGCATGGCTAACCTGTCTGTTTTCATGTTCACCATGTCTGTACACAGCATGGACACCAGCATGGCTAATCTGTCTGTTTCATGTTCACCATGTCTGTACAGCATGGACACCAGCATGGCTAACCTGTCTGTTTCATGTTCACCATGTCTGTACACAGCATGGACACCAGCATGGCTAACCTGTCTGTTTCATGTTCACCATGTCTGTACACAGCATGGACACCAGCATGGCTAACCTGTCTGTTTCATGTTCACGTCTGTACACAACATGGACAAGGCCAACAACATGGCTAACCTGTCTGTTTCATGTTCACCATGTCTGTACACAACATGGACAAGGCAATAGCAGGCTAACCTGTCTGTTTTCATGTTCACCCATGTCATGTACACAGCATGGACACCAGATGGCTAATCTGTCTGTTTCATTCACCCATGTCCTGTACACAGCATGGACAACCAGCATGGCTAACCTGTCTGTTTCATGTTCACCATGTCTGTACACAACATGGACAAGGCCAACAACATGGCTAACCTGTCTGTTTCATGTTCACCATGTCTGTGGCCGACATACCACTGTGATACATTGCAACAACAGTGCTTCAACAAGTTTTTGCTGTATCAAACATCAGTTACTATCTGTTAACGACAGTGACATCACAATCTTCATGACATACAACAGCTGACACACTGACCTGGTCCTGGCAATCAGTATCACACAGGTCAAAATACAGACAGCCTACCATCACCAACAACAGTACACTGGTACCTAACCAATCAATCAGTATCACACAGGTCAAAATACAGACAGCCCTACCATCACACAACACAACAAGTAAAAACTTGGGTACCTAACCAATCAATCAGTATCACACAGGTCAAAATACAGGTACACTACCGTCACCAACAACAGTACACTGGTACCTAACCAATCAATCAGTATCACACAGGTCAAAATACAGTACACTACCGTCACCAACAACAGTACACTGGTACCTAACCAATCAATCAGTATCACACAGGTCAAAATACAGACAGCCTACCATCACCATCAACACAGCAGACTTGAACCTTAACCAGGCAATCAGCAGGGGTTGCATGCAGTCAGCATCATTGCCAAAAGCCACAGGATGACAAAAGGCACAACACTCACGATACAAACAACAATACATGCATCTTCCTGATTAACTCTTTCACTCCCTCATCCTATCCACCAGCATCGTGCATTACCAGCCATGATAGCAAAATAAAAACTTGACTCTTTGACTCCCTCACCCTATCCACCAGTTCTCTGCATTATCAGCCATGATAACAAAATATAAACTTGACCTTTCCACTCCCTCACCCTATCCACCAGCTTCCTGAGGGAGTCAAAGGGTTATGCTTTTGCAGCTGGTGGATTGGATGAGGGAGTCAAAGCTACATTACAAACCACAGAATATGATAAATTGTACACCTAGCAGTCTAACAACACAATACAGTATAATATCATATACACATTATAATATCATACATATTTATGACATACTGTACAAAATACAAGATGGGTAATCTATCGAGGGCAGCGTTATGACGTCACACACACATGGTGATGATTATCATAAAATCATAAACCTTTGGTCACATGATGACAGCAGTATGACGTCATGTCCTCCAGCCAATCTCACATCCACAAAAACATACTTTTCTCCACTCATTTGACGCTCCTCTCTCTCTCTCTCTCTCTCTCTCTCTCTCTCTCTCTCTCTCTCTCTCCTCTCTTTCCACTGATTCTCTACTAGAGAGGTTAGTCCTGTATAGTGCAGCAAAACGGCAGCAATCACACCCTCACCCAAGAAAGCTGATGAACAGGGTGAGGGAGTGACAGTGTTACGTACATCCCCACTTCCTGTAATCAACAGGTTTCTGTTTCATCCTTCTCACAAATAAAACTGTAAGTCCGTCATGAAAATGTCTGAGTTACAATGCAACATGAGCTGAGAGATGGACTTGTTGCTGTTCAGACAACGATGTAAGCTGAAAGATGGACTTGTTGCTGTACAGACAACGATGTAAGCTGAAAGATGGACTTGTTGCTGTACAGACAACGATGTAAGCTGAAAGATGGACTTGTTGCTGTACAAACAACGATGTGAAGCTGAAGATGGACTTGTTGCTGTACAGACAACGATGTAAGCTGCAAGATGGACTTGTTGCTGTACAGACAACGATGTAAGCTGAAAGATGGACTTGTTGCTGTACAGACAACGATGTAAGCTGCAAGATGGACTTGTTGCTGTACAGACAACGATGTAAGCTGAAAGATGGACTTGTTGCTGTACAGACAACGATGTAAGCTGAAAGATGGACTTGTTGCTGTACAGACAACGATGTAAGCTGAAAGATGGACTTGTTGCTGTACAGACAACGATGTAAGCTGAAAGATGGACTTGTTGCTGTACAGACAACGATGTAAGCTGAAAGATGGACTTGTTGCTGTACAGACAACGATGTAAGCTGAAAGATGGACTTGTTGCTGTACAGACAACGATGTAAGCTGCAAGATGGACTTGTTGCTGTACAGACAACGATGTAAGCTGAAAGATGGACTTGTTGCTGTACAGACAACGATGTAAGCTGAAAGATGGACTTGTTGCTGTACAGACAACGATGTAAGCTGAAAGATGGACTTGTTGCTGTACAGACAACGATGTAAGCTGAAAGATGGACTTGTTGCTGTACAGACAACGATGTAAGCTGAAAGATGGACTTGTTGCTGTACAGACAACGATATAAGCTGAAAGATGGACTTGTTGCTGTACAGACAACGATGTAAGCTGAAGATGGACTTGTTGCTGTACAGACAACGATGTAAGCTGAAAGATGGACTTGTTGCTGTACAGACAACGATTAAGCTGAAAGATGGACTTGTTGCTGTACAGACAACGATGTAAGCTGAAGATAGGACTTGTTGCTGTACAGACAACGATGTAAGCTGAAAGATGGACTTGTTGCTGTACAGACAACGATGTAAGCTGAAAGATGGACTTGTTGCTGTACAGACAACGATGTAAGCTAAATGATGAGACTTGTTATCTGTACAGACATACATGTAAGCGCAAAGACTTGTGCAGTACAGCACGATGTAACTAAAATATATGTTGCTGTATTAGCAATTTCGAAACAGAATAATGGACATTGTCACGTAACAGACAACAAAACTGTGTGTAAAATAAAAATCAATCTCAAAGAAAAAACCCGCTTCAAACAAAACGATAATAAAAATGTGCCAAACACAACAAAACAAACCAAAAGCCAACAAATACACAATGTATCAACACTTCATAAACATTGAAAACTGTGAAATGTTAGGATATACCAGCGTTAGTAAATCAATATGGTAAAAAAATTCTAGAAAACATAATAAGATGAAGGGCATACCCTTTCAGAGAAAGAAGGCTAGACCTATAGGGACACAGCTTTTGAAGCCTATATAGGCTAGACCTATAGGACAACAGCTTTTGAAGCCTATATAGGCTAAACACATATAGGGCACAGCTTTTAGAGCCTATATAGGCTACAACTATAGGGACACAGCTTTTGAAGCCTATGTAGGCTACACCTATAGGGACACAGTTTTTGAAGCCTATATAGGCTACACCTATAGGGACACAGCTTTTGAAGCCTATATAGGCTACACCTATAGGGACACAGCTTTTGAAGCCTATGTAGGCTACACCTATAGGGACACAGCTTTTGAAGCCTATGTAGGCTACACCTATAGGGACACAGCTTTTGAAGCCTATATAGGCTACACCTATAGGGACACAGCTTTTGAAGCCTATATAGGCTACACCTATAGGGACACAGCTTTTGAAGCCTATGTAGGCTACACCTATAGGGACACAGCTTTTGAAGCCTATGTAGGCTACACCTATAGGGACACAGCTTTTGAAGCCTATGTAGGCTACACCTATAGGGACACAGCTTTTGAAGCCTATGTAGGCTACACCTATAGGGACACAGCTTTTGAAGCCTATATAGGCTACACCTATAGGGACACAGCTTTTGAAGCCTATATAGGCTACACCTATAGGGACACAGCTTTTGAAGCCTATGTAGGCTACACCTATAGGGACACAGCTTTTGAAACCTATGTAGGCTACACCTATAGGGACACAGCTTTTGAAGCCTATGTAGGCTACACCTATAGGGACACAGCTTTTGAAGCCTATATCGGCTACACCTATAGGGACACAGGTCTTGAAGCCTATATAGGCTATACCTATAGGGACACAGCTCTTGAAGCCTATATAGGCTAGACTTATAGGGACACAGCTTTTGAAGCCTATATAGGCTAGACCTATAGGGACACAGCTTTTGAAGCCTATATAGGCTACACCTATAGGGACACAGGTCTTGAAGCCTATGCCAATTGTTCTGATAATAAATATCAGTTCTAACACTGAAACAGAAATGGCACCGAGACCAACATCTGATACACAACTGTTCAAAATGAGGACCACAACGTTCCATTCCAAACTACAGTATATTCGCTCACAAACATTACTGAAAGGGAAGCACACACACACACTACAAACTTCATATTAACACAGATATTGAAAAGGACATCAATCCTCCAGGCAACAACAGACCATACTCAGTCAAAATATCAATGTCACAATGAATAACAGGCAGACGATGAAAATGCCCACAAGGACAAAGTCCACATCTACACCCCCCTCCCCTTTTCTGGCACAAGACAAGAGGCTGAGGAACAGATGTACTATGTGTACACCAAGCACACGTCACTTCTCCCTGTATAATACAGGCAGACAACACTGATGTACTATGTGTACACCAAGCACACGTCACTTCTCCCTGTATAATACAGGCAGACAACACTGATGTACTATGTGTACACCAAGCACACGTCACTTCTCCCTGTATAATACAGGCAGACAACACTGATGTACTATGTGTACACCAAGCACACGTCACTTCTCCCTGTATAATACAGGCAGACAACACTGATGTACTATGTGTACACCAAGCACACGTCACTTCTCCCTGTATAATACAGGCAGACAACACTGATGTACTATGTGTACACCAAGCACACGTCACTTCTCCCTGTATAATACAGGCAGACAACACTGATGTACTATGTGTACACCAAGCACACGTCACTTCTCCCTGTATAATACAGGCAGACAACACTGATTGATGGTAATAGTCCCTTAGCACAAGCGTGTGGCCATGCATGTGCGCTGGAGTGCATGCATGTACGTGCACAGTGCGTGTGCGTGTGTGTGTGTGTGTGTGTGTGTGTGTCTGTGTCTGTGTCTGTGTGTGTGTGTGTGTGTGTGTGTCTGTGTGTCTGTGTGTGAGTGCGTGCATGCGTGTGTGCGTGCGCACTTATGTGTAGGTATTTATAGACATGTACATGCCTGCGTGCGTGTGTTTTATGTCACGATATGGATACTTAAGCACCTGAATCTTATTCCTTATAATTATCAACACAACCTGTTGTTGTTCCCTATAATTATCAACACTGCCTGTTGTTGTTCCCTATAATTATCAACACAACCTGTTGTTGTTCCTTACAATTATCAACACAACCTGTTGTTATTCCCTATAATTATCAACACAACCTGTTGTTGTTCCCTACAATTAACACAACCTGTTGTTATTCCCTATAATTATCAACACAACCTGTTGTTGTTCCTTATAATTATCAACACAACCTGTTGTTGTTCCCTATAATTATCAACACAACCTGTTGTTGTTCCTTACAATTATCAACACAACCTGTTGTTATTCCTTATAATTATCAACACAACCTGTTGTTATTCCGTATAATTATCAACACAACCTGTTGTTGTTCCTTACAATTATCAACACAACCTGTTGTTGTTCCTTACAATTATCAACACAACCTGTGAATATTTTTCACTACTTGACACTACGTGTATACCTGAGGGCTTTCTTGTTATGACCAATCCCAGATGACATGCATGCTGAAAAACATAAACTTTCCTGCCACACTTCCACACTAGACTCCATCTTTTACACTGGTCAGCACCACATGTATTTTCATCCCCCCCCCCCCCCCCTCCAATGGAAATACTGGACTTACAGAGTCTGAGTCTTTGTCACAATTCTTCAAGACAATCAGTGTGACAGCTTCTGCTTAAATCAAAAAAGTTGGATTTCGCGCATCTCTTTCTACCATGTTGGAAACGCAGTGTAAACATGGCTGCTCAGTAACAAGCTGAAGCCCAGTCGACAACACCTACATAATTATGGAATGTGGTCTAAAGGAAGCAATCCATGTAAAAGTGACTACACTTTTAATTCCAACTGTTATCTTACACGAAAGCCGCTGAAAACATCTATAAAATGTTGTGAACTTGTGACGGCAGCCAAGTGTCATCACGACTTGAACAGAAGTACAAAGTGTCAGCATCCTGGTATCTTCAAGACTCCAATGAGTTAAAAGCTGCGAGGTGCGGCGCTTAAGACTGTTCAGGCACAGGCTGCGATGTCCACACAGAGCAGAATGAGTTAAACTTCACTAGCACTGTGACAATGAATTACGACAACAAAGAATCACCACACAGCCACAAGTGTTATTTCCATTGTATGTGAATGTCACACAAGACAGACGGTAGAAATAAGGTCGTCAACACAGTACATGTACATGACGGGTGAAGTTACCCGTCAATCAGACAGACAGGTAAGTACACACAGGTGCTAACAACAACCATCTCTGTCCATATCATAGCTTGGTGCTGAACGACTTCAGAAAACAAGTTGGTTAATTAACATAACCTGATGCATATGCAAAAAATCTAAAGAAAACAAAAGGGTTAATTAACATAGCCTAGTACATATACAAATGCTCTAGAAAAAAACAAGTTGGTTAATTAACATAACCTGATGCATATGCAAAAAATCTAAAGAAAACAAAAGGGTTAATTAACATAGCCTAGTACATATACAAATGCTCTAGAAAAAAACAAGTTGGTTAATTAACAAAACCTGATGCATATGCAAAAAATCTAAAAAAACAAAAGGTTAATTAACATAGCCTAGTACATATACAAATGCTCTAGAAAAAAACAAGTTGGTTAATTAACACAGCCCGAAGCATAATGCAGTTTGCCTTGTGCATATGCAAATGTTCTCAATAAAACCAATTGGTTAATGAACACAGCCTGGTGCATAATGCTAATGCTTTGAAGAAAATAAGTAGGTTATTAACACAGTCTTGTGCATATGCAAACAAACTGAACCATTTAGAATGTAAACACTCAGCGAGAATACTGCGTATACATACATCCTCTGAGTTAAATAATTCTGTCATGTCACGACATCCTAACGGCCTACACCAGCTTGGTACAAAATATACTACATGAAACACTTGTGATTCTACACATATCACACAAGACAGTTCTATGCATTTGAAAGTAACATTACATGTCATTTACAAGCAATGATATCGCTGTTCATTTAAAACAAAACCAGTCCCACCAACTACCACTTCGTCCCATGAAATGGCAGAATAAGATTACAAAACGTATGACATTCACCACAGCCACAGTCCCCCATCTACATCCATGACCACTACATCCCTCAAACCACCAGAACACAAGAACAAAAGGTGTGGACAGACAGACATAATAGTGAATACAACCAAAGACCCCATCTATGACCAGTACATTCCTTATTGTTGTTTAAAGCCCAGCCGACTGCATACAACCACATCAGGGCTATAACCACTTCAAAACATACACAATTTCAACAGGTTAAAAAAAAGAAAAGAAAATTAAGTACACATATTAATGCATTTGTGTACATGATCTAAGGACATGCCCCTGGCGCTGACCACTCTGTCCAATTTATCGCACAGGGGATTTAAAAAACACAACTGAATACAAATTTAAGCATTCCTAAGGACACCAAAACATATAAAAACGGGCATAATTTACCTAAAACTGCTTCCGCTTATCTCACCTCCCTAGAGCCAAAAATGCACTTAATACATGTACCCAATTATCAATCCAAAGAAAAAGTACGTAAGACTTTATCGAACATATACAGATGAATGGACCAGCACAGCAGAAAATGATATGAAGAAATGACAGAAAGCAAAAGAACAAGGCAGAAACAAAGACAGTGACGGAAAAGAGGAAATTTCTAGCACAGAATTTCCAGAAGATGCGGATACTTTTTATAATGAAGGAGCCCCATCCCTTAAAACACCAGGATAAGAACAACAGGTATAAACAGACATAATAGTGAATACAACCAAAGACCCCATCTGATGACCACCACACCCCTTAAAACACCAGAATAAGAACAACAAGTATAAATCGATATAATAATGAACAAAACCAAAGACCTCACCAACAACTACTGCACCCTGTAAAACACCATGACAAGATACGAACACAGAACACACAGGGAACTGACCACAGCCAAGGCAGGACAAGACATACAGGACTCTGTGTTACACATCTCAGTGTGACTATGACAGTGTTATACAGTCTGTGGACTTGTGTGTGACTAGGACAGTGTTATAACAGTCTGTGTGTGACTAGGACAGTGTTATACAGTCTGTGTGTGACTAGGACAGTGTATATACAGTGTGTGTGTGACTAAGACAGTGTTATACAGTCTGTGTGTGACTAGGACAGTGTTATAAGTCTGTGGACTTGTGTGTGACTATGGACAGTGTTATAACAGTCTGTGCTGTGTGGTGACTATGACAGTGTTATACAGTCTGTGTGTGACTAGGACAGTGTTTATACAGTCTGTGTGTGACTAGGACAGTGTTATACAGTCTGTGTGTGACTAGGACAGTGTTATACAGTCTGTGTGTGACTAGGACAGTGTTATACAGTCTGTGTGTGACTAGGACAGTGTTATAAGTCTGTGTGTGACTAGGACAGTGTTATATACAGTCTGTGTGTGACTAGGACAGTGTTTATACAGTCTGTGTGTGACTAGGACAGTGTTATAACAGTCTGGACTGTGTGTGACTAGGACAGTGTTATACAGTATCTGTGTGTGACTAGGACAGTGTTATACATTCTGTGTGTGACTAGGACAGTGTTATACAGTCTGTGGACTGTGTGTGTGACTATGACAGTGTTATACAGTCTGTGACTCGTGTGTGACTATGACAGTGTTATACAGTCATGGACTAGTTGTGACTAGGACAGTGTTAATACAGATGGCTGTGTGTGTGACTATGACAGTGTTATAATCGTACTGGGGTGTGACTAGGACAGTGTTATACAGTCTGTGGACTTGTGTTGACTATGGACAGTGTTATACACGGGACTGTGTGTGACTAGGACAGTGTTATACAGTCTGTGTGTGTGACTAGGACAGTGTTGTACACGTCTGTGTGTGACTAGGACAGTGTTATACAGTCTGTGTGTGACTAGGACAGTGTTATACAGTCTTGGACTGTGTGTGTGACTAGGACAGTGTTATACAGTCTGTGAGACTCGTGTGTGTGACTAGGACAGTTACAGTTACTACAGTCTGTGTGTGACTAGACAGTGTTATAACAGCTACTGTGTGTGAACTAGGACAGTGTTATACAGATCTGTGTGTGACTAGGACAGTGTTATCCCAGTTGTGAGACTCACACAGTTGTGTGGACTATGACAGTGTTATAACAGTCCTGTGGACTGGAATGTACTCAGACAGTGTTAACAGTCTGTGACGTGTGTGTGACTATGACAGTGTTATACAGTCTGTGTGTGACTAGGACAGTGTTATACAGTACTGTGTGTGACTAGGACAGTGTTATACAGTCTGTGTCTGTGTGTGTACTAGGACAGTGTTATACAGTCTGTGTGTGACTAGGACAGTGTTATACAGTCTGTGTGTGACTAGGACAGTGTTATATACAGTCTGTGTGTGACTAGGACAGTGTTATACAGTCTGTGTGTGACTAGGACAGTGTTATACAGTCTGTGTGTGACTAGGACAGTGTTATACAGTCTGTGGACTGTGTGTGTGACTATGACAGTGTTATACAGTCTGTGGACTCTGTGTGTGACTAGGACAGTGTTATACAGTCTGTGTGTGTACTATGACAGTGTTATACAGTCTGTGGACTGTGTGTGTGACTAGGACAGTGTTATACAGTCTGTGGACTGTGTGTGACTATGACAGTGTTATACAGTCGTGGACTATGTGTGTGACTAGGACAGTGTTATACAGTTGTGGACTCTGTGTGTGACTATGACAGTGTTATACAGTCGTGGACTGTGTGTGTGACTAGGACAGTGTTATACAGTCTGTGGACTCTGTTGTGACTATGACAGTGTTATACAGTCGTGGACTGTGTGTGTGACTAGGACAGTGTTATACAGCTGTGGACTGTGTGTGTGACTAGGACAGTGTTTACAGTCTGTGGACTGTGTTGTGACTAGGACAGTGTTATACAGTTCTGTGTGTGACTAGGACAGTGTTATACAGTCTGTGGACTGTGTGTTGACTAGGACAGTGTTATACAGTCTGTGGACCTGTGTGTGTGACTAGGACAGTGTTATACAGTCTGTGGACTCTGTGTGTGTGACTAGACAGTGTTATACAGTCTGTGGACTTGTGTGTGTGACTAGGACAGTGTTATACAGTCGGTGGACTGTGTGTGTGACTAGGACAGTGTTATACAGTCTGTGGACTCTGTGTGTGTGACTAGGACAGTGTTATACAGTCTGTGGACTTGTGTGTGACTATGACAGTGTTATACAGTCTGTGTGTGATAGACAGTGTTATACAGTCTGGTGTGACTAGGACAGTGTTATACAGTCTGGTGGACTGTGTGTGTGACTAGGACAGTGTTATACAGTCTGTGACTGTGTGTGAGACTAGGACAGTGTTATACAGTCTGTGGACTCGTGTGTGTGACTAGGACAGTGTTATACAGTCTGTGGACTGTGTGTGTGTGACTATGGACAGTGTTATACAGTCTGGGGACTGTGTGTGTACTAGGACAGTGTTATACAGTCTGTTGTGTGACTAGGACAGTGTTATACAGTCTGTGGACTGTGTGTGTGACTAGGACAGTGTTATACCGTCTGTGGACTTGTGGTGTGACTAGGACAGTGTTATACAGTCTGTGTGTGTGGACTAGGACAGTGTTATACAGTCTGTGGACTCTGTGTGTGACTAGGACAGTGTTATACAGTCTGTGGGACTATGTGACAGTAGTTTATACAGTCGTGACTTGTGTGTGACTATGACAGTGTTATACAGTCTGTGGACCTGTGTGTGTGACTATGACAGTGTTATACAGTCTGTGGACTGTGTGTGTGACTATAGGACAGTGTTATACAGTCTGTGGACTCTGTGGTGACTATGACAGTGTTATACAGTCTGTGTGTGACTATGACAGTGTTATACAGTCTGTGGACTGTGTGTTGACTATGACAGTGTTATACAGTCTGTGGACTGTGTGTGTGACTAGGACAGTGTTATACAGTCTCTGTGTGACTAGGACAGTGTTATACAGTCTGTGGACAGTTCGTGTGTGACTAGGACAGTGTTATACAGTCTGTGTGTGACTAGGACAGTGTTATACAGTCTGTGGACTCTGTGTGTGACTAGGACAGTGTTATACAGTCTGGATGTGTGACTAGACAGTGTTATACAGTCTGTGGACTCTGTGTGTGTGACTAGACAGTGTTATACAGTCTGTGGACTCTGTGTGTGTGACTAGGACAGTGTTATACAGTCTGTGGACTCTGTGTGTGACTATGACAGTGTTATACAGTCTGTGGACTGTGTGTGTGACTAGGACAGTGTTATACAGTCTGTGGACTGTGTGTGTGACTAGGACAGTGTTATACAGTCTGTGTGTGACTATGACAGTGTTATACAGTCTGTGGACTCTGTGTGTGTGACTATGACAGTGTTATACAGTCTGTGGACTGTGTGTGTGACTAGACAGTGTTATACAGTCTGTGGACTAGGGACAGTGTTATACAGTCTGTGTGTGACTAGGACAATGTTATACAGTCTGTGGACTCTGTGTACACATCTCAGTGTGACTATGACAGTGTGACTAGGATCCATCCCCTTCCTTCATGATCCATCCCCTTCCATCATGATCCATCCCCTTCCTTCAAGATCCATCCCCTTCCTTCATGATCCATCCCCTTCCTTCAAGATCCATCCCCTTCCTTCATGATCCATCCCCTTCCTTCATGATCCATCCCCTTCCTTCAGGATCATCCCCTTCCTTCAGGATCCATCCTCTTCCTTCAGGATCCATCCCCTTCCTTCATGATCCATCCCCTTCCTTCATGATCCATCCTCTTCCTTCATGATCCATCCCCTTCCTTCATGATCCATCCCCTTCCTTCAGGATCCATCCCCTTCCTTCAGGATCCATCCCCTTCCTTCAGATCCATCCCCTTCCTTCAATCAAACAAAGAAAGGATGGTTGGGACAGAAGGACTCCAACAAATACACTGTGACCAGTGATCACTACATGGGCAAAGTCCACAAGACTCACAACAAATACACAGTGACCAGTGATCACTACATGGGGCAAAGTCCACAAGGACTCACAATACACTGTGACCAGTCATCACTACATGGGACAACGTCCACAAGGACTCACAACAAATACACTGTGACCAGTGATCACTACATGGGGCAAAGTCCACAAGGACTCACAACAAATACACTGTGACCAGTGATCACTACATGGGACAAAGTCCACAAGGACTCACAATACACTGTGACCAGTCATCACTACATGGGGCAAAGTCCACAAGGACTCACAACAAATACACTGTGACCAGTCATCACTACATGGGACAAAGTCCACAAGGACTCACAACAAATACACTGTGACCAGTCATCACTACATGGGGCAAAGTCCACAAGGACTCACAATACACTGTGACCAGTGATCACTACACGGGGCAAAGTCCACAAGGACTCACAACAAATACACTGTGACCATGATCACTACATGGGGCAAAGTCCACAAGGACTCACAACAAATACACTGTGACCATGATCACTACATGGGGCAAAGTCCACAAGGACTCACAATACACTGTGACCAGTGATCACTACACGGGGCAAAGTCCACAAGGACTCACAACAAATACACAGTGACCAGTGATCACTACATGGGGCAAAAGTCCACAAGGACTCACAATACACTGTGACCAGTGATCACTACATGGGGCAAAGTCCACACAGTACACATGACTGTTGTTGTATTACAAAATGACTGTTGATGGATGCACACACTGACTGTTGATGGATGTACAAGGTTGTGGATGTGCACACTGACTGTTGATGATGTACAAATTGTTGATGGATGTACACACTGACTGTTGATGATGTACAAGTTGTTGATGGATGTACACACTGACTGTTGATGGATGTACAAGTTGTTGATGGATGTACACACTGACTGTTGATGGATGTACAAATTGTTGATGGATGTACACACTGACTGTTGATGGATGTACAAGTTGTTGATGGATGTACACACTGACTGTTGATGGATGTACAAATTGTTGATGGATGTACACACTGACTGTTGATGGATGTACAAATTGTTGATATATGTACACACTGACATTTGTTGATGTACACAGACTGTTGATGGATGTACAAACTGATGGATGTACAAGTTGACTGTTGTTGATGTACACACTGACTGTTGTTGATGTACACACTGACTGTTGTTGATGTACACACAGACTGTTGTTGATGTACACACAGACTGTTGTTGATGTACACACAGACTGTTGTTGATGTACACACAGACTGTTGTTGATGTACACACAGACTGTTGTTGATGTACACACTGACTGTTGTTGATGTACACACTGACTGTTGTTGGATGTACACACACAGATTGTTCACTTGTCATAGAGACACACAGCCAACAGGTTGTGCACAACTGTGCGACAAGTAACCATGTCATTTCTATCTACCAAACACCATCTAAAAACACAAAGTCCCATTATGTCCATTAGTTATTCTGATATATCAATCCCTTCATCTCACTCTCCCTACATATATAGCAGCCTGCTCACTGCATAGACATGGACTCTCCTTCTGCCCACTAGCTGTATATATAAAGAAGGAAAATCTAAATCACACACACACACACACACACACACACACACACACACCACACACACACACACACACGTGTGTGTGTGTGTGTATATATATAATTATATCTACAACTAAACTAAACTACGCAGAACTCATATAATTTTACTATGATTCTACCCACAAAATCTGAATATGTTCAGCAAAATTCTACACAGAACTGTTACACTTAATTAAGTAAGATTGTACGCACAATTTGTACAGTTCAACACGATTCTACACAGAATCTGCCATGAGCTGACAGTAAACAGAGCCTGTATATTTCAACACAAGTCTATGCATATGCAGATTAATACTGTTCACAAATTGGTAAACAGAGCCTGTACATTTCAACACAAGTCTATGCATATGCAGATTAATACTTTTTACAGATTAATCAATACCAGTTTGCTGGCGGCTGTACAGGTGAAGTGAGCACTTGTCATGCAAATAAGGAAGAAAGGAACAGGTTACAACAGAGATGTGCATACAGGTCTGTACAAAAGCCGAGACAAAGACGGACAGCCTGAAGACAACCCAGACACACAGCGAAAAGACAGATACCTAGAGTCTGTGCTTACGCTGCACATCAACGCCTTCTGCCGCCTCAAGAGCTGGTGCTGCCCTCTGTTGTATTACACAACATCGGAGTCAGTGATGACCACACCACACAAAGACGCACATATTCTCATTTAACTAAATCATCGGGCTAAACGCTCATCCATGCAGACCAAGACTGCCCACACATACATCACTGAGCTAAAGGCTCATCCACACAGACCAAGACTGCCCACACATACATCACTGAGCTAAACGCTCATCCACACAGACCAAGACTGCCCACACATACATCACTGAGCTAAAGGTTCATCCACACAGACCAAGACTGCCCACACATACATCACTGAGCTAAAGGCTCATCCACACAGACCAAGACTGCCCACACATACATCACTGAGCTAAAGGCTCATCCACACAGACCAAGACTGCCCACACATACATCACTGAGCTAAACGCTCATCCACACAGACCAAGACTGCCCACACATACATCACTGAGCTAAAGGCTCATCCACACAGACCAAGACTGCCCACACATACATCACTGAGCTAAAGGCTCATCCACACAGACCAAGACTGCCCACACATACATCACTGAGCTAAACGCTCATCCACACAGACCAAGACTGCCCACACATACATCACTGAGCTAAAGGCTCATCCACACAGACCAAGACTGCCCACACATACATCACTGAGCTAAAGGCTCATCCACACAGACCAAGACATGCCACACATACATCACTGGCATAAAGGCTCATCCACACAGACCAAGATGCACACACACACTGACAAACGTCATCCACACAGACAAGACGCCCACACATACACACGACTAAAGCCATCACACACGACCAAGACAGCCCACACATACATCACTGGTAAAGGTCATCACACGACCAAGACTGCAACAACACGACGTGAAATAAAGGCTATCCACACGACCAAACTGCACACATACATCACTGAGCTAAAGGCTCATCCACACAGACCAAGACTGCCCACACATACATCACTGAGCTAAACGCTCATCCACACAGACCAAGACTGCCCACACATACATCACTGAGCTAAGGTTCATCCACACAGACCAAGACTGCCCACACATACATCACTGAGCTAAAGGCTCATCCACACAGACCAAGACAGCGCATATACACAACTGCATGAAGGCTCATCTACACAGACCAAGACAATGCACACACGCACACACACACCACACACACACACACACACACACACACACACACACACACACACACACATACACACACAACTATATCATTGGGCTAAAGGCTTATCCACACAGACCAAAGACAGTACACACATGAACACATAATTTACCTGGGGACTAGCAAGATTACATCATAAGACAAATAATCACAAGACTACATGGAGCTAAGGACATGTATTCACTGATCATATATTATTGGAATGTTTGTTATTAATGGAGATTTATAGATGACAGGCTTTACCGTGTATATTACTGGAATGTTTGTTATTAACGGAGATTTATAGACGACAGGCTTTACCGTGTATATTACTGGAATGTTTGTTATTAACGGAGATTTATAGACGACGGCTTTACGTGTATATTATTGGAATGTTTGTTATTAACGGAGATTTATAGCGACAGGCTTTACCGTGTATATTACTGGAATGTTTGTTATTAACGAAGATTTATAGACGACAGGCTTTACCGTGTATATTACTGGAATGTTTGTTATTAACGGAGATTTATAGACGACAGGCTTTACCGTGTATATTACTGGAATGTTTGTTATTAACGGAGATTTATAGACGACGGCTTTATCGTGTATATTATTGGAATGTTTGTTATTAACGGAGATTTATAGACGACAGGCTTTCCAGTTAGATTTTACAACTAACAATCCTTAGTCAGCACACAATAGCCTGTTGGTATAATACAATTGTCACTGTTTCCTTTGTTTTTTACTTGTTTTACAGTACAACTGGCTCACATGTCATGACCTGATTACAATGTATATCAAAAATACACTAACCTCAACTCTCTTAATTCTTCATCGTTTACACACAAAACACCTAACCCTAACCCTTTCAAACCTTAACCATTTACATGTAATACACCTGACTCACCTCTGTCAAACCTTGACCATTTACACCTAATCACCTGACTCACCTCTATCAAACCTTGACCATTTTACCTAATACACTGACCTCAGCTCTGTCAAACTTAACCATTATACCTAATACACTGACCTCAGCTCTGTCAAACCTTGACCATTTTTACCTAATACACCTGACTCACTCTGTCAACCGTACCATTTATACCTATACACCTGACCTAACTTGTCAACCTTAACCATTTATACCTAATACACCTGACTCACCTCTGTCAAACCTTGACCATTTATACCTAATACACTTTACCTCAGCTCTGTCAAACCTTGACCATTTATACCTAATACACCTGACTCACCTCTGTCAAACCTTAACCATTTACTACCTAGTACACCTGACCTCAACTCTGTCAAACCTTAACCATTTATACCTAATACACCTGACCTCAGCCCTGTCAAACCTTGACCATTTACACCTAATACACCTGATTAACCTCTGTCAAACCCTAACCATTTATACCTAATACACCTGACCTCAGCTCTGTCAAACCTTGACCATTTACAAGTAATACACCTGACTCACCTGTCAAACCTTACCATTTATACCTAATACACCTGACCTCAGCTCTGTCAAACCTTAACCATTTACACCTAATACACCTGACCTCAGCTCTGTCAAACCTTAACCATTTATACCTAATACACCTGACCTCAACTCTGTCAAACCTTAACCGTTTATACCTACTGTCAACCCAAACCATTTATACCTAATACACCTGACCTCAGCCCTGTCAAACCTGACCATTTATACCTAATACACCTGACCTCAGCCTGTCAAACCTTGACCATTTATACCTAATACACCTGACCTCAGCCCTGTCAAACCATGACCATTTTACCTAATACACCTGACCTCAGCTCTGTCAAACCTTGACCATTTAACCTAATACACCTGACCTCAGCCCTGTCAAACCTTGACCGTTTATACCTAATACACCTGACATCACTCTGTCAAACCTTAACCATTTATACCTAATACACCTGACCTCAACTCTGTCAAACCTTAAACCCGTTTATACCTACTGTCAAACCTTACCATTTATACCTAATACACCTGACCTCAGCCCTGTCAAACCTTGACCATTTATACCTAATACACCTGACCTCAGCTCTGTCAAACCTTGACCGTTTATACCTAATACACCTGACCTCAGCCCTGTCAAACCTTGACCATTTACACCTAATACACCTGACATCAGCTCTGTCAAACCTTGACCGTTTATACCTAATACACCTGACCTCAGCTCTGTCAAACCTTGACCGTTTATACCTAATACACCTGACTTCAGCTCTGTCAAACCTTGACCATTTATACCTAATACACCTGACCTCAGCTCTGTCAAACCTTAACCATTTAACCTAATACACCTGACCTCAGCTCTGTCAAACCTTAACCATTTATACCTAATACACCTGACCTCAACTCTGTCAAACCTTAACCGTTTATACCTACTGTCAAACCCTAACCATTTTATACCTAATACACCTGGCCTCAGCCCTGTCAAACCTGACCATTTATACCTAATACACCTGACCTCAGCCCTGTCAAACCTTGACCATTTATACCTAATACACCTGACCTCAGCCCTGTCAAACCATGACCATTTATACCTAATACACCTGACCTCAGCTCTGTCAAACCTTGACCATTTACACCTAATACACCTGACCTCAGCCTGTCAAACCTTGACCATTTATACCTAATACACCTGACATCACCTCTGTCAAACCTTAACCATTTATACCTAATACACCTGACCTAAACTCTGTCAAACCTTAACCGTTTATACCTACTGTCAAACCTTAACCATTTATACCTAATACACCTGACCTCAGCCTGTCAAACCTTGACCATTTAACCTAATACACCTGACCTCAGCTCTGTCAAACTTGACCGTTTATACCTAATACACCTGACCTCAGCCCTGTCAAACCTTGACCTTTAACCTAATACACCTGACATCAGCTCTGTCAAACCTTGACCGTTTATACCTAATACACCTGACCTCAGCTCTGTCAAACCTTGACCGTTTATACCTAATACACCTGACTTCACCCTCTGTCAAACCTTGACCATTTAACCTAATACACCTGACCTCAGCTCTGTCAAACTTGACCATTTACACCTAATACACCTGACCTCAGCTCTGTCAAACCTTGACCATTTACACCTAATACACCTGACCTCAGCCTGTCAAACCTTGAACCATTTATACCTAATACACCTGACCTCAGCTCTGTCAAACCTTAACCACTTATACCTGATACACCTGACCTCATCTCTGTCAAACCGTGACCATTTATACCTGATACACCTGACCTCAGCTCTGTCAAACCTTGACCATTTATACCTAATACGTGTGACCTCAGCTCTGTCAAACCTTAACCACTTACACCCAATATACAGTTTGGATGAATGAGGCGATAGTGTTGTCAGATGAAATTCAGGTCCACAGATGAAAGCCAAAACAACCAAACAGTACCAACAACAGAAGGGATTACACAGGCCACAGGGACCAGACCTTTGATCCCATCTTACTACTACTTCATAGGCCTGCTTGGCGCAGAGGTTGAGCACTGCCTTCCTTTCTACCTGTACCACTCTGCATGGGTGACAGTCACACCTGGAGAACTTTACTGTGGTCTACCAGCTGTGAAAGGGTACCTGACTTTCTTCACTGTCACAGAAGGTAAAGCAACAAGGGAGAGAGGAGGACACAGCCCTTATGACGCTGGCCCCAAGAAAAGCTGAGGTCTTTCTACCATCTCACCCCTCGATCACCTCATAAGTATGGGAAAACTTTTGCATATTTTTCAGATAAGGGTCTGAATTCTGTCCACAACAGATGTGTTTGAGTTCTAGTGTTACAACTAAGGGCTACGTTACAGCTACAGCTACTGCCACAACAACAAAGCTGGCTGCCTGGCTCAGCAGACAAGAGCCATGGATTCAAAATGTGATATCATGGGTTCAGTCCCTGCCCACAACATCAAAACTGGCCTGTTCACTGCCCATCTTCCTGCTGGTGTCAGCTTAGTGTTTCATGAACCGCTATCCCTTCTCCTACTTCCAGACTTCAACAGCACACAGGGTTCACACAGGCTCAGAAAGATTCTGCCTGATGACTGCCACAACACTTGGATGGAGCACATATGGAACTGTATACACGCACTGAATTCTTCCTGAGTGGTGGGAGTTAGGAGTTTGTTCACTTGGGATTGATTGCACTCAGACAATTACAGGAAGCTGGTGGACAGGGTAAGGGAGTGAAAGAGTTAAGTTATTGTTTTACTGTCATGACTGACAATGCAGAAAGCTGGTGGACAGAGTAAGGGAGTGAAAGAGTTAAGTTATTGTTTTACTGTCGTGGCTGACAATGCAGAAAGCTAGTGGACAGGGTGAGAGAGTCAGAGGGTTAAACTCAAGGCATCAGATTTTGAGTCCAGACTCATATCCTAGCTGAACCCACAATGTCTGCGTTATGAACGTAGTGCTCTAACAACTCCACTAACCTGTTACAACTATGTGTGTGTCCACTATAAAACTGGGGTATAAGGCCTATAGTGTTACAACAGACCTCCGTACGACTGGCTTTACCTTCTGTTTCTTAATTCCCTCATACATAACATTCAAACAAATTACTGTTAATTGTCTCAATATTTTTAGTGCCATAAACAAACAATACACACTAACATTTATGAGAAACAAAATACATTTATTCATTTTATATCCTGTACTTCTGATTTCACTTTTTTTCCCCTCAAACTATGCAGCCTGCGCTACGAACTGAAAAGTGGAGTATAGTTTTCAACTGTCAAAGCAAAGCATGACACAATATTACAGATAATGAACTATGTGAAAGCAAAGTAGTCAACTATGCGGACTGCAGTCTAGGGACAAAGTTACTAACACTGCTTACAGTGAAAACACACAGCACACTGTAACTGGTCTAACACCTGAGCAGGAAAAGCTTACTTCATAAAACAGGTCAGCTGGTTTACGGACAGCTGGTGGAACTAAGTGTAAGCCAGTGGTTTTGAACATTTAACACACAGATACTTTGTGAAACTCTGAAGACACAAGATGAAAGACATTTACAATGGAAGAGACCATTTGAAGAAAAATACAAATGTAACAGAAAATGAAAATAATAAAATAAAGAAATAAAAACCCAAGATGGCCAAAACACAGTCTCCTTTTCTTGGCACCATAATCCACGGACTACTGTCAACCCCTGTGTTCAACTTTATAATCCACATTGTCAACCCCTGTGTTCAACGTTAAAATCAGTTTTGTCAACCCCTGTGTTCAACTTTATAATCCACATTGTCAACCCCTGTGTTCAACTTTATAATCCACATTGTCAACCCCTGTGTTCAACTTTATAATCCACATTGTCAACCCCTGTGTTCAACTTTATAATCCACATTGTCAACCCTGTGTTCAACTTTATAATCCACATTGTCAACCCCTGTGTTCAACTTTATAATCCACATTGTCAACCCCTGTGTTCAACTTTATAATCCACAATGTCAACCCCTGTGTTCAACTTTATAATCCACACTGTCAACCCCTGTGTTCAACTTTATAATCCACACTGTCAACCCCTGTGTTCAACTTTATAATCCACACTGTCAACCCCTGTGTTCAACTTTATAATCCACATTGTCAACCCCTGTGTTCAACTTTATAATCCACGTTGTCAATCCCTGTATTCACCGTTATAATCCACATTGTCAATCCCTGTGTTCAACTTTATAATCCACGTTGTCAATCCCTGTATTCACCGTTATAATCCACATTGTCAATCCCTGTGTTCAACTTTATAATCCACGTTGTCAATCCCTGTATTCACCGTTATAATCCACATTGTCAATCCCTGTGTTCAACTTTATAATCCACATTGTCAATCCCTGTGTTCACCTTATAATCCACATTGTCAATCCCTGTGTTCAACTTTATAATCCACAGTCAATCCCTGTATTCACCGTTATAATCCACATTGTCAACCCTGTGTTCAACTTTATAATCCACATTGTCAACCCCTGTGTTCACCGTTATAATCCACGTTGTCAATCCCTGTGTTCAACTTTATAATCCACATTGTCAACCCTGTATTCACCGTTATAATCCACGTTGTCAATCCCTGTATTCACCTTTATAATCCGTTTGTCAACCCCAACGTTATCCAGTCTATGGCCAAACTTCACATTCAGTCTATGGCCAAACTTCACATCCAGTCTATGGCCAAACTTCACATCCAGTCCATGGCCAAACTTCACATCCAGTCCATGGCCAAACTTCACATCCAGTCTATGGCCAAACTTCACATCCAGTCTTATGGCCAAACTTCACATCCAGTCTATGGCCAAACTTCACATCCAGTCTATGGCCAAACTTCACATTCAGTCTATGGCCAAACTTCACATCCAGTCCATGCCAAACTTCACATCAGTCCATGGCCAAACTTCACATCCAGTCTATGGCCAAACTTCACATCCAGTCCATGGCCAAACTTCACATCCAGTCCATGGCCAAACTTCACATCCAGTCCATGGCCAAACTTCACATCCAGTCCATGGCCAAACTAAGGCCAAACTTCACATCCAGTCCATGGCCAACTTCACATCCAGTCCATGGCCAAACTTCACATTCAGTCTATGGCCAAACTTCACATCCAGTCTATGGCCAAACTTCACATCCAGTCTATGGCCAAACTATGGCCAAACTTCACATCCAGTCTATGGCCAAACTTCACATCCAGTCTATGGCCAAACTATGGCCAAACTTCACATCCAGTCTATGGCCAAACTTCACATCCAGTCCATGGCCAAACTATGGCCAAACTTCACATCCAGTCTATGGCCAAAACTATGGCCAAACTTCACATCCAGTCTATGGCCAAACTTCACATCCAGTCCATGGCCAAACAATATGGCCAAACTTCACATCCAGTCTATGGCCAAACTTATGGCCAAACTTCACATCCAGTCCATGGCCAAACTTCACATCCAGTCCATGGCCAAACTTCACATCCAGTCCATGGCCAAACTTCACATCCAGTCCATGGCCAAACTTCACATCCAGTCCATGGCCAAACTTCACATCCAGTCCATGGCCAAACTTCACATCCAGTCCATGGCCAAACTTCACATCCAGTCTATGGCCAAACTATGGCCAAACTTCACATCCAGTCCATGGCCAAACTTCACATCCAGTCCATGGCCAAACTTCACATCCAGTCCATGGCCAAACTTCACATCCAGTCCATGGCCAAACTTCACATCCAGTCCATGGCCAAACTTCACATCCAGTCCATGGCCAAACTTCACATCCAGTCCTATGGCCAAACTTCACATCCAGTCCATGGCCAAACGTCACATCCAGTCCATGGCCAAACTTCACATCCAGTCTATGGCCAAACTTCACATCCAGTCCATGGCCAAACTTCACATCCAGTCCATGGCCAAACTTCACATCCAGTCTATGGCCAAACTTCACATCCAGTCCATGGCCAAACTTCACATTCAGTCTATGGCCAAACTTCAAATCCAGTCCATGGCCAAACTTCACATCCAGTCTATGGCCAAACTTCACATCCAGTCTATGGCCAAACTTCACATCCAGTCTATGGCCAAACTTCACATCCAGTCCATGGCCAAACTTCACATCCAGTCCATGGCCAAACTTCACATCCAGTCCATGGCCAAACTTCACATCCAGTCTATGGCCAAACTTCACATCCAGTCTATGGCCAAACTTCACATCCAGTCTATGGCCAAACTTCACATCCAGTCCATGGCCAAACTTCACATCCAGTCTATGGCCAAACTATGGCCAAACTTCACATCCAGTCCATGGCCAAACTTCACATCCAGTCTATGGCCAAACTTCACATCCAGTCCATGGCCAAACTTCACATCCAGTCTATGGCCAAACTTCACATTCAGTCTATGGCCAAACTTCACATCCAGTCCATGGCCAAACTTCACATCCAGTCCATGGCCAAACTTCACATCCAGTCTATGGCCAAACTATGGCCAAACTTCACATCCAGTCCATGGCCAAACTTCACATCCAGTCTATGGCCAAACTTCACATCCAGTCCATGGCCAAACTTCACATCCAGTCTATGGCCAAACTTCACATCCAGTCTATGGCCAAACTTCACATCCAGTCCTATGGCCAAACTTCACATCCAGTCTATGGCCAAACTTCACATCCAGTCTATGGCCAAACTTCACATCCAGTCTATGGCCAAACTTCACATCCAGTCTATGGCCAAACTTCACATCCAGTCTATGGCCAAACTTCACATCCAGTCTATGGCCAAACTTCACATCCGTCTAGGCCTATTGGCCAAACTTCACATCCAGTCTATGGCCAAACTTCACATCCAGTCTATGGCCAAACTTCACATCCAGTCTATGGCCAAACTATGGCCAAACTTCACATCCAGTCTATGGCCAAATACATCAGTGGCCAAACTTCACATCCAGTCTATGGCCAAACTATGGCCAAACTTCACATCCAATCCATGGCCAAACTATGGCCAAACTCACATCCAATCCTATGGCCAAACTATGGCCAAACTTCACATCCAATCCATGGCAATATGGCCAAACTTCAATCATCTGGCCAAACTATGGCCAACTTCACATCCAATCCATGGCCAAACTATGGCCAAACTTCACATCCAATCCATGGCCAACTATGGCCAAACTTCACATCCAATCCATGGCCAAACTATGGCCAAACTCACATCCAACCCATGGCCAAACTATGGCCAAACTTCACATCCAGTCCCATTGGCCAAACTTCACATCCAGTCTATGGCCAAATACTATGGCCAAACTTCACATCCAGTCTATGGCCAAACTATGGCCAAACGTCACATCCAGTCTATGTGCCAAACTATGCCAATCAAGTTCACATATTATGCACACAAACAACGTACACACCGCCTTGTGCAACTGAACACACCATCAGTTGTCACATTACACAAACACGTACACACAGAGACGCCTTTGTCAATCTGAATCATCCCAGACTTTCTTTTCATTACAGAAAAATAAGCTTAAAAATTAATTCAGGGGATACGTATCAGCAGCTGATCAAAAAAAAAAATTCAAGACCATAAAAGAATTACACAATTACACACACAAAACAAACATAAAAAATGAAAAGCAAAGAAACAAGTATACAGGAGATATCAAAGAAATACCTGAACCATACAAAATCAAAACACACACAGATACAATGGAGGTAAAATGGTGATATGATAATAATGTGAAGATAAAACAGACAATCAATACAAGATGAACACAGCAAAACCAAATCCTTACAGAGTCCTTACACACACAGCACCCAGCAACCACAACCACACTGCACTGCACTCCACAAAACTCAGCTACCTCTCACACAAACCTTTGTTACCTGCCACCCATATCACACCGCATTCACCCCTATCTATCCCTACTGCCACACACATCATCCACATCACTTCACATCCACCCCTTCCACACCCAACATAAACATCCACCTGCTTCCTACCCACATCCATTCACACTTCACACCTCTCCTTTCGCTGTCACACTATGACACTAACAGGTTGTCATAGTGTCCAAGCTGCAATATGCACACACACACACACACACACAACGCACGACACGCAACGCACGCAGCATGTGCACACACACGCGCGTGTACATGCACATGCACACACACGCACACACACAGTGACACACTCACCTGGAGGTGGGGGTGGTGGGGGAGCGGCAGGTGCTGCTGGAGAAGTGGGACTTGTTGGAGATGTCGGAGATGTCGGGGACGTTGGAGACATTGGTTCTGTCACGTCCCTTTCTCCATTCTCCAAGGCTTTCTGGAAAAGAAAGACGCTAGTGTCGGTGACGACGGTTTACAAGGTGATGTACCGCCTGTCCTGTGTTCCTGGGCTACAACTTTCCTACGTGCTGGTAGATACGTACATGTGTGGGTTGATGTTCATGTCTGGTTGTTCAGACAGCCATGTCCTCCACAATACTCTCTTCACAGGGGTGTGCACTGCTCGCTGGCCACCAAACACCATCACGGCTTACGGCTTACAGAATCTTTAACCCTTTGACTCCCGCACCCTCTCCATCAGCATCCTGCATTGTCAACCACGTTAGCAAAACAAAAACTTAACCCTTTGACTCCCTCTCCCTATCCACCAGCTTCCTGCAGGAAGCTTGGTGTATAGGTAAGGGAGTCAAAGGATTAAGTTTCTGCAGTTGGTGGATAGGGTGAGGGAGTCAAAGGATTAAGTTTTTGCAGTTGGTGGATAGGGTGAGGGAGTCAAAGGGGTTAACATACGTTTCATGTTCTGCATTATTATACACATGAAGACTGTCAGGCATAAGCAGGTGTGCACAAAGTTTTTTCTTTCTAGTCTTTTTTTTTTTCTCTCACTAAACTTGATTTTTAATTACACTGCAGCTGTGAGCTGAAATGCTGACAATTCACAGCTTGCTTACAGTACACACATCACTGTACTGTACAAGATGTACAGATCTGAGCCATAGTACTTACAGTCTGACAGTTACAGTATAACAGCTTGCTTACAGTACACACATCACTGTACTGTACAAGATGTACAGATCTGAGCCATAATACTTACAGTCTGACAGTTACAGTATAACAGCCTGCTTACAGTACACATATCACTGTACTGTACAAGATGTACAGATCTGAGCCATAGTACTTACAGTCTGACAGTTACAGTATAACAGCCTGCTTACAGTACACATATCACTGTACTGTACAAGATGTACAGATCTGAGCCATAGTACTTACGCTTACAGTCTGACAGTTACAGTATAACAGCCTGCTTACAGTACACATATCACTGTACTGTAGTATTGGTATCTGTTAACAAGCATACAGGTTTGTATCTTGTACTAGTATTGATATCAGTCTGTTAACAACATACAGGCTTGTATCTTGTACTAGTATTGATATCACTGTTAACAACATACAGGTTTGTATCTTGTACTAGTATTGATATCACTGTTAACAACATACAGGTATGTATCTTGTACTAGTATTGATATCACTGTTAACAACATACAGGTTTGTATCTTGTACTAGTATTGATATCAGTCTGTTAACAACATACAGGTTTGTATCTTGTACTAGTATTGATATCACTGTTAACAACTTACAGGTTTGTATCTTGTACTAGTATTGATATCAGTCTGTTAACAACATACAGGTTTGTATCTTGTACTAGTATTGATATCACTGTTAACAACTTACAGGTTTGTATCTTGTACTAGTATTGATATCACTGTTAACAACTTACAGGTTTGTATCTTGTACTAGTATTGATATCACTGTTAACAACTTACAGGTTTGTATCTTGTACTAGTATTGATATCAGTCTGTTAACAACTTACAGGTTTGTATCTTGTACTAGTATTGATATCACTGTTAACAACATACAGGTTTGTATCTTGTACTAGTATTGATATCACTGTTAACAACATACAGGTTTGTATCTTGTACTAGTATTGATATCACTGTTAACAACTTACAGGTTTGTATCTTGTACTAGTATTGATATCACTGTTAACAACATACAGGTTTGTATCTTGTACTAGTATTGATATCAGTCTGTTAACAACTTACAGGTTTGTATCTTGTACTAGTATTGATATCAGTCTGTTAACAACATACAGGTTTGTATCTTGTACTAGTATTGATATCAGTCTGTTAACAACTTACAGGTTTGTATCTTGTACTAGTATTGATATCAGTCTGTTAACAACATACAGGTTTGTATCTTGTACTAATATTGATATCAGTCTGTTAACAACATACAGGTTTGTATCTTGTACTAGTATTGATATGTTGTTGTTGTTGTCTTGAGCAATTTGTTTATCCACTGCCGGCCTGCAAAGACAGTCACAGCTTCACCAGTGCCCCGTTGGCCAGCATTACCTGTTTCCACCTCCCACGACGAGGACGAGCACAAGACACACAGTCCCGGTTCACCCCCAGCCACCCAGACCACTCAGAACCTACCATCCTAGAGAGTGAAGTAAAAAAAGCAGTGAAGACCAGTCCTAAAGGCAAGGCAGCTGGAGTCGACGGCATAACAACTGAAGCCATCCATGTGTGCGGTGAAACCGGAATTCAGTGGCTCATCACCATCTTTCAGAAAGCTTGGGAGGAGAGAAAAGTACCAGAAGACTGGCAAAATGCAATAGTGGTGCCAATATGGAAGAAGAAGGGCAGCAAGAAAGACTGCAGTACCTACAGAGGCATATCACTACTCAGCCATGTAGGGAAAATGTACGCAAAGATCCTGGAGCAGCGCACTCGAGCGAAAACAGAACATCTCCTCAGTGACGCCCAATTTGGCTTCAGAAAAGGAAGAGGGTGCACCGATGCAATCTTCGCACTCCGACAACTGTGCGAGAGGGCGATTGAATATGACCGAGATCTCCATCTTGTATTCGTTGATCAAGAAAAGGCCTTTGATCGAGTCAACAGAGACAAGCTATGGAAGGTCCTCGAGCAGTACGACATCAAGGGCCAGCTGCTAGACAACATTCGGGCCATCTACGCCAACAGCAGGAGTGCAGTCCGCACCGCCAGTGGAACATCTGACTGGTTCCCAGTGACATCGGGAGTAAGGCAGGGCTGTAATCTCTCCCCTCTTCTCTTCGTGATCTATATGGATCAGATTACGAAGGAGGCAAACCCAGACCCTGAGGCACTCAATGAACTCATGTTTGCGGACGACCAAGCAATGGTGAACAATGACAAGATACAGCTACAGGAGCACACAGACCAGCTCAATGAAAGCTGCGAGACATATGGCATGAAGATCAGCGTCAGCAAGACCGAGGTCATGACTGTCAGTAAGAGACCAAACAAACTGGATATCAACATCAACGGAACCCAGTTGAAGCAAGCCAGTGAATTTAAATACCTGGGCAGCATCTTCACTGAAAATGGCAAACTAGACAGAGAAATCGAGACCAGATGCCAGAAAGCCAACGCAGTCAGCTACCAACTTGCCCCTCTCCTGAAACACCCCAGCATTCCCACCAGCACTAAGGCGAAACTCATCAACGCCATTTTTCTACCAACGCTGACATACCAGTGCCAGACATGGTCCCTAACTAAAGTCCTCGAGAGAAA
Organism: Monoplex corrugatus; assembly: GCA_030674185.1. NCBI lineage: Eukaryota > Metazoa > Mollusca > Gastropoda > Littorinimorpha > Ranellidae > Monoplex > Monoplex corrugatus. Next base: position 2,955,914 of record CM060312.1, on the reverse strand, counting down.
ACTGGTCACCTGTGAAATGAAACGCTTGAGGAAAGCAGTAAACAAGACAAGGCGGGACAAGATCAGAAATGAGGTGATACGAGACATGGTAGGAGCAACACCAATCCTACAACACATCGAACATATGAGGATCAAGTGGTTCGGACCCTCACACGTATGCCCCTAAACCATCCAGCTCTTCGGGCATACAACACCAGATACTCTGGCTGGAGAGCCAGAAGAAGACCAAGACGACGATGGAGCGACTCCATGACAGACACCCTCAGAGCTCACGAGATGTCCCTTCTCCAGGCCACCCACCTTGCTGCTGACAGACGATTGCATCTCCCCGCGACGCCCACCGGTACAAGCGGAAAAAAAAACGAAAAAAAACCCTAGTATTGATATCAGTCTGTTAACAACATACAGGTTTGTATCTTATACTAATATCTGTATAAGGTTTGTATCTTGTACTAATATCTGTATCAGGTTTGTATCTTGTACTAATATCTGTATCAGGTTTGTATCTTATACTAATATCTGTATCAGGTTTGTATCTTATACTAATATCTGTATCAGGTTTGTATCTTGTACTAATATCTGTATCAGGTTTGTGTCTTGTACTAATATCTGTATCAGGTTTGTATCTTATACTAATATCTGTATCAGGTTTGTGTCTTGTACTAGTATCTGTATCAGATTTGTGTCTTGTACTAATATCTGTATCAGGTTTGTATATTGTACTAATATCTGTATCAGGTTTGTATATTATACTAGTACCTGTATCATGTTTGTATCTTGTACTAGTACCTGTATCAGGTTTGTGTCTTGTACTAGTACCTGTATCAGGTTTGTGTCTTGTACTACTATCTGTATCAGGTTTGTATCTTGTACTAATATCTGTATCAGGTTTGTATCTTATACTAGTACCTGTATCAGGTTTGTATCTTATACTAGTACCTGTATCAGGTTTGTATCTTATACTAGTATCTGTATCAGGTTTGTATCTTATACTAGTACCTGTATCAGGTTTGTGTCTTGTACTAATATCTGTATCAGGTTTGTGTCTTGTACTAATATCTGTATCAGGTTTGTATCTTATACTAGTACCTGTATCAGGTTTGTGTCTTGTACTAATATCTGTATCAGGTTTGTATCTTATACTAGTACCTGTATCAGGTTTGTATCTTATACTAGTACCTGTATCAGGTTTGTATCTTATACTAGTACCTGTATCAGGTTTGTATCTTATACTAGTACCTGTATCAGGTTTGTATCTTATACTAGTATCTGTATCAGGTTTGTATCTTATACTAGTACCTGTATCAGGTTTGTATCTTATACTAGTATCTGTATCAGGTTTGTATCTTATACTAGTATTGGTATCTGTTAACAAGCATATAGGTTTGTATCTTATACTAGTATTTGTATCTGTTAACAAGCATATAGGTTTGTATCTTATACTAGTATTTGTATCTGTTAACAAGCATATAGGTTTGTATCTTATACTAGTATTTGTATCTGTTAACAAGCATATAGGTTT